>JAVLUX010000014.1:36125554-36495554 GCA_032164185.1 Moxostoma hubbsi | reverse complement strand
GAGCAAGTTTGGCTATTTATTCCCCAAAAGGTCATTATTTTTTATTTTATTTTTTTTTACATTTGTCTCACAATAAATAAACAAATTACTAAAAAAAAAATACATAAATAAGGACCCACTTTGTATTACGTGGTCTTAACTACTATGTACTTAACTTTATTTAATGATTTATTTAATTGCTGTCTGCTGTAATTTTATCTTTATTATTCATTATTAATACAGTAAATTTGAGTTTATATATAAGTTTATATAACTGAAACAAGTGAAGTTTGCATTGTTTTTTATGAAGTTTAATTGATCTGCTTCATTTAATTAAATTAATTGAAATTAAAAAGTCAACCTTCCATGACTTTTACATGTTAGCTGTACATACTGTATTATTTTGACATATTTAACAAAGTCATATTTAAATTAAGACACTTTTAGATTTAACTCTACCAACTTATACTAGTCTTATGAAAATTGCTTACTTTATTTACATTTTAAACTGTTCAATATTCTGAGCGTCTTGTGTACATTTCTATAAACAAATATTTCATGGAAAGCAATACTCTTGCTGTCTTAAAACAATAATAATACATTTTTACTTATCACATGAAAAATTATGAGTAAAAAAAAAAGAAAATGGCACACACTGACCTTGACACTTTGTACATTAAACACGACAAGGGTAAAAATCAACAAACTGATCATTTTATTAGAGAAACAAAGTCTTCCTCATTTCGCAAAACAATAAGTTACCAACTGTGACAACAAAATCAACAACAACAATGTAAGTAAAACCATGCAAATGGCCAAACAATGCAACCATATTATTCATCCCCCAGTGCAAGCTGGGAAGACGGTAAATTGGGGCTGAACCACATAAACATTTTGTGTAAGCCAATCTGAACTGAAATAAATGCATTAATCCAACTCCCTGCTATTTGTTCATGAAACTTGCCAAGACAAGCCAGAATAAAAAAAAAATAAAATCAAGCAAACCTTTCAGTTATTTTTGTTTATTTATTTTTTCAGTGTGTTTCTGGAAATATCCAATTTTTATGCATATTATAATATGATTACAAGTTCCATGTTATGCTGAAATATAAAATGTATTATTTTTAAAAATAAACATAATAACAGCCATATGAATTGATTTGAATTTCATTCCACTTTAAGTTTACTTCCTTAAATTCAAATTATCAATCCTTTTTGCTACCAAATTTATTTTTATTTTTATTTATTTTTTTTTTTTTTGCAAATAGTTTTGATGTCAACATTCAATTGATGTGTGTCCCTTTGGTCAAGTTGGACCCTGTTAACTCTATCTCGGTTCTTCTTGTACATGTGCAACTAGAGAATTATTATTATTATTTTTGTTATTATTTTTAATTATGTTATGATTTGCCTAGAATCATTTAGGATATTCTTTATTTGTTAATGTTGTTATTGTATTCTGTTATTGTATGATCAATCAGAATTTGAGTCTATTCATTTAATATTAAGTAGAAACAAAAATATTTAAATTGATCAGTCTACTTGCATCTAGTTACGTGAACTTAATTACACAAGTTGTGTAGACACCAGGACTTAATTCAACTGAGGCAATGAGTTTGCTCAATTAATTGAGTAAAGTCAACTTATTAAATTTTTCAGTGTGGTAGTATGCTATTCTGAACTTGTCAATTGACTCCCAGAGAAGCACAGCATATGGGCTGGACACAAAATTATGTGTTTAGAGCCACTTGACCAATCTTTTGCACCATTATATATGAATAGTACATACATCTTCCATATAATCCAATTAAAACATGGCTTCAGTAATGCTCTGTATGATTGAAAATTAACAAATATATTAATTTCCGCATTGCCACCCTTATTCCTTTGTGAAAACAGTCATCTTGCATTCCAGAATGATCTATCAACCTACTGGCTGAGGTGTTTGTGTATTGTGACTCCGCAAATTGTAGGAACTTGAATGTAGTTGGGGTTAAAGGTGGTCTGCTGATTGGTCAGTTTAAATGTATCAGGTCTGTTTGTGGTCACATGGTCAAGGAAATGATAAAACAGGATTGTAACTTTATTTTCTGGGCTTTTTGCTTCTTCTTTCTCTTCTCTCTGGGCTCTGCTCTTGGGTGACTAAGATAAAGGCCGTCAGGGCTAGACCCTAGCTCTCAATGGCATCTCTATCACCACCCAATTTTCCATTTTCTCTCTCTCTCATTTAGCATGCATTTTTGTTTCATTTACTTATTTCAAACATTCAATTTTTAACTATTATATTGTTGGGCCTCATGTGCTCAGATAGGAGACATAAGCAGGACTACACTCAGTAATAAAGCCTGACTGAGGCCTGTAGGAACACTCAAAGCCAATCGGTGCCAAAATCAAGCAAAGGGAGTCCAAACAGAATACAGACCCCATCAAGCCTTGCTCACTTTACACCAAGGTGTGAAATTCTGAAGGACTGAACTCTCTATTCCTATTGGATGAAACGCATGACAGAACACGTCCCTCAACCATGATGTCATCGAGAGTATAAAACCCTGGAAATTCCTCCTAAGCCTTGCTTTCAGCGACAGTCTAGTTGCGCCACGTCTAGTTGCAGCCCTGCTGCTCCCAGGTGTCAACTTGCTACCACAAGAAGTAACGTACATACCTGAACTTTGGCCATATAATCTGCAATCTCACTGGATGTGTTCCACCAAGCACGCTAATGGATCAAAAGGAGACCACAAAGCAATCTGTGTCTTACCCTTTATGCCTGCAGAAGTGAAGAAGATTTTTCTTCCTTCTTCAACCGAGTCAACGTCACTAATATCTCTGCTAACCCGTCAAGAATCAGCTGCTGTACCGCCCACTGACAGAGCAAGGAAATGGCCTCCCATCATCACAGAGTTTCGAGGAACCGAGTCAGAGTCAAACAATGGACGAACACACATTATACCTGCGTCCTCACATGACTCAAGGAAGAGGTTTATGTCAGGTAGAGATTATTATAGTGTGTTATTCTTATGTATTAAGGTTTTGGCTTGTACAGTTTAAGGAATGAAGTCTGCTCATTGCTGCTAATAATACTCAAGGTATTTCTGTAACTTACTGTTACTACGAATGAGATTTGCTGTGTTATCGTCCAACCGTGTTGGGTTGTTTGTGCATTTCTGCCACCGAGGGTGAGACTGAGTTCATCCGTTAAAATATTATGTTGGTACAGCTATCATTATGAGGACCATCTCCATATACATAATGTTTTTTATACTGTATGAACTATAGATTATATCTCCTAAACATAACCCCACCCCTAAAACTAACCCTCACAAAAAAAAAATTCTGCATTTTTACATTTATGTTTTTTAAGCGATTTGAATAATGGGGACACTAGAAATGTCCCCATAAACCACATTTATAGCATAAAACCCTTGTAATTACCAGTTTATAACCTAAAAAGTAAACTTAAACCTGCCAACAAACACACATACACACACACACACACACATCTATCATCCTCTCATATATTATCGGATTATATGTTACCATATCTAATCATTTCACTGATTAGTTTTTAGTTGGAAGTTTATAGACTGCATTGTATTAATTATGAATTGACATTACTGCATCAATAAACTTTGTTATACTTTAAAGAGAAGTGTTTTGGTATTGTTTTGCATGCACCTGTGCTAAGGGCTGGCAGGGGATGTCAGTGCTCAGATTCAAGCTCAGATTCATTGTTCCCTTTTTGAATGTCAATTTTCTCCAGACATCTACTTTCCTAAGAGAACAATCCTATAATGAGACTGCTATACTGTCTGGTTATTAGTCCCTGATTCCAGGGTGGTGCCCCAGCAACATTAATTCTTATTAATAGTCTATTGATTTTGATCATTGATAGTTATCTTTGATGATTGTTAATTTGAAGGATTAATAAGCTAATGTTTATTCTAATCAATGTTCTATTGATTTGAATAATTAACAGTTATCTTTGATAATTATTAATGATTGCTAATAACCAAACCCACTCCTTAACGAAGCCCCAACAATATCTAAACTTTAATCATCTACTTTAACATTGTAAAGCTAAACTGTAATTGAACATTCCTTTTAATCCATGTCTAGTTTCTCCTACTGTGTAAACTATATACTTTTAAGTGCTCCATATTGCATTACAATAAGGTCCTAGTACAGTTCTAAATGATGCTCTTCCACATTATTAACTATTGTAACTGTGCTTATTCTGGTTGATGGTATAAGTAGCAAACGATGCTAATAGACAAGATTTCTTAAATCACCTCTGCATTCCTACACTGTAAATAATTACTGTAAATTTACGGCCAAATTCCTACAGCAATTTACTGTGATTCTTAAATACAGTAGTTTGCTGTTAAAAATGTAGCATTCTACATTGGGAGATCAAGAGCAGGCTCACTGTGAAGTGACTATTTTTACAGTAATTAGCTGTTCTATGCAAGGCATTAAGGGAAAATTAACATTTAAAATCGTGAAATCATCTTGGTGAAAGCTATAGTGACATTTTGAAACAAATTATATATATATATATATACAGTGCATTCGGAAAGTATTCACAGTGCTTCACTTTTTCAAATTTTTTTATGTTAGACCTTATTCCAAAAAGGATTCAATTCATTATTTCCCTCAAAATTCTACAAACAATACCTCATTATGACAATGTAAAAGAAGTTTGAAATCTTTGCAAATTTATTAAATATAAAAAACTAAAAAAATCACTTGTACATAAGTATTCACATCCTTTGCTCAATACTTTGTTGAAGCACCTTTTGCACCAATTACAGCCTCAAGTCTTTTTTGTGTATGATGCTACAAGCTTGGCACACCTATTTTTGGGCAGTTTCTCCCATTCTTCTTTGCAGGACCTCTCAAGCTCCATTAGGTTGGATGGGGTGCGGTCGGTGCACAGCCATTTTCAGATCTCTCCAGAGATCAGTCGGGTTCAAGTCTGGGCTCTGGCCACCATGCTTCACTGTAGGGATGGTTTTGGCCAGGTGATGAGCGGTGCCTGGTTTCCTCTAGACATGACGCTTGCCATTCAGGCCAAAGAGTTCAATCTTTGTTTCATCAGACCAGAGAATTTTGTTTCTCATGGTCAGAGTCCTTCAGGTGCCTTTTGGCAAACTCCAGGCAGGCTGTCATGTGCCTTTTACTGAGGAGTGGTTTCTGTCTGGCCACTCTACCATACAGGCCTGATTGGTGGAGTGCTGGATTGAATGTTGTTCTTCTGGAAGGTTCTCCTTTCTCCACAGAAAAATGCTGGAGCTCTGTCAGAGTGACCATCAGGTTCTTGGTCACCTCCCTGACTAAGGCACTTCTCCCCGGATCGCTCAGTTTGGCTGGGTGGCCAGCTCTAGGAAGAATCCTGGTGGTTCCAGACTTCTTCCATTTATGGATGATGGTGGCCACTGTCCTCATTGGGACCTTCAATGCAGCAGAAATCTCATGATGCTTCTGACCAACTCCTCTGTTCTTTATCATCTCACATCAGCCTTCACTTGTCTGTCTAATGAGAAGTCAAATAATAAAAAAAAATCAACCTTTGAAGCAATTGACATATTAAATGTACAGTTTTGCCAGGATTGAAAAGTGTATTTTTTATGATAAAAACAAAAAAACAACAACAACCTGCACACAGTTAAATAAGAGCATAGCACTGCATTGTGGGTTATAATGGTGAAATACCCATAATCCTTTGCGCTTGAATAAGTATGCATGCTTTGGAAATGCCTTGGGGCTACAAAAAATGAAAAACAAATAACAAACAATAAAACCTGTACAAAAGATTTATTCAGACTTAATAGAAGTCTTAGTTTAATTAGTGTTGTAGTTTTGTTATCAATAGTTGTGTTTTGTTTGAAGTCACCATTATGGTGATTAGTGTTCTCTTGAGCTGGCACATCGGACCTTCTTTATTATTATATTATGTTCTTCTGGCCAGTCAATTTGTGTTTAAGTAAAACACGAGTTGATGCACTGTGCTAGTTGGAAGACAAAATCTAAGGTCAGACTGAATATCTGATCTTACCTAGCAAATGGCACTAAACGTATCAATAGTGATGCATTACACATAAAAAACATAAAAGCAAAAACAGTAAAGGATATTTCAGCAAAATTAAATCAGCTAACTGAGTGTTTGATGTTTTTTATGAACTTACAGAATAACAGAAGTTGTTAACAAGACACACACTGATATCTTATATTTTTACAGTGTACAGCTTGAATCACTGTAGGTTGAAAAACCCACCTTCCAACAGTGTAGTCTTAAAGCAATCACCTCTGAACTATGCAGGCAACAAGCATGTCTCCATTGAAACCAATTCTGAGAGAATAAAATGTTTGTGCAGTGTAGAAGGATAGAGGAAATATATCTATTTTATGTTGGGTACATTTTATGTAGTTACACAGAAGTGTTGAACGTGTTGAATATAGAGGATGTTACTAACCAAACTGCTGAAACCTCAGGGCTACTGGCTTTAAGTGTAAAAATAACCTGATAGACTTCATTAAAACATTGAGACAGTCAATGAGAAGAGATTAATAAAGCAATACATTTTGTGGTTTTAACCAGTTATGACAAGTCTGCATTTTTCTGGTTAGATGGGACCACCTGCACTGTGCAATTGAATTACTACAGATTTACTTAACTGTCAAATAAATTGACTGGCAGAGAAACACTTCATTGTAAACTATAAAGGCACCTAGCCTCAAGAACAACAGTCACCTGCTACGTCAAGTTTCACAATAAAATTTTCTGGATTATATGAAGAAATCTCATCAACATGCATTTTGATTTACATGCAAGTTGATTTACTACATAGAAGTCGATGCAAGCAATTACTGCGAAGGAGAAATTGCCTTTAGTGTTGCGCTTGGCTCAAAACTATCAAATGACAGAGAAGTTGCCACACAATGCCTTAATCAATACAGATTATTTCCATCAAAAATGACCCATGGTTAAACACAATCCACATAACTCCCCCCAAGGCCACTTCACACAAAGCTTTCATGACTAGTGGAATAACTACGACTTCAAAAGAAATCTTTAATCACCGAAGGCTTCTCATTTGGCAATGTCAAAACAGAACTATACTCACAGCAATATGAGTAAGCACACAAGTGAAAACATCCAAGTCGGCTGGTGGGATGGAAGCAATGACAGATAGGTTAATACCAATTGGAGTGAGAGAATTTGACAAATTAGAGCAGCACCTGGACTGTGATTTATCAGGTTTCTGTGATGTCCCTTGCGGGGCATTCTCAACAGCAAAGGAGTTGTTTTGAAGAGTGTGTGTGTGTGTGTGACAGAGAGAGAGAGAGAGAGAGAGAGAGAGAGAGAGAGAGAGAGAGAGATCTGAAAAGGCTTTAACAAAGGAAAGCTTTTTTCGTGAAAAATATTAATAGCATTCTTGACCACAATTCATTTTGACAAATCGTTACTCAGGGTATTAGGATAGTTTGAATGTGTCTAACATCGCCTCATACTCCTGGTTTGATAACCCCCACCTGCAAGCTCCTGTAGGATATTTGATGAAGAGATAGTGCAGATGGTATTGCAAGGCGTTTTCAGAAATTCTCAAGGCAATACCCCAAACATTAAAAGAATGTGAGAGATGCTCTCCTCCCCAAATGTCTATTCGGAATGTCAGTCTAAGGAAAGAAAGATGTGTGACTTGAACTGTTTTGAAAGAAGAAACATCCAATTAGTCAACTGTCAGAAAGGCTTTTCTTTACAGCGTTAACACACATCAATCAAGAATGTATATAATTGTGAATATCTCTGTCAAAGCATATAACAATCCAGTTTTGATATTTAATACTGAAGTGTGTAATTTCCCAATGGAATTGCAAAAATAAACATTTCTTTTCAAACAGCTTTCTGAATATGCAGAGAGATGGGCCATGAAACCAGTTTAGGTAGCTAGCCAGGTAAGTTTTAGTTTGAATCAACACTACTTTTTAGGTACCATGAAAGTGGGTTCATTGCCATAGTAACTTACGCTACATGGCTAACCTGCTCCATAACAGGTTTTGTTGTGGGTAACAGAACACTAACAGATAATGAACCAATCAGCTCTGAGTGCAGTGACGTCTATGACAAAATGAAGTCCCTCCCCCATCTCTCTTAATGTGCACTTTGTAGAAAAAATATCTTATGGTGCATCCCAAATCGCACACTTATACAGTAATCTACGTAATTTTGAAGTGTAAGTAGTGCAAGTAGCATGTTAACACTACTTGTCAGATGATGCACTTCTTCAGCTGTTAAAACAGAGTGTGGCTTGTTGGACAATTCATGCACTCAGCGCTCGTTGTAAGTAGTGGAATAGGCGAGTTACCAGGCTGTGTTGCTGGTCTGACAAAGCAAATAAATAATGGAGAATGTAGCAAGTAGCGAAACTTCAGTGAAGAAAGCACCATGTTGAATCCTTGTTCACACCACACCGGTGTTGTTGTACTCAAGATCGATCTCGAGACCACTTTTTGAAGGTCTTGGTTTCGTCTCGAAATTGACAACATTTTTCTCGGTCTTGTCTTGGCTTCAGACAATGAGGACTCCGGATTTCATTAAATGCAAGCAATAAATTGACTCATTTCTAATTTGAAATGTTTGTTACTGTTAACGGCTGTCATCCCTCCCCATTCCCCATCACAGCTAACTTGCTGCCTAATCAGATAATGGCTTAACTGGCAGCTGTTTTGATTGAATGGAACTCTTAAGGAACTGGTCTCCGAACAGTTTGAAAAGCACATTATTTTCATCCTGCCTCTGTATATGGCCTCAGAAGGCAGCATTTTCCTAGTTTCAGACACATCATCTGTTTCATGGTCAAGCCTAAAAAATGTATTGCCCTAAAGTGGTCTGAGGTTTGTAACCGCAAGAGCAACACAAGAGCGCACGTAATATTTGTACAAAGGGACCATGCATTGGCCAAGCACTCGCATCTGCGTTTGCATACTTGCGTGAAGTATGTTTCGGCCTTTACTATATTGTTAAAGAAAAGACAGAGAAAAGTACAGACTTGAGGATTGAATAATTGTTTGATACATTCTGTACTTAATGATGGTTTCTAGGGGAAGAGTCATCCAGAAAACTTGATGCAGTGCTTGCCCAAATTTGTTTGTTTTTTAGGTGGATGGTAAAACTTGGAAAAGGAGTGTTGAATTAAGATGGTTACGTTGATTTCAGTGCCTTAGTGTCTGTTTGTATTCATTTGCTCATAGAACACAAAGGAAAATTCATGCACATACAATTCACCTCTGCAATGCCTTTTGATTATTTTATCAAGACACACACACACACACATGGCCATAAAAGAGGTGAAGAGGAATCTTCATATGATTTCTGTTGTTGTTTTTATGGGAATGTGGATTTTTCAGATCAATTTGAGGAATGCCTATTGTTTGCATGTTCCACATTTTATCGTAAGTGTGTCATGCAGTGTGGGACTTGCACTGGTCTGGTCTTGACTTGGTCTCGCCCTGCCTTGGTCATGGACACAACTTGATCTCAACCCCTCAAAGTCTTGTCCTGTCTCGGTCTCGATACTCTTTGGTCTTGACTTGGTCTCGGTTTAAGTGGTCTTGACTACAACACTGCCCCACACTGTGGGAATATACTTTGTTTTTTGAAATACAATAGTTGAAATAAGGTTGGCAAATGCGCTAAAACTAGCTGAAACACATTGCATGCATTTGAAACATCACTTCTATCACCCCTTACAAAATCTGAGAATTCATGGAATTATTGTCTTTAATTTCTTAATAATTTTACAGTGATCCCTTGTGCTGTGTAAATCATGTAGAATTACAGCATTTCATGGTGATCTTAGGTGCAGTGTAAATGTATTTAAAGGTTTCATATTTTTGTTACAATCTCTTGTTGTGTTATTTAAATTCTACATATTTTCATTATGATCTGCCTTCAGCAGAGAGTTATATCCTGCTGACTCTCTCACAAGAAGTGAATTGTGATTTCTCTCTTTCTATGTTTCATGCGATTGGATGTTTGCTGCAAACGTCACTCATTGATGCACATACGCACGTTAACTAATCTTAAACTCAGGATATATATATATATGACATACATACAATTTATAACCAAGCATTAATCTGGATCTCAGATTCCTTCATATTTTCTTTATGCGCAGGCGTACATTGATATCCTGCAGCCTGCAAAAAACAAAAAAAACAAACAAGCTGCCATGCCAGAATGATGTGAGTCTTTAGGAAATGTAGGTTCTGGTCATTGTCCTGAGGGGACACATGGATCTTTCTAGCTATTGCCACTGTGTCTCACAGCACAGGGAATGGGACCAGAAGGAGGTGTGATGAAGAGAGTCAGTGATTGATGGGTGAATGGGACCAATCTGCTTTATGACCCTTTAAATGGGTGGTCTCTTTAGGGCAACAGCGGGTCAACCGTCAGGTCAGGTTAAAGAAACTCAGTGCTGCTGCAAGCTAGACCTTGAACCTTGAACAGTATATCAGATCATCTGTCACCAACGGGAACATAGCAAAGTTGACAAGTCAACCTTTGCAACACGTTCTTGTTGCATAATATTGCTCCACTTGATAAAGACTTGGAATGGAACAATTTCAAATGAAGTACAATTTTATTTGATCTTGATGATAGTCTAAATCAGTGGCTCTGTTCTGATTGGTTAACAGACAGCTAACTGGGGGTTTGAAAAGCAGGGGTGTGGCTAATTGAACTGCTGGTCTGTTGAAAGTTCCAGAATGGCTAAAATGGCCAAACCTACAGATCCTTTATAGACCATTTCAAGGATGTTAACAATAACAAAGGAATTAAAATGCTACTGTGCATGTCTGACCCTAAACTTATCTGGTAGTGCCATGTCTGACCCTGAATTATTTCCGGTAGCAGCAGATTTATTACACGGAACTGTAAAAATAAAATGACTAGTGCATACTTTTAGAGTCTAGCTAAAACAGAACAAACAAGATATACAGTATAGAACATTTCTCAAAGAACATCAAATGTTTATCTGAAGTGACTTATCCAGACGTGTTGTTGATACTGAGCACATTTACACAATGAAAGGGTATGGTAGTTTAGATGCTCACAATTATTTCCTCAGCAGCAAGGTCAGGAATATTGGATCACTCCTGTTATAATAAATGAAGCTGTTAACGCTGTGAGTGCGTGACTTGCAGACAAGGTTAGGGCTTACTTTTTTTTCTCCCCTTTTTTCCCCCCAATTTAGAATGCCCAGTTCCCAATGTGTTCTAAGTCCTTGTGGTGGCATAGTGACTTGCCTCAATTAGGGTGGCAGAGGATGAATCTCAGTTGCCTCTGCACATCTTATCACTTGGATTGTTGAGTGCATTACTGTGGAGACTTAGTGCATATGGAGGCTTCACGCTATTCTCCGCGACAACTCACTACATGCTCCACTATGAGCGAGAACCACATTATAGTGACCACACGGTTAACCCAACATGACTCTACCCTAGCAACTGGGCCAATTGGTTGCTTAGGAAGCCTAACTGGAATCACTGAGCACTCCCTGGTGTGTGTCTTGTGTGTCTCTTTCTTCTGCGGTAGCTTTCATACTACTCCATCTTCTCTGAGATCTTGGCAGTGCAATACTGCAGATATTGTTGACTTTTGTATGACAAATTGCTGGTTAGGTTTCTCATTTGTAAGTTGCTTTGGATAAAAGCGTCTGCTAAATGCCTTTAAATGTAAATAACTTGCACAGCTTCATTCATTATAATGGGAGGGATCAATAATCTCTTTTAAAGCCTGTAAAGAAACACTCTGATTTAATTAGCCAGCTAAACTCTGCCTATCAAACTTACTATTAGTTGGCAAAAAAGTTGTTCACCTCTCAGAGATAAAATGTGGGCTACAGTTGTTAGTACTGTATGTATCCATTTAGCTGGCCTGCTTCACTGCAGCAGTTCATGCGTTTAATAGAGCGCAACAGTCTGGTTCCGGAAATAAAAATCCCATTCTTTATGTCCATAGACAAATTTATTTTAAACACAACTTATTAACCTTTAAAGATAGACCTACCTTGAGCTCCGAGGTTGTTTATTGATGATAAATGCTTCCATTGATGCCATCCGTCTCCGTAATTTCAACTTCATTGTTTAAAAATTGTTTATGATTGCGTAATTCATGGTAAACAACTACATTACCCATGATCCAGCAGAGAAAGCTTCACCAGTCAGATAATCACGTCCAACAAAGCCCAGGACATTATCGAGTTGATGTCTCTTCACCAGGGGTGTAAAGTAACAAATTACAAATACTCACATTACTGTAATTAACTACTTTTTCCCAAGAATTTGACTTTTTTAGGTAGTTTAAAATTGTATACTTTTACTTAAGTACATTTTAAGTGCTGTAACTGTACTATCTCTTAATGATTTTATGATGGTGGTGTAAATAGTATAAAACATTATTTGTTTACACATATTTTTTGTCAGTGAGGGACATTATGCTAGCTAGCTCAATAAACTCATATAATACATTAATATATTACAAAAAAAGCATTGTTTTTATCCCAATACATTGACTTTAAATATAATCTGGACATTTTTACCTTTTGTGTGTTTGTGTCCGTTGGCTTACACTACAACTCCTCTTGCCTTTCTCATTACTTTTTTGCAACATGGGCCGAGTTTTCATCTCATGCTGTTGCCAACTGAAGTATCTGTTATGTACATTCTAATTGTAGCACCACAGTAAAAAAAAAACAAACAAAAAGAAACCATAACCGCACAAACTGGCCCGGATCGGCACGGAACGACATGGTTTCACAAGGAGAACCATTCAGCTGTGGAACAGCTAAAGTTTGTAGCAAAACAGAATGTTGGCTTCATCAAGCCAACATAATTATTTCCATGAAAGGGTGACAATGTTGAAAGGTTATAATCGGCAGCAAAACTTTGGTTTAACCTGGAACCTTTATTTAATGTATTCTGTGTTGTATTTTCCTTTACCTTGTGTATTTTGTTCTTGGTTTTCAATAGGATGTCATGTGCAACTTGTCTAGCTTCTTCCAAGTGATAGATGAGTTTGCAGGAAAATAGTAAAAATGAATTGGACAACATGGCCTTTGATGTCAACAATAAAAGATATGTGAAATGTTTTCTCCCCCAAAAAGTTGATAAGCCTATTTAGTTGCCTATAAATTTAAAGATGCACTGTTTTTTATTTTTGTCGTCTTGGACTTACACTGACACCTAGGGACATGGATGCAGCTTCATACAAGAACAATAGTTGTAGGTTACTGATGGGATAAAACAATCACTATTTACAGAAAATCATAATTAAATTTACTCATGAGTGAAAGTTTCCAATTCATGGTTAGTCGCCAACAACATGCCAACCATCTAATAAATCTGTTGCTACCGGAAATAATTCAGGGCCAGACATGGCATTACCAGATAAGTTTAGGGTCAGACATACACAGAAGCATTTTAATTCCTTTGTTATTTTTAACATCCTTGAAATGGTCTATAAAGGATCTGTATGTGATTTTAGCCATTCTGGAACTTTCAACAGACCAGCCGTTCAATTAGCCACACCCCCGCTTTCCAAAGCCCTGCACACACACACACACACATAGGGACACTAAAGACTGTTGTTTTGGAGCAGATGTATGGCGATGGGTCCCCCTGACCCTGAGTGGTTTGCTGAAGCAGGACACTGTAACGACATTTATACATTACAAGCATATATGGGCTGCTCTGTGAACGCTCACGTTTGACATGAAAAAAAGATATATTTCATATTTATTTATTTTACTTTTTGTATGATACACAGTTTTGGTTCTGTGTTGGGTTGCCTCTCTAATATAAAGTCTAGGTCCTCAAGCAAAACCAATTGACAATCACAGGTCTAAATATATAAAGCTAATTCTGTTCATTTTTCGTAAAGGACACAGACATGGTTTTGCAAAGAATCATGTGAGTCGAACTCCTGACTTTCTGGGGATCGCTCCATCTCAGAACTGGTTTTGGCATCACATGGTCAGCTCAGCACCAAAGACGTAAGGCGGAATATAGTAAGTGCACACACTCCAGTGGAGAGGACTCCAGGCAAGGTTACCTTCTCTTGTTTTGGCTCTCCTCATGAATGCTTTCAATGGTTCCATGTCCCTCAGGACCTTTGGAGAAGCAAACAATTCAGCTCCTCCTCAGGCTGTAACATCTGCTTATCCCTCACTGCCTGTAGCGTGACTCAAAGTTCCCTCTGGCTGGAGCACACAATGTCATTTTCTGTCATGAGCACAGAAATTTGTAGTGACATTGTTAAGGCTTTTAGAAGCTTTGGCCAGCTTAGGTTTCCTGCCAGCTCTGGCCTACACAGCAGTGATGATACGGCCCCTTGTGTCACTCTTTCTTCTCTTCAATTTCAGCAGACACCCAGAACATAACACAGGGTTATTCCATTTGTATTCCCCATTGTTCTTTTTTATTTATTTATTTTTAATTCTAACCTGCACTTTCAGCCCTATGAATTTCTAGAAAGTAAATTCTTTCATTTAATTTTTCACACTCTCACTAGTTTATTTAATTTGTCTACTAACAATCTCCAACAGTGTATATACATGCATCATACAAGATTCATGTAATTTCTTTCCTGAAAAAAATGTTGTATTTCAAATTATGTATTGTGTTTAATAGAATTGTGTGGTTGAAATAGTGAAATGATTTTTTTTTTTTTTTATGTTTTTGAAATAAAATAGCAGACTCCTTTGTCTTGCTAAATCTGGTATCATACAGAAGCAAAAAAAAAAAAAAAAAAATTATATATTTATAATTATTTTTGTATATTAAATACACACAATTAAATAATACTTTTGCACATTTTGTATTATATGGCAAAATTACAGCTTAATTGGAAATGATGCCCAGTAAAATATTCTGCTCAAATTGATATTTACCTTGATTTTTTCTTTGTTTCTTCAAACATCACTTGTCTCATATAAGGGACAAAACTGTATGGTGTTGTTGAAATGATGCATCAACTGTAGAATAGTCATAATTTTTTAAAATAATTGATAGAAGTAATTTTCACACAACAAATATTGAATTGGTTTATAACCAATTCTTGAGCCACATGCACTCTGACATGTAATCAAAGGCGCTCATGCAAGTCAAGTCACTTTTGTGACACACATTGTTTCAAAGCAGCTTTACAGTGAATCATGCATTAAAAAAAAAGAAAAAATGAAACTCTAATATCTATCATATCTTACAGTGATCATTGTGTAGTTTGATTAAATAAGATTGTAAAATGTGTATAGAAATTAAATAATTAAATAATAATTGTATTTATAACCCCAGTGAGCAAGCTGAAGGATTTTTTTAAATAAGCGTTAAGGTCCAGTGTTTCAATTATTATTTATTTTTTTAAGAACATTAAGATTAATGCCTAATGTTTTTGAAATCCATCCTGGATTAACTGCATTAATTCACATAGATGAATTGTCTTTTGTTAGTTGGCTGATGAAGGCTTTTGTTGGCAATTAAATGACAGTCTATGTATTCCATTTCACGAGTGCAGTCATCAAAAAACAAAGGTGATGCAGGCAGAGATAAACGATCAAGTGCATCACAGTTTGACCTGCAGGTCATTTTGGTGAGGTTCGGTGGGGACCAGCCTAAGTCCAAGGTTCAGGCAGTGGCATATGAAGTATCCAATGTCTTACAGTTGGAGTTGGCATCAGTTCATCCTCTGAAGTAAAAAACTTAAGTGATGTCTGGCTAGCACAGGCTGTAATTGGTCGTCAACTCTGTGTCACGTAGCTGTGGAGTCTGACACCAAGCAGGAACGGAGCTGGATCTGGCCGGCTCTGGTAACCTCGGGATATGAAACAAACAGAATAATATTAGCATAGATGCCATTCAATTTTATGCAGATTTATAGATCATGATGGATGTTTCTGGTTCCGACAGACCTAACAAAAGCAGCCTAATTGTGAGTTGAAGGATAAATTAGGTGTATGCCTGGCTAAATAGATGAATCTTTAGTCTAGACTTAAACTAAGTGTGTCTGCATCCTAAACAGTGTTAGGAAGATTATTCCATAGTTTTGGAGCCAAGTATAAAAAGGATCTACCTCCTTTTGAGGATTTTGATATTCTTGGAATTATTAACAAGCAAGTATTTTGCAATTGTAATGAACGTGATGGAATATAGCATGTCAGAAGGTCACTTAAGTACTGTTGAGCTTGACCATTCAAAGCTTTGAATGTAGTTAACAGAATTTTTAAATGAACAAAAAATTTAACAGGTAGCCAATGTAACGATGATAAAAGTAGGCTAATATGATCATATTTCTTGGTTCTAGTCAGCACTCTGGTTGAACCAATTGAAGAATATGTATTGAACTTGCTGAACATCCTCCCAGTACTACTTTTAGTATTTCAGGGAAGAAAGGAAATCACACAGGTTTGGTCATCATACAACATGTGGGTGAGTAAATAGTAACAAAATTGTCATTTTTGGGTGAACTATACTTATAATGTGATGCTATCAACTCAACATGCATTTAAAATTTAATCTTTCCTATTCAGCAATAAACATATTGAAACTGCTTGCATACCTTTTACTGTATATTACTCACTCTGCAATTCACTCTCAGTAGACTGAATATCAAACTCTCATTCTATGCAATATAGTATGGCACTCTTTCTCCAGGTCTCAGATAACCTGTCTGACACAGTCAGCATGAGGAACTAATCTGGGCCATTTGCATAGCAGATATAGAGAAAGAGGAAGTGTCTCATAGACACCTACTCGCACTGAAGCTGCGGATGCCCATGCACCATAGCACACACCACAGGAGGCCGGTCACCGCTGATACTGCTGGAAAAGCACATTATTTGTGGACACAGCGAGCTGTGCTCCCAGCCGCCCCTGTGGAGAAGAGGGGGGATCTCAAGTCAGGTCCCACTGAGCTCTTCCACCTCCACATTTTACAGGTGCGCCAGCATTCCACCGTTGACGCAGATGGATGACATATTTATTAGCTTGTTAAAATGCACCCTCCCCTATCCACCCAAGCACTCACCTAGCTAAACAAAACAATTGGCTTCTTAATTGGCTAATTGGGCCGGGCCCCTGTGTTGCGACTCGCCCAAGTGCTTGATGAGGCATAAAACGATGATTAATTAATTTACTGCTTAGTTGATCATCAAACTGAGAGATTTATGATTTGCACAGCGGTCAGCGGCTCTCTGCTGTTTAGGAACTCAGCAGCGGATAGATAAGAGCGAGCTGCAGCCCCACCGCTGCCTTTGCTTTGACCTGCACATCGGAAAAACTTCATATCCATGCCACTGTAGAATATCCCATTCATGAGTACAAAACCAATATTCAACTTTGTTATGTAACAATACAGATTATTGTTTATTAACTAAAAGCACTCTTAGATTCAATGGGGATCATATCTATATATTTCAATTTGTATTACATTTATACTTTAAAATGCCAATATGTTATCATGACAACTTGTAATAACTCTAACAAGATTGTGAAACTGTAAGATATTGTACAAATTGTATTGCCATAGAGACCAACAAACTGAATTTCAAATCGATACAGTTTGTGTCATCACATTTTAGCAAGGTGGCACCTTATGTTGATATGTTTACTTTATACCTTTACAAAAAAAAAAAAAAAAAAAATTCTAACCTTATAAAATTATTCTGTCAACCTCTGTCAAATATTTTTATTTAAACAGTTAATTACATTTTAAAATGTCATGTTTCAATAATTACAAAATTGCATGCTCTCTAAATTGTATAATGTGCATTGTTACTGAAGCAAAACTTTTTCCTCATTCTCATATTTCCAAATATTCAAAATAACATAGCTTACAGAACCAATGCAGGACACAGAGGAGGAGATGACAGCATTTCTCAAAATTTGAAATGGGGAGCTTATAAAAAAAACTTAGCAACACCTACATGGCAATTTGAGAAAAACATAGAAAAATAAATATTTAACAAAAAACGTTAGTCAAAGATATGATTCTTACACAAAAAAATGGTTAATGTTCAGTAAAATTATTATTGTAGGCCTATCATTAATAATGCTTTATTTAACATCAAGGGCACGTAGTAGAATTTGACATTTTAGCATGGGAGCTCGACACCCAACTGATGCAGAGCGTGAGAAGTGGAGTGACCATCCTTGCGCATTTAAGGCCCAAACATACTCTACGCAAGTATGTGAACACAGATGCACCGTGCTACGCAAGCTCGATTTCACACGTCCTTGCGTTGTGAAATGTGTCAGTGCTTAATTCATAACGCAACATGAGTAAGTGCTGCTTTCTCAACGTTGCCACAAGGGGCACTAGAGAGGATTTTCTTATTTCAACAAATAACTGTCATGGCTGTTTCAGGCAGCAATTTGAGTTGAATCTTTTGGAAAAAATATCTACATTTTTTTGTCCCCAGTCCATTCAAACAAAACAAAAAAAAAATTTTCTCTGTGTCTCTCCCCACTTCTCAACTATCAACTCATTTACCACATCCGGGCTGCATCCGAAAACGTAGGCAGCTGACTTGCTGCCTAATTAGTTAATGTTTTAACTGACAGTTGTTTTGGCATGCCCAAATCCCACTACTTACCAGGTCCTTGAGGTGAAGCGGTTAGTCACCTCAATCTGGGTGGTGGAGGACAAGTCTCAGTTCCTCCACCACCTCTTCTGAGATTGTCAGTCCACGCATTTTATCATGTGGCTTGCTGTGCATGACACCGCGGAGACTCACAGCATGTGGAGGCTCATGCTATTCTCCGCAATCCATGCACAATTTATCATGTGCCACATTGAGAGGGAGAACCGCTTATCGCAACCACAAGGAGGTTACCCCATGTGACTCTACCCTCCCTAGCCACCGGGCCAAGTTGGTTGCTTAGGAGATCTGGCTTGAGTCATTCAGCACACCCTGTATTCGAACTTGTGACTCCAGGGGTGGTAGTTAGTGTCAATACTCACTAAGCTACACAGGCCCCCAAGAGAATGGAACTCGGAAGGAAACTGGTCCCTGAACAGTTTGAAAAGCACCTGATTTTCATCCTGCTGCCGTATACAGCCTCCGATGGCAGCATTTTCCTGGTTTCGGACACAGCACCGGTTTCGTGGTGACACCTATAAATCTATTGCTCTCTTGTGGTCTGAGGCTTGTAACCGCCAGAGCAGCACAAGAGCACATGTAATGTCTGTACAGCAGGATCTCGCGTTGGCCAAACACTTGCATCTGCATTTGCGTACTTGTGTGAAGTATGTTTCGGCCTTTATGGTGCGAGCATCTGCCAATGAACAATGTTCAGCAAAATTATAAATGAAGATCATGATGTACTGTATGTATTTGGAACTATATCAGTATGCAAAGGATTTTTTTTGCACAGAGTCCCCATTAATTTCCAACCCTGGATGGAACTAGAGACAGAGATGAGAGACGTAAAAGGTGTTTAAGCATCTCTCTTCATTATGCAACTGGTACATTACACACAGCATTTTTGCTATTTCAGCCTTTCCAGTCAAGCTGTAAATTTTATCAAAATATGCAAACACTTGTGTGTTTTTAGGATACAGTAGTTTTTCCACTGTTGGAAATTGTTAAACAAATTAAATCAACTTGTGACAGTGTGCACCACAAAGTGGGAAATGCGAGCTTTATGCAAGTTTTCTAAAA
Source organism: Moxostoma hubbsi (assembly GCA_032164185.1). Lineage (NCBI taxonomy): Eukaryota > Metazoa > Chordata > Actinopteri > Cypriniformes > Catostomidae > Moxostoma > Moxostoma hubbsi. The sequence continues at coordinate 36,475,857 of JAVLUX010000014.1, read as the reverse complement.
GCCCACAAGGCCAAAATTGCCCATCGTTGAATAAACACCTTCCTACATTATTGAGGCCCTACTTGCCATATATCATTATATAAATTATCTCACTCAGCGCAAAAACAAACTCTGGAGCAATATAAAACAAACTCTGGAGCAATATGCATTACTGTTACACTATGATATAACTATGTGCAAAGTACCTTTGTATATGAAAATATATAGAACATTGCCATTAATTATTGAAATGAAAGGACTTTTTGATGCTTAAGTATTAATATGCCTTTGGTGTATAAGATTAAATCCATCACTATTATCATTGGGTTTAACATAGTACTGTCATTTCATTTTAAGCCTAAACGAACACATGTACAAAGCTTAAATATACAAAACTGTAACCTTGTGTGATACGAGCGGTCACTAGGAATTTGGATTAATTTGAAGTGGTTGTTTGGATCTGTTATAGTCCAATGTTATAAAGCAGAGCAGTTTTGTGGCTGGAATCATGACTCTACAGATTTGCGAAACCAAGGTTAAACAGGTAAACGCGACTCATTCCATTCTGACTAGGTCTGACTGATTGCATGATATTCCTGTGACTTTCACAAGAAGTCTGTCCGGGGCTTCCGTCACCTGAAACAGATATGCAAGTGCTTTATTCACAGGATGGCAAAACAACACAGCCCTAAGGGTTCTTGCTTATCATCTCAACAGTTTTACTGTAATATTCATTATAAAGGTGACAGTGCACGTTTTGTCAGTCACTGTCCTAGGAGTAGGCCTATAGAGTACTCATAGAGTTACAATGAGATCGAACAAACAAAAGCTAAAGTGGAAATTGAACCCATCTAAGATCAGTATTTACCTTATTTATGGCGGTGTTTAGTGAAACTGATATTTGATGCGAGTTTAAAGGTATCTTTAACCCTAAATTGAAGATTGTGTTATCATATGTTCCACTCACCCTAATGTAGTTAATGTAACCCATTTGATTATCTTTCTTCTGCTAGGCCCAATATTACACTCCTTGCATCTTTTTCCCCCCATACAATTAAATTGTATGGTGACTGAGTCTTACATGATTTCCCTATTTTTTAAGTTTTTTCTTTTCAAAAAAGTTACAAAGAGACTGTGACAAAAAAGAGAAACGATCTATAATAGGACAACACTAGGTCGAGGAACAGTGCCTAAGGCTTCAGTATGTCTACAGAGAGAAGCTTACAAAATAAAGTCATTATAATTTAAAGCACACAGCATATGCATCATTAAAGGAACATTCAGTGTGGTCCTTGTATGGCTGACTGTATTGATTTTACCCTACATTGAAGAGGAGCAGGTCCCCTCCTGAGAGTTGAACCCTCCAAGGCAAATGAGCAATTCATGACTTTGAGCTGTTTTATCAATCACCTTAATGTGTATCTACTTAGACTAGAAATAAAAACAAGGTAAAATATCAAAATGTCATATGGCTATTTTAAAATAGTTTATATAATGCTGTATTTATGCAAGATAAAACCCAATATAACACATAAAATACCTTATGTCTCTATAAACATTTATTAGAATTGTTTCATATTAATTTCCAACAGATTCTCCCATTATGTGCTATTGGCTGGTTTCCACAGGTCAGTGTGAATAAGGATATTAGACGTATACAGTAAGTGCCCTTTGCTGGTCTGGATGATTCCTAATGCTATACTTGTTTAATTGCCATGGAGGTCTATAATACCTAGAGTGAGTTATCCATTAGAATCATACTCATCTCAATGGCAGTTTCTAAGCTGGTGCATGCAGCACAAAGTATTGAGAATGGTGTCTCTGCAGAACAAAAATGGGCATTTCACAATCAGTGGCTGTTTTCAAATGGGGATGGGCGTTTTCAACTGCTTTACAAGATTTGCCTACTACATTGAGATACCCTACTTTCATTGGATAGTTTAGAAACTCCCATCCTGATTTGGAAACGCCCACTGATTACTACATTGAGATTCCCTACTTGCATTGGACTGTTGAAAAAAAGCCCATCCCGGTTTGAAAATGGCAACAGGTTGGGAAACGTCCATTATTGTTCCACAGAGACCAATACTCTATGAAGTATCCGACCTGCATGTTGCCATGTTTACTTATGGGCACAAAGTATTTTTAGCCAATCACCTGAACTGTAAATGTCATGTGACTTATTACTCTGGAGATAACCTGATTGACTGATGATAACATAAGCATTTATGTTTTTATGTGCTTCTGGCAAGCTCCTATGTCTGAGTTGGACATTCGTTATTAAGACATTTTAAGCATTCAAGTCAGAAACAAAATGTGGAAGAAGCCAAATTAAAAGAAATGCACAATGAACGGCAACAAAAGCATTTCATTTCTGTTGTGCTGGTGAATAAGCATAAGTGAATGCACTTTCATCACTTTTGTCAACCTGCATTGATGGTATATAACAAACGATTTATTAATTTGCTTAGAACAAACCGAAAAGGTTAATAAGCTTTACATTAGTTGACTAAACAATCTGTCATATATAACAAATTAATATTGAAATAAAGCACTGAATCTAAAATAATTTAGCCAAATCTTCTACAATCTTTCATATTGACAAGCCTCTTCCAACATTTAACCATTGGGTCATTCATGTGCTCGGAACCCGTCATTATGATATTTCCGAATTGAAGGGTACAAAAAGTCAAGTCAAGTCAAGTCATTTGCATTTGTATAGCACTTTTTACAACATATAGCTTCAAAGCAGCTTTACAGAAAATTATGTTAAAAATTAAGTAAAGTTTGTTCTTGAAGTCCTTACTTAGCAGTGTAAATGAAAACATGTTTGAAAATCATGTTTTACAAATGACTTGTCTTTAGGCCCTCCTGTGAGTGTCTGTGGCAAGGAACACAAAACTCCATAAGATTTACTAGCGTTAATAAAATAAAAAATACAAAAACTGGGACAGTCCTTAGTCCTTCACTAGTGACTATCTGATGCATGAGCTATGACGTTGCAAGCAGCAGAGAGGTAAAATATCCATTTGAAATTCTATTTTACACTTTAATAGACATCCAAAAAATTGGGCATTGGTCAAACATCTACATATATATGATTAAATATTTGTGATTTTAGATTTATTACCTCAGAATACAATGCTACTTTTCAATGGCCATCATCAGTAAAAGCACAATAGCGGAGTCAGAGCTTTAAGCAGCAGAGGTTAACTGCCAAAGCTAACTTGCCAAACCTTGACTCCTTGGTAACAGAACTGGAATGTCTCTAGACAGCACTGCAATCTAATTTCAAACTTTAAGTGTTAAAAACTTGATGTTAAGGAGAAAGAGAGTTAGAATTTAGTCAGTCACTGTAAATTAAGAGGAGTAAAAACAATACAGTTTGATCTGCTGGCCATTTACACCTTCTCAGCTGACTCCAAGTGAGTCATAATTGCTTTATTGCTTTAAATCAACTTTTGAATTTAAAGCTTCGAACAAATAATTGGATTTCCAGCAAACATGCTGAGCTGTGTTTCTCTCTGTTTGGCCGTGTCCTAGGGGCTAAGCACTTGCTAGTCTATGTAAGTGCATATGGTGGGGGTTCTGATGCAATAACTTACCTTCTTTGTCAACTCTAAGACCAAAATATCACATTAATGATTTAATTTGATGAACAGAGAAGTGAATGGTAGTAGAAAGCTGTGAACATAGTGATAGCAGTTATACTTTAGCATTTAGCATGCTAGCCAAGGTCTTTTAGAGCCCATATCTACAGCAATTACTTTCCAACCTGCAATATTTCAGCCAGTGTTTTTTTTTACAAAGCAAAGGTGCTGCATGAGTGTCTGTGACTTTAGGGCAGTCAGTAATTTGCTGGGAGGATATCTCACAACAAGGGGGAAAAAAAACTTTAATTTTTATTCACTATACTTGGTAAGTATGTGACAACATGACATCAAAGTCAGGTTCAAATACTAAGGAGTCAAGGCTTGGTTATCATGTTCAATTTAGTCCATGTTAGTACAGTTATCCAGTTAGCCCTTGCCACTGAACAGAAGGCCTATATTCTGATAATCTCTTTTATTTATTTATATTTACACGTCATATATACTGCCGGTCAAAAGTTGGGCTCACTTACTTTTTCTTCGTATTAATTTTTTCACATTTTAGCATAATAGTAGTCATCTAAACTATGTAATAACAGAAATGAAACTGGAAATTTTGTTGTGACTATAAAAATCCAATATAAATCAAAACTATGTTATATTTTAGCATCTTCAAAGTAGCTCCCCTTTTCAGAAAATTTCTCAACCAGCTTCTTGAGGAATCACCCTGGGATGCTTTTTAAACAGTTTTGAATGAGTTCCCATCTATGCCTGACACTTATTGGCTTCTTTTCTTTATTACAATTATATTTTTGTCTCAAACTCATTTGACACATTTAAGATTATGCCTTCAGATCAAAAGGTTTTTAAGATCATGAGAAACATTTCAGTCAGGTGACCCCAAACTTTTGAACAGCAGTGTATATCATTATATTAGATGTTTTGCCAAGAATTGGACTTGCCTGTTTGCTGCATTTTATGCCACAGCACAGTATAGTCTCTATTCAGTGATGGGCAGTAGCTTCGCTACAAATAGCAAAGCTATTAGCTTAACTGTGTTTCTGAGTAGTTAGTGATGGCTTCGCTAGTTTTTAAATCAAGTAGCTTTTCTGTAGCAAAGCTATATTTTAGATTAGGTAGCGCATTGCACAAATTAATTGCTCATTGGTGTTCTGCTTCTTTACAATTAATTGGTCACCCGTTATAGCAAAGCGGTCTGAATCAGTTTGCGATTCAATGTGAATGTCTCCGAAAGCTCACACGCGTTCTGCTGAATCATTTGGTGCACACCGTCACTTGCCAACACTGTCACGGAATATTTAAAAAAAAGAAAGATATTGCTGGTTACAGTGGATCTACAATCAATGGAAACCAAATCTGCAAATGTGTCCTATCGTTTGCCAGTGATGAAGGTTTTTATTAAGTTCTACATGTGTACAGCTTGAATGGCACTGTAAGTATAGTTTTTACAACCATAAAATTATCAAAAGACTTGGTAGCCTACGTGAAAACACACACACACACACACACACACACAAAGGACTATGACATTACCATGTTTTTTGGACATGTATATGAATATGGTAGTCATATACTGAAGTACCATATTAGTACCATGGTATTTTTTGAATTACCTCGATGCACCATGCACATTCAGTTGTATATGAATGTGGTAATCATATATCAAAATACCAGATGTGCACACACACACACACACACACACACACACACACACAAATTTGGCCTCTGATCAGAAGCTTCCAGTACATACAGAAATACAATTGTATGACACAGATAACACAGATCTTACAGGATAAGATTAATAATATATGTACAGTAGGGGTGTGCAGCGAAGCCATTATCTGTATTTGTATCTGTTCACATGACAAAATGATCTGTCTCTGTTTTGGGTTATAACAGGGTGTGGGCAGGGCATAAACCAGAAACGCCAATTTTAAGTGTTGCTCTTACATTTATAGTTTCTATTAATAAATATGACTTGAATATGCCTTTTCATAATAAAAGCCCAATATTATTATTATTATTATTATTACTATTATACAATTACTATTTACAAAAATATTATTTAATTTTTATTTTATTTTATTTTTTTTACCAGGTGAAGCTGAATTTGTAGACTACATTAACTGTGGAATATGTTGTTAACTGTGGTTTCTTCTTCTTCTTTAAACTGTGCTAAATTTGAAAATGTTAAGTGTTCTTGAACTCTGGTAAGCCGCTATATAAATTTAACATTATTATTATTAATATCAGTAGTAGTAGTAGTTGTAGTAGTATCATCATTACTATTATTATTATTATTTAACTAATTAATGGTGACCTGTCATAAAAAAATCCTGATAGGCTTATGGGACTTTCACCAGTTTGTAGGCTACATTGATTTTATTTTAATTCCTTTAAATGTGTATTTATTGTTCACTGCGGATATTAATTAATCATTGTTTCATGCAGATATTAATATCTGAAATACCAGGAGAAAATAAAAAGTTTGAGCATGTGTCAGTTTTTTTGATTTACATAAGAAGGAACATTCTGAATAGATTAATATAATTAAAAAGAAAATGCCCATCCTGTCTGAAAACACAATATGCTCATTTTCCTTCATAAGGTTTACACTTTAGAAATATTGGCTGCACAGATTCATAATTTTGTTGTAATTTTGTTTAAATTATGTTTATTTAAACTGTCACTTTATCCTTGTGCTTTTTTGATAATCAGCCATACAAATATTTTTTATATTATACGGATGAATTCATTATTCATTTTGAAGTCATTATTCTTGCTTTTCCGAACAAGGTATTTGGCTTTGGGCACATCCCTAATGAGTTTTTAATATAGGAACGTGCAAAGGAAATTATGTTTAAATGGGTATGGGTTTGTAGAGGTAGTATATAGGTGGTGGAAAAATATAATTTTTGTGTGTAATATGAGCCAGTTAGGTGACATGAAGTGAATCTGCATCAGCTAGTGTTTACATAAAACAGCTCTTCATGATCGCTTGTATTACTACTACACTACTAAAGCTAGGAAATATCTTTAAATGGCTTTAAATGAACAACTTCAGCATTACGGCTCATCACAGCTGAAACACAACAGACTGATTATTTACACAATGGGTGCTGTTTAAAATGGCAGAGGACATTGTGGTTTCTATAGTGATCGACTCTTGCACACTTGCTACTGTGAAATAGGGAGAAATACCCCCACTTGGATGCTAGCTTTCCATTGAAATAGCTGATCTTCAGAAAGCTGACAGCATCTCTGCTTGGGAGTCGCAACAGGTGATCACACATCCTCCATCTCTCTCTCTCTCTTTCTCTCACTCTCACTCACTCACACACACACACACACACACACACATCCTTATTTATCCAATAACTTGAAACAACAGAAGCAATGATACTATTTCTGAAGTGACATTTTTGAATTTGCTAACGAAGGCTTGGAGGCATTATTTGGTTTGAATCAGCAACGGCAGATTCTGATCCGCCACGTTATAAAGTAGATCCAGGCACAAATGTGTTTTTATGACCATACTCAGTTTTTCCTATTTTTTTTTTTAATTTACACGTTCATTGAACTGTTATATGTAAGCAATATCACACTCGCAATCATGCTATATGGACCTACATCAGCACTGCTGTGATTACCAATGGCACTCGGTCTACGGCCGAATCACAGCAGTGCTCATATAGGGCCATATCGCACTCTTGCTCGTGTGATATTGCTTAAAAATATATATATATATATATATATATATATATATATATATATATATATATATATATATATATATATATATGCACTAACCTAAAGGATTATTAGGAACACCTGTTCAATTTCTCATTAATGCAATTATCTAATCAACCAATCACATGGCAGTTGCTTCAATGCATTTAGGGGTGTGGTCCTGGTCAAGACAATCTCCTGAACTCCAAACTGAATGTCAGAATGGGAAAGAAAGGTGATTTAAGCAATTTTGAGCGTGGCATTGTTGTTGGTGCCAGATGGGCCGGTCTGAGTATTTCACAATCTGCTCAGTTACTGGGATTTTCACGCATAACCATTTCTAGGGTTTACAAAGAATGGTGTGAAAAGGGAAAAACATCCAGTATGCGGCAGTCCTGTGGGCGAAAATGCCTTGTTGATGCTAGAGGTCAGAGGAGAATGGGCCGACTGATTCAAGCTATTGGAAGAGCAACTTTGACTGAAATAACCACTCGTTACAACCGAGGTATGCAGCAAAGCATTTGTGAAGCCACAACACGCACAGCCTTGAGGCGGATGGGCTACAACAGCAGAAGACCACACCGGGTACCACTCATCTCCACTACAAATAGGAAAAAGAGGCTACAATTTGCAAGAGCTCACCAAAATTGGACAGTTGAAGACTGGAAAAATGTTGCCTGGTCTGATGAGTCTCAATTTCTGTTGAGACATTCAGATGGTAGAGTCAGAATTTGGCCTAAACAGAATGAGAACATGGATCCATCATGCCTTGTTACCACTGTGCAGGCTGGTGGTGGTGGTGTAATGGTGTGGGGGATGTTTTCTTGGCACACTTTAGGCCCCTTAGTGCCAATTGGGCATCGTTTAAATGCCACGGCCTACCTGAGCATTGTTTTTGACCATGTCCATCCCTTTATGGCCACCATGTACCATCCTCTGATGGCTACTTCCAGCAGGATAATGCACCATGTCACAAAGCTCGAATCATTTCAAATTGGTTTCTTGAACATGACAATGAGTTCACTGTACTAAAATGGCCCCCACAGTCACCAGATCTCAACCCAATAGAGCATCTTTGGGATGTGGTGAAACGGGACCTTCGTGCCCTAGATGTGCATCCCACAAATCTCCATCAACTGCAAGATGCTATCCTATCAATATGGGCCAACATTTCTAAAGAATGCTTTCAGCACCTTGTTGAATCAATGCCACGTAGAATTAAGGCAGTTCTGAAGGCGAAAGGGGGTCAAACACAGTATTAGTATGGTGTTCCTAATAATCCTTTAGGTGAGTGTATATATTTGATGGAATTGTATAGGTAGATACCAAACTTGGCAAATGTCGACAAGCATCCAATTTAATTTCCATCTTTTTGAAAAAGCTACTTTTTCGAACTCCTTTCTAGACCATTAGTCCGATCGGCACAACATTTGTTATACATCATCTACAGACCCCCCTGATAAAAAAACAATAAAAATAATTTTGATATGTCAAATCATTCCGAAGATATTAACGATATAATTCCTATGGTTTAACACGAATTGAGAAATTGTTCAATATATACTCGCAAACTCAAACTCCAAACACAACCAAACTAGGTTCACATAGTCAACAGGACATTAAGAAGATGACAGTTTAATACAATTCCACTGCTAGGGGTTGCTACAACAAAAAAAACTGTGATACATTTCCAGTGCCAAGTTCAAATTAAATATGAATCTTCTTTGGTTCAAATGCTAACATATTTTAAAAAATTAATTTGACAAACTAACAGAAATGGCCGACAATGGCCAATCAAATTTCAGAACCATTTAACTCATATTGGAAATGGCTGGTGGTTATGGAAATTACTGTACACAAGCAGGGTATCTACATGAAGCCACAAATAACATTTTGTGACAATTAGCCACATGGTGGTGCTATAATTAGCCAATTCATGTTTTTGCTAATAACTCCAGAACTGTGTAGGCTATGATAAAAAAAATTGCTTCTCTGAATCCACCAGTTCCTCCAAATGGTCACTTGAATTTCCATTTCTGCAAGAATTTTTTTCTCCAATATCAATTTATAAAATAAATAAATAATAATTTTCGAACTCATCCTAGGTTTGCCCGATTCTCATGAAACTTGGAATACATCATTTACAAACCCTTCCGACAAAAAATTATCCAAATAATGTTGATATGTCATATCATTCCGAAGATATATTCAAATATGTTTTGTTATCAAAATTATTTTGTTATGGTAAATAATTCAGATTAAGGTATTAGCTGATGAGTTTTTGGGTATGGCCTATTATGACTATTTGACCCATATCTTGTGAGCATATATTTTATACTTAACAAAACTTAGTATACATAAACAAAAGAACATTCTGAGGTAACATGTAAAATGTCATCAATTTGGCATGGCTGTAACATAAAAAAATACCTAATTTCTCAACTGTATTTAACTGTATTAATCTTAAATTTAGATTAAATCAAGGTTTATCTGATAATTCTGTTGCACCAAACATTAAACTTTGTTTAAAAATAAGGGTTACACTTAAATCATTGTTTTGATCCTGATTTAAATTTCACAGTAGTTATGTGCTGAGCTGGTTTAAATATTAAATTGACCTACAATAAAACATGAATGACTTTGTAAGAGAACAGTGAACATGCTGTTGAACTCTGCAGTTAGGGTTCAGTTTTGAGTTCGGGTTCCACAGGATCTTTTCTGTCAAATCATATTATTCTTGTAATTTTTTCATATTTGGTTGCCCCCTATAATTGCCGCTTAAGGGTATATTTATTATTATTATTATTATTATTATTATGCCCTAAAAAGCAGACCAAATCATCAGGTCTACAGACTTGAAAATGTGAGGAATGTTAGTACTCCGGCTGGCTATCCATATGCATGGACTCACCCTGATCGGCCAAAGGGGGGTGCTACAATGAAAAAAATAAAAAAATAAAATTATGGGCCATATCTATTGAACAGTAAGGCCTTTTTTTCCTGTAATTCCTTGTGTCATGGCAAATCTTTTGGAATACCATATTATTTTATCTCTGCTCTTTCGTTTTCCTGCTATTTTGGATTGTTTGGAAAAAAAAATAAAAATACATTAAAACAAACTAGTCCTAGGCTGTTCGGCCAATCAGAACCAAAGAGTGCAGAAAGATTTAGCAGAGACCCAATATGAAAAGTTATCAAAGGAATTTTTAACTTTTGATTCATTGTCAAACAGTAAGCCAAAACAAACATAGTAGATATGGCCACTTTTACTTAAACGCTTATAACTCATGGACAGAAAGAGATGTTATCACCAACTTTGATATACATATGTACAGGGTCATTCTGAGGACACACAAAACAATTATTCTCCTCTACCACTTGGTGGTGAGCATTGCTTTTAATTATTTATCCTTCGCAATTTGTTTGCTAGGAGACATCTCTATTGACAACTGGCACCTGCTAAGCTAACGGGAGCATTACAGTTTTGTTTCCTTATATGTCATCTTCTGAGAATCTGGTAATGTAATTCCTTTGTGTTCGGCGATTGGAGGTATCAAGCCATAACATCCCACATCTGACATTGAATGGGACGCAGCATAATCCTACTGTGCACATTCTTGTGTTACCACCATCCACTCAGCATTGTTAGCATGTCACCGTGTAAATGTTCTGAAAATATAAGACATTTAAAACACAAAAATATTTAACATGTTAAGGGAAAAAGTATTGGTGCATTCTAAAGCCATATGCATGACACATTGCAATGGCTGCAAACATGTACTGGTTCCTTGTGGTGCGTTTTGACATTGAAAAGTTGTCAACATGCCTTTAACATTTGTTCCCATTACTACTAATTTACCTGCAGCATTCTGACAGCAACCCATTACTATGAAGCTAAATTGACCAGGTGTCCGAGCGGATTGGACAGGAGCATGTAGTGGGAGGATGGTGTTCTGCTGCAGGCTATATGTCCTCAAGATACACTACAGCAAACCTCAGAGGAGGGCAGCCATTAACTATTCATGCCAGAAATGCTTTCTTCATCTCAGACCACATCCAACTCATCAGACACATACTAAACACAAGCAGTAATGTTGCCCAATTAACCTCCATAGCTCCAATAGACCAGGTAAAACGGGCCTATTTTACCTGAAATAAAAATGTTAATAAAAACAGGTCATATTGGGACAAGATTGAAGGGTCAATGGATAGAGTGGTAAACAGAGTGAGTGCCAAATATTCATCTTAATGTTTTCGTTATTTCTTTAGGTTGTTTTGGCAAGTCTATCTACAGAAAACTGCTTTAGCTTAGTATGCACACCATAAAAATAGGCCATATAGAGATTACATGACAAAAAATTTAATCACTGAATTACATTTTGTACATTGAACTTTTCTTTAATAATCACAGATATTTTATATTTGTAATTAAATACTTGTGAACTAATTACTGTATGCTACACAGTGTACACAGCATACCAGAGTTTCTACTACTACTAAGTACCCAGGAATTATACATTTTTACAGACAACTGACCAAAAGTTCAGTCATGCAACTCTATGTGGCTGATCTATTTGACTTTTTATCTGTTAGCCAATCAGCTCATTTACATGTGACATGTTAAGCCCATTGGCTTGCATGGCGTAAGTTTTTTGGTTATCTGATTTGCATTGGGTAGCCAATTATTTTGCCTCTCTCTTTGTATTTGTTTCAGTTAAACTTTTTTCTCTGAAGCCTGCTGAAAATGCTGTTTGCTCAGGTGGTTTGCTGAGAGTTTCCTTCTAGCAGCTTGCACGGTAAGGTCTGCTTTGGCCGTGACACATAGAACTGCATCTTAATTTAAACCACTAGTACACATTGAGTTAGGTCACTAGCATTTAAGCTGGCCAAGGCACATATAGGAATTTTATGGTGACCGGGAGGGGACATGTTTGGTTCACTTGGTTTTGTTGTGGCCACGACATATTAACTAATGGGAATGTGATAATATGCTGTGGCCATTAGATATTCATTTGTGGAAACGTCATATTAACTCGTGTGAACGTGACAATAATTCGTGGACACAACATAATTTTGTTGAGGTAACGACATCCTTATGTCGTGGCCTCGAGATCTTATGTTGAGGGAACGACATCGTTATGTTGTGGCCACGCGATGTGAAGTCGTGGCCTTGAGATTTCATGTTGAGGGAACGACACCCGTCACTGTAACCGTATGCTACAGCAGTCGGCATGAGATGGAGATGACTAATGAAATAACATTTTACTTTGAATTAAGACTGTCATATAAAGATATACTGCAGTCTCTGGCATTAAGACATGGGTACGTTATAAGTGAAAGACACCCGAAGCGCATTCTTAAGTTTAATTTGCTTTGCCGTCAGTAATTTACTGGCTTCAATGAAATATTCGGATTCATCATTGACCAGTTGAAGCCCCCACTGATACCGCACTGCGGTTGAGCTAGTTTTATATTTGACATTCGCAACAATACTCATTAAACTCTCCGTGCAAATCACATTTTCAAGACAAACCAACTTAGACATGAATTAATATGTCGTGGCCACGACAAAACCAAGTGAACAAAACATGTCCCCTCCCGGTCACCATAGAATTTAGTTAATTAGCATTATGCCATATGGCCTGTGGCCTAGGCACACCTATCAAGCATACACTTGGTGCACATGGCTCATCAAAGCAGCAGCAGTACATAAGTCTTGATGACAAATCTGGGGGTTTGTGTTTCGTGTTTATGTTGTATGCATTTGTGCAGCTTCCCTGCTCAATGCAGCATGTCTTACATTTTGTCTCATTGTGCTGCAGCTAACTCAGTATGAATATGTTTTTCGCAACACACTCTCATGGTGAAATCGTCAGGATTCATATGACTTTTCTAAATTTGGCTAATTCGTATGATATCATGCGACTGCACTCATCTGAATTCCTATGACTTTCACTACAGCCAATGGCATCGTTCTCATCTAATATGCGACAATTACTTGCTTCTGTCACACACAACAGCTTCCTATCGTGTTTACACACTCTACTGATTGGTTAAGTTTAGATAAGTGGTTTGGATAAGGGATAAGGATAAGTATGTCCTTAATGCCTCATGTGCGGAACTCACACTTACTTGTCGCACATGCCTAAATCCGCCACTGGCATTTAGATTTGTAGGACATTAGGATATTTTAAACAGTGCCAGTTCTCCCTATATGTAAATGAAACAAAGCAAGTTGCTTGGTGCCCCCGATCCGCCAGGGGGCTCCCACATTGTCAAAGGAATTATGAGTAGTGTTATGCACATACTGACAGGGGGCGCCAACATAAATTTTTGCTAAAGGCCCCCAAAAGGCTAGGACTGGTTTTAACAATCAGAAACTGTTATTTACCATCAAAAACCTGCTGCATACTGCCTAATACAACATGCATTATGCAATAAGCATTATACAGCAAGAAACAGAAAGGCTATTCCATGATGTGCAGTGCTAAATGGGGGAGACGTTGATTTAAATATGGAGACGATGCGCAACAGTGAAAGACATCAGTCTAGCAGCGCATGTTGACACAAAAACTGTCCACACACATATTGTCCTTCTCTTCTTTTCATTTAAAGGGTTGCTTCACCTTCCTCCATTTATCTGACAGAATGTGTACAGCGTATGTATTATGTGAATAGAATTATATCTTGTGTGGGAATTTTGCATTACCGCGTTAGAGAGTATAATCCAAAATGTATAACGGTTGACAAATTTTTACTGGTCTACCCCAATGAACGACTACAGTAAATGTGTGATTAAATGAGAACATTTATTTCTGTAATGATATAATTATTTAAGTTATCACTTTATCTAAATTTATAGCGAAACCACTTTATGTGATTCTGAGATTTGGTAGCAAACCTTTGGTAGCTTACTAAAAAAATCCATTGCAAGGAACTTGACAGTTCATCATGACTGAAGCTAGGGGGAGAAATACTACAGTCGTACTTAATGTGAATGACAGAGACCTAACCTTAACCATAAAATGTACTGTAAAAAAAACCTAAACCTAACCAAAGGTTTAAGCGCTAAGAGCTAAGCCTATTACAGGTTATTCACATTAGTCTTTTATTGCATAAATAGAAACTAAATGTGTTAATAGATATTTTCTTTATTAAAGAAAAGTCTTGTATAGGAGGTTAGCCTGTGTGTGTGTGTGTGTGTGTGTGTGTGTGTGTGTGTGTGTGTGTGTGTGTGTGTGTGTGTGTGTGTGTGTTTGTGTGTTGTATTGTTTAGAAATGGTGTTTTTTGATTGTTTGGTGTATGTGAATAAAAGTCGTACGAGGTTAGTCATACAATATCTTTCCATTTTGCCATGTCATACAAAATTATTACAAATTGTCTTGAGGCTGTGTTGACTCAGCATAAACATAGTATTATGATTTGATGGACATTTATGGATTCATGGATATATGCAATACAGCACGGTTGAATTTTAAGGAAGCTTTTATTTTATTTTTGCATGATCATTGACTAATAACAGAGACCGTTTATCAGAGACGGACCACTGGTATTAAAAGGAATGGGAGAAATCGGAACAGCCAACGGACAGCATAGTTTTTTAATTGTTTGCAATGGGAGTGCCATGTATTGAAAAAAGCAAGTACATTCTAGAAACTGTTGTGTGTGAAAATCCCATGATATCAGCAGTTACGGAAATACTCAAACCAGCCAGTCTGGCACCAACAATCATCTACATCTAATCTGCCTATCGTGTGGCAGCAGTGCATAAATTCATGCAGATATGGCTCAGGAGCTTCATTTAATATTCATATCAACCATCAGAATTGGGAAAAATGTGTTCTCAGTGATTTGGACCTTGGCATGATTGTTGATGCCAGATGGGCTGGTTTGACTATTTCTGTAACTGTTGATCTCCTGGGATTTTCACACACAACAATCTTTCGAATTTACTCAGAATGGTGACAAAAACATCCAGTGAGCAGCAGTTCTTTGGATGGAAATGCCTTGTTGATGAGAGAGGTCACCAGAGATTTGCCAGACTGATTCAAACTGAATAAGTCTACTGTAATTCAAATAATCTCTCTGCACAATTGTGATGAAAAGAATATCATCTCAGAATGCTATTCTGAGACGCGGATTGGCGGCACGTAGGGGACCTACACAATATTAGGCATGTGGTTTTAATGATGTGGCTGACCACTGTATGTCCTTGCTCTCAAATGGTGCTGAGAAGTCAGTGAATCATTTTTCTTATTTCAATGAAACAATCAAAACAAAACAATTCACAACAATTAATAAACTTCCCGACGCTGCAGAAGACATTCTGTGCTGGGCTAGCGCATCTTTTTGCATGCTCAGTAAACTCTCGTGGCCGGTCACGATGCACAATGGCAGCTCTACTCAGTTGTACTATGTGTGATATCTGGACATTTTATCGATAATGAGTATATGAGCAAAGTATCTAACCGGATGGCAGTCATAACAAATACATCATTCCTTTTACTTGGTGATGCATCTGTGAAAATCTGGAGGATTCCAAACTCCTGAACTCTTCAAATGGATGAAGCTGGTGGCAACTACAGAAAATGCTCTAGTGGAGACAACAGTGTAAAATGTGGCTGTACGTTACAGCGACACCAAGTGTTCAGAAAACAAAATTCATATAATTTCTCATTAGTGGGCCAAATTATGTTCCAAAATTCTTTGCGGGTTGCAGATGGCCTGTGGGATGTAGTTTGCATATCCCAGACCTAGATAATAGCTGCCCGGGAGCATTCCAAAGATGGCTGCTGAGTTGACTAAATGGCCTTGAAAGGGACATTGCTAATTCAGAATGAACTGAGCACAGAATCAAGTGCACTTTATTTTAAAATGATCTATGAGCCATAATATACAATTCACAATCACTTCAGGACAATTCCATCTTCAAAGTTGAATCATTACTCCATTCTCACGCTAGCCACTTTGTCTATCAGTGCGAATACAACACATCTCAAGGTAATTTGATCACACAATCACCTGAGTCAAAGCTGCACCAACCATTACACTCCACGCATATTGCTTCTCAGTCTCGTATGGCTTCAGGCCTGGACCGGGCTGCCAGGGCATGGCCAGTGATTGGGTTACCCAATGAGTGATGCTAAGCTGCTACCCCGCTAGTCACCACAGTGACCTCCACCTGGCACAAGATGGTAAGCAGAACAGTCTGATGGAAATAATTTATAAATTGTGCCAATCCCCCCCCACCCCACCCCACACTCTAATTTAGTTTCATCCCATAAGGCCCAGAAGCTCTACTTGACACAGCAACAATGGCCGGTGAACTTTTTATCCAATGAATAGTTAATGACAGATTTGATTACAAATAAGGTTCCTTTAGATGATCTCATTGTCTGGCTGCATAGAGCAGCTGTTGCAAATAGCTCTGAACGTGAAAGTAGCAATTTCGTGCTAATCCGTAACATAGCCTGTTCACACTTAGCTTCTCTGTTGATAGGTCATGTTTGATGGTAATTTCTTAACATTTACACTGCACTCAAATCAAAACAAACATCCTATTGTATCATATTTTTTACAGAGCAAACAGCTTGGCTTGACTATGTTTTTCAAGCTTGCTGTAATAGACAGCTACTCTGGCGTAGCCTGCATCCTGATACTCAGCATTTTGTTTTATTTATCTCTCATCTGCCGTCCATGATTAAACCATGGAGTTAGCAGTGGAACCAGCTGGCTTCAATAATTGCAGAGGGAACCACTTACCAGCAGTGGGCAAAATCATCAGTAGCTACATGTTCCTCACTGCTTAGAAACATTTCCAACAAGCCTACAGTTACAACATCCCAGCAGGTTACTGGATATTAAGTATTCTCATTATGTCCTTTGCTCCTCTCCATCCAGTTCAACCAAGAGCCCTCTGCTGACAACACACGACACAATAAATGTCTCAGCTCCTCAATAGGCCTGTGATGTTCAGCTGAAGCTGAGGAAAAATATGAAAGCCAGTTTCTGTCTAGTTTCTGCCAGCAATTTTTTGTCATAGAATGCAAATATAGTGCCATCTATAATATTCAGCAGTGCTTATTTGGGCACAGCAAGTATAAGAGGCGATCATATTGCCCTGCTTCACCTTTCAAAGAGTGAAGAGACTAAAGTCTAAGGTGCTCTCTCTCTCTCTCTCTCTCTCTCTCTCTCTCTCTCTCTCTCTCTCCCAAGCATCCAAAGAAAACTATTTTGTACTGAGATAATTCTTCCAAGTTCATTGTACAAAGTACAAAGTCTGAAGAATTCACAAACTCTTATGATGTACATATAGTGTGAATATTCAGGCGTGTAGTTGATAACTGTAATATTTAGCACAAATCAGCATCAAAACAAAAATCTTCAATTCGTAACATTTAGAATCATTAAAAATACTGTTGTTTATCAATGCATTTCTTTGACTTAACAAATGTTTAATTGCATTGTGGGGGAAAAAAGGAACGTTCTGAATCTGTCAGCGGTGTCTTTTACACGACAGTAGAGCCAGGGCAGCTTTGTCCGACAATGAGCTGTAAATAATTTAGCAGGGGAAAAAAGAAAAGGAGCCATCGAGTGTGACAGTTACGCTTGTTGTTGTGGCTGCTGCCTAACATGGCCTGTAGGACAAAATTCTGGTAAGGTTATAGTTAATGTAGGCAATAAGAGGAGAACACCCACTCTGACAAAAACACAAATTAATGTGTGCACATGCACACACCCACCCACCCACACACACACACCCACACCCATACATTGGTGCTGCTATCCTTATGAGGACTCTCCACAGACATAATGATTTTTATACTGTACGAACCATATATTCTATCTCCTAAACCTACCCCCTAAAACTTTCTGCATTTTTTTATTTTCAAATAACATTATTACGTTTTTTAATTTGATTTATGGGGACACTCGAAATGTCCTCATAAACCACATTTATAGCATAATACCCTTGTAATTACTAGTTTGTAACCTAAACAATGTCTTTGTAAATGACGCAAACCCACTCACACACACACACACACACACACACACAAACACACAGCCTATATAATTCAATAACACCTGTGCCTACATGTCATAAACAAAAGCAAAAAATGAACTGTATATACCTATAATAATATGCAGTATGCCTGCAAGTATACATAATAAAAATAATAACAAAATTGGTATGTTTCATGTGCAAAAATACAC
Organism: Moxostoma hubbsi; assembly: GCA_032164185.1. Taxonomy (NCBI): domain Eukaryota; kingdom Metazoa; phylum Chordata; class Actinopteri; order Cypriniformes; family Catostomidae; genus Moxostoma; species Moxostoma hubbsi. Next base: position 36,457,323 of record JAVLUX010000014.1, on the reverse strand, counting down.
ATGTGCACTCCCACAAATAAACAATCCATTTTCAAATCTTAGTTATATTCATACACACACACACACACACAAACACACAGACTTTGCGTAGAGTGTGTGTAATCAAAGACTTCACCTCAGCAAGGTAAAGCAGTTTCTACATGTTGAACACATGAGTGCAGCTCTAAGGTGTCGATGTTTGAGCTCCGCAATGAGGCGAAACATGTTGTCCATGAGTAGGGTGTTTAATCAGACAAAACTGATCGTATATCAGCCAGCCTGTTCCCTGGTACTGCCCAATAACCTCAATGATTAGAAAGGGAAAAGTAGAGTTTTGAAATGTACAAATGTCAGTGCTGATAAAATCACCAAGCAAAGGGGGATTGTATAATTTCAGCAAGAAATATTTTGGCCTGATGAGGTTTTGATTGGCAGAACATTATGCTAAGTGGTAACAATTTACATTAATGTTTTATTTGTTAAGGGTTTATAAAGGGGTTTATTAATGACTTTGAATTAATTTACAAATACATTATAAATTGTTGTAACAACGTGTATAAAGGGTAACTTTATTCCAACACTTGCCAAATAGTGACATAGTGCCAAATAGTATTCATTTACATGTTATAAATACTTAATACATACACATCTTCATACATATATTAATCAAAACCATTAAATTCCCTTATTCATTATTTATGACACAATGTAGCAAAAATATATTTGTAAGTGAGATTAAAAGGAGGGATTATGTAATATTGCTACAATCAACTATGTGTCCATTACTGTATTGTCTTGACTCACTTTCCTTGTCACATTGATGTAAAAAGAATGGTGCTACTCTGAGTGGTGTCACAACTTACCCAGTCCTAGTTACCTTACATTTTTAAATATTGCTTTTATAAAACAATTTAAGAACAAGTAAATAAATATGTAGGGAAAAACTATTGACTGTCCCAAAAACACACACTTGTGAGTTGGACTACTTTCTTACGCCACTGCACCTGCCGTTGCTAGTATGAAAGAGGTGCCCAAGCTTCATTTACTAATTATAAAATCACACTTTAGAATTAGGAATGACAGTTTAGGCTGTTTCTTACAAGTTATTGGAGAAACAAGGAAGTTTGTGTTTATGAGATAGAGAGAGAGAGACTGAGCATGTGAATACCTTACAGTGATGAACAGTAATGCTGCAGCTATTAGTTTAACACTATTCCTCAGCTGTAGTGTGGGTGCCGCGATAAAATACATGGAATTTTCCTACGAAAGTGTTTTGTTTTCAGAGAGAAAACATGAATTTCATGTTTTTTTGAGGAACTCTTTTTGACACTGATACTGATAGCATTCTCTCCTCTGCGTTCTCTCCTCCACCATATTGAAATTCATGTCTTCTCCCAACTTGGAAACATGTATCAGGTAGGCACCCTGAGCATGTTTGATTAGTTCATCTTTCATGATCCTCATATGTGATTGGCAGTAATGTTGAAGCTGTTAATTTAACTCTATTTCTCGGCTATAGTGAAGTAGTTATCCGATCAATCGAGAGACAGAAAATTCAAGATAACTTAAAAGAATTTTGCACACTGACTGACAACACAGTTTGTCAATGTCAGCTCAACTTATAGCACACACATGACAGTCTTTTGTCTTTATCTGCTGGTTCAATTCTTTAATGTCACAGTTATGAACAAAATTGAAAAAAATTTACACATCTGCGCTACTTTTACACATTAGTTTGTAACACCACAAACACAAGTGGAGTGAAACAAACTGTAAAGCATCCCAGTGAGCTGTCAGCCCTCTTAGAATGCCTCATGTCAAATCAGATTTGAGGACCTTCCATGCAGAAATAGCAGGTGAATTTAACAGACCATTTTTTTCAAGTAAAGGATACACACAATTCTTAGTGGCTTAGCAATTCTCTGTTTCAAGTAAATTTTACTCACATTTTGTTTATACATTTTACTCAAGCAGTGTAGCATTTAATTACGCCATGCTTTTAAAGGGAGTCTGGCATTTCAATTATTTATTTTAACATACTTGATCATGTGAAGCATACTGTTTGGGAAATAAATCCAGAATTGGCAACTTGAGAATGTTTCTCCACTGTGTTTTACACAGATAATTACATAAATCTCAAACATCAGCTGATCAGGGACCACATCGAACCACATCGATCTCAAACCCTCGCCTCTCAAGAACAACCATAACAACAACAACAAAAAAGTGTGGTAAGTCATGGCATCCGCTCATGTTATTTCTTCCTGCATTGCATGCTACATGTTTACTTTAGCTTCTTCTGTCAGCAGTGAGGGATTCATATGTGATAAATGTATTTAGTCAGGCTGATGGAGAAGCCGGTACATTCTGTTTCGAATGTGGGTAGTACAGCAAGCAACACACACGCTTTGATTCCGGCTCTAGAGCCCCCGCAGCAGGGTGTTGGGTGACGTCTCAGTGGCATACTCGCTCAGCAAAGTGACACCAGTCTCCCGTTACTGTTAGGGTTTCCAGTCGATTCTCCCCACTCAGTGATGCACCCACTGACAATCATGTTGAAAAAGCCTTAGTAATTGGTGATTCTATTGTAAGGGATGTGGAAATAGTCTCCAGACACCATTGTTAAATGCATTTCCGGGGCTTGAGGGTCTGACGTTAATTCAAACATCTGCTAGCTGCCTTGAGACTTCACACAGGTCACATAAACTACAACTAATAGAGATATATCAGCTAGATATCATATAGAGACTGTCTGTTCTCCAAACACAAACCCCTGACTAAATCATTTAAAATAATGTGATTAAGGTCAAACTTGAAGAAGAAAAAAAAAAAAATAATAATAAAAAAAAAAAAAAAAAAAATATATATATATATATATATATATATATATATATATATATATATTATATATATATATATATATATATATATAGAGAGAGAGAGAGAGAGAGAGAGAGAGAGAGAGAGAGAGAGAAGATAAACATCATATAAATGTAGGGCTACTAAACATTAGCTCTCTTTCTACCAAAACAATAATTGTAAATTAAATTATTACAGTTCATAATTTGGATTTGCTCTGTTTAATGGAAACTGGCTTAAACAGGATGAATATATTAGTTTGAATGAATGTTTGCATGCTTCCCCTCGGAGATATCATCAGGATTCATGGAATATGTTTCCACTGTTATGTCGAAGATACCCAAATTTATATTTCTTATAAACCCAACAAAAATTCACAATTCTCTAAATTAGCAGAGTGTATTAATGAAATTAAAGATTGGATGGCCAGAAACTTCCTTCTACTCAATTCCGACAAAACAGAGGTACTAATGATTGGAACAAAAACCTCTAAAAATACCAAACTTTTCTTTTGAAAATCAAATTTCCAATGTTTGTAGAACAGTATTCTTCCACCTCAGAAATATTGCTAAGTTATGACAGATACTCTCTGTTGCTGAAAAACGAATTCATGCGTTCATGACCTCAAGACTAGATTATTGTAATGCATTACTGTGAGGATGTACAGAAAATTAAATAAATAAACTTCAATTGGTTCAAAATGCATCTGCCTGAGTGCTGACTAGAACCAAGAAACATGATCAAATTAGCCCCAATTGTTGTTACATTGGATACCTGTTAAATTTCACAGTAATTTAAAAATTCTGTTAACTACATAGAAGCTTTGAATGGTCTAGCTCCGCAGTACTAAAGTGACCTTCTGTCATGCTATATTCCAACACGTTCAATACGATTGCAAAATTCTGGCTTTTTAATAGTTCCTAGAATATCAAAATCCACAAAAGGAGGTAGATCCTTTTCCTTTTTGGCTCCTATACTATGGAATATTCTCCCAAGACTGTTCGGGACGCAGACACACTCACTCAGTTTAAGTTTAGACTACAGAGTCATCTATTTAGCAAGGCATACACCTAATTTATCTATGACGTCAAATCATGGACATAAATACACAAGCACTGAAACACTTCCGTTATGTGATAGGATGTGCACAGTAACAAAGCTTGCAAGCAAAATGTAAAGCTGCAGAAATCGCAAATCCCAAACTCGAGAGAGAAAAAAATATGATTGTGCACATCAATCAACATGCTGCAAGGAGACATAACAAAAACGCACATCTGGCAGGTCCCACGCATGCAGAACTGAACACACGCACTCGAGATTCACACATGCGAAGATGTGTTCTATACGCACACGAGTTTAGTCTTCACGCTCACATGCAAGTTGTATTGTACACGCTTACAAGTTCACGAGTATGAACAAATACTATTGGCTGCTGACCTTCTCCGGGAAGGAAGCATCTCGGATTTGAAGAGAAATCGGGATGATGCAGACACTTAAGAGGCAACTTTTCTTTTTTTAATATAACCTAATTCCAACATATTTGGGATTTGTACAACAGCTGTAAGGTTCTTTATTCAATGGAGCACTGCCTGTCAATTCATTCATGGATTGTAACACGATCGCCAACTTTAGCTATCTAGATGTGCTAGCTAAGCACATTGGTGGCTTTTGTGTCCCTCATTAACATGTGTAAATAAATAGAAGAGAGATCAACTTGAACAATGTGTTGTTAAATGCAGTTTTTCATACGTATGAACCTTATTTCTTTAAAAAAAAAAAGTATAGTATTTATGAGGATAATAGTCATAGATCGAAAAACTAAAACATGGGAATAAAGGATAGAATTTATTGTCTTGATGAATGTTTTAAAGTTTTATGTATGTTTATTGGACATGATATATGAAGGTTAGACAATTAAATGTGTCGTCATTGCATGTATGAACGGAGGCGGGAATACAATTGGGTGTGCAAGTGATTCAAACATGTTAAATGCTTACACAATACCTCTATTGACAACTGGCTTATGATATATATGTTTAAGTAGAAGGTAGTAACCATCTGTTGATGTTATTAACCCTAAAAAGGGTAAGACCAGAAATACACATCAGAGAATGCATTGCTGTTTCAACACACTAGTATTATATGTGATTCAAAAAATAAATGTTCATGTTTATCACCAAAAATAATGGTTTTATTTTAATCAGGCAACATAAGTGTGTGTGTATGGGGATTGTTCCACAAAAATGTGCTAATATAAAACTATCTAATTTGACCTCAAGTTATACAGCATTTGTGTAGAAACTGACTATATAGGGCACTGTGGCATTTCCATTTAGATCTGGGTTGTTATATGAAAATTAAACTACCAAGCCTTTTTAAAGAACCTAACATACCATGAAAATGACAGGTTTCATACATGGTTATGTGAAAGACTATTTGAATATATATTCCCCCCAAACATTGAGTGTAATGTCATAGCACATACAGTATATTGCGAAATATTCTGTGGTTTTAGTTTTTTCCAAGACATTTTGACACATTTCTTAATACTAATAACACAGTTTAAAAAGTCTTCATACAGTCAGTCAAGACAAGAAAATTGTACTTTGTACAGAGCTTTTCACAATACTCATCATTTCAAAGCAGCTTTACAGAGAATCATACTATACTTTACTTTATAATTAGTTTCTTTGAAAATTTCATTGAAAATCATGTCTTTATGTTTTTGTCTTTAGGCTGCCAGTAAGCAAGCCAAAAAGCAACTGTGGAAGGAAACAAAAACTGTGTATGTTAGGTAATGGAGGGGAAAATACTTGGAAGGAACCAGACTCAGCTGTGGGAACCAGTTCCCCTATGGCTATGCCGCATGAATCTAATACCAATATCAGTTAGCAATATGTAATACAATTGAGTAAACTGAGTAGATTTTTGGCAATGTTTAAAACATAAGTATATTGATTGAACTGAAAGATTAATGATTAAGTGTCTTAGAAGTCCATCCCGAATTGACTGTGCACATAGATGCAGTGTGTTTTGCTGTTTGACTGGTAAAGGCTTTTCTTAGCAGTAGATTATTTTCTATGCTTTCCATTTTAAGAGAATTAAGTGATGCAAGCAGTAGTCAGTAAAGTGTTACTTACTGTTTTGCGCTGGCAAATGCGGCGTTTGATAGCAGTTTATTCATTGTGGAGTCCATCCAAATGATCCTTAGTCCGAAATAATGCAGTCATAGGCCTCATTTGTAGGTGGGACGGTTGGGCCATGTACCAACCACTTTTTGTGCAGGCCAATTAAGATAAGTCCCTACCACTGTTTGAAATAGTTATCTGCAGGTAAGTGTGTTATGCTGAAGAAACTTTGGGAGTTCTTGAGCAGGCATTTCTATTTTGTCCGTGTGTTATAATGAGTGGCGTCAGGTGCTGGTATTAGTTATTTTGAATGTTATGATGAGTGCTCTTTGTGGCTGTTATCAGTGACATTGACAGTTGTTCTGTATCGTGCATGCACGCTGTTGTCCAGTTCCATCGCAAAGCAAAATACAAACAAATGTGTCCTAAATAATGATTTATTGTATGTCCACTGACACACAGATGCAATCTTGGTAGCCAAGATATATTGGGGTGAATTAGAACTGGGAACTCCTTGTATTAGTGGTGAAAAAGCCTCAACAAATACCAGACTGCTGGACCATATATTCATCTAATGACTGAATTAGGGCTGCACGATTATAGCTAAAATAATTAATGTTGATTAATAATCATGATTACAGTATCAAGGGCAATAATGTTGATTCAAATATTAAATTACCATGACACAAAGTAAGCAACCGTACGGTTCTTCAGAGTAACAGATTGCAATGGTGGATATGAGCTGTGCTCTAGTTTCTTTTAAGCATTAAATATTGTAATAATATTTGTTATAATATGTTAGGCCAATTAAAAATTATGTTAAATGGATATCTATGGTATAGAATAAATTAAATGATTACCTAATTCCTGCTTAAATTATTAGTCCACGTACATAATATGTCATATTCAATATTCAAACTTATTAACAGCCGATTTAAATTGACCAAGTTACTTATTGCGTACAGTAAGCCCTTTGGTGGCGAGACAGGGGACCATTCATCCCATTAGATCTTCATTGGGGATCTTTTTCATGTAAGATCATCGTTAGATCATTTTTGGCCTCAGTGGTTGCACTTTGGAAATTAAAAACAGTCATTTGCGATCAGAATTTGTGCGATTTGTGAACATATTACATCTACCAATAACAGCTGCGTGGCAAATGGGTCTTATTAGAGCAGATGCGCTAACAATGACGATGAATCCTGAAATATGCTTCATGCCATATTATTTATGTTGGCTACACCTCCAAAACAAACAGAAGAGTTAGAAATGAATTACTTTATTGCTATTTTGAACAACTCAAATTCAATTTGGCCCACTTATTAACATGACAAAACAAAACTTATTACATTTTTAATAAATTGTACACAGAAATCGAACAACGCAACAAACTCTCCCATTACAATGATTGCGGTCACTCACTGCATTTGAGACTTGCATTTCGACACAAGCTTAATGATGCTCTGCACAGAGTTCTGCGCGCTCACGAATGCTCTCATTAAAACATAGCTGTAAAATCAGCATAATAAATCAGTTATTTACACTGTGTCTGTGCCTCGATTAGAACGGGATCATTTTAGTTTTGTCGTGTTGCTCATTTGCAGTGTACCAAGAGTGATAAATATAGGGATAAAAGTTGTAAAATGAATTATGTAAAATATTTATTGGAGCACTTTATTTGGTCATCAAGAATGACTATTTATCTAACAGTAAAAAAATATCTGAATATATCTGTGCATAACCTAATTAATATTCATTAGATTAGTGAGGACACAATCAACGTCCCAAAAACTTTTTAAAACAAAGTGATGCCATGGAAGCAGGCCATGGTGAGTGAGGTGTGCCTTGCAATATAGCTGGTAGTTGGCAGCAGTACATTTTACATTAAGTCCATTGTAGTAGACCGAAGTGATGCACACAGTGACCATCGAAGTGTCCCTTGTAATCTGGTCAGCACACGGTGCAGTTAGTATTCATTGCTCAGTAACACATAGCATACTAATGTAACTTAGCCAACACAACGGCAGTGTTTGCGGACTAAATGGTGGATAATTTTGTCTTTGATTTGAAACAATATGCAGTCAAGATCTATCAAAAGTTCATGAAATTGTTTTTTACTCTAATGGAACCATTAGCAAAACTCTGTGAATCTCTAGCTATTTTTGCACACATTAACATACACTGTTTTCAAAACTGTTAAAAACATAGAATTACACAGCAATGAGCTTCATTTGTACAGTTATTCTGTACTGAAGAAAAAAATAAATAAAAAAAGTAAATACTTTAAAATAGAAAACAATTAGTCCTTCAACAGCTGATTGCTTTACTGAATCCATTTCCTAACCATCTATTCACAAGAGGTCATCTGTGACCGAGATGAAAAGATATTGTAATGACCCGGCAGTCAGCGCTAGTAGCTGGGTGCATTATGGGTAATTGCTTGTTGGGAGTTGACTTATGCATTATTAAAGCAAGATGGTTGGGTTTTTGTGTTGGTAAAGTTATGTGTGTTCATGTTCAAGATAGTTTGGGTGTTCTTGGTTCATTTACTGCCTTGTTATGCAAAAAGGTGTCTCTCACCATCATGGAGAAGGGTGCGTAAGGGAGGGACTTGGTGATTGGGCTTTGTCTGTATTGTTCTTGTTCTGTGTTCAGAATAAATAAAGAAAAAGACGAAAGTACTGCCTCCTGCTGGTGTATTCTACTATTGAGACACTCATGGTCTGCGGAGTATGGGACACGAGTGCGTGCCTTAGCAATTAGTTTAGTTATTACGGTATGAAAGTGAAGTTTAGTTCCGGTTATCTCCACCTTCTTCGAAATAACTGCCAGTTATTACAATATGTACAAACATTCTTTGGCAGGTTTATCACTAGGACATAGCCAGTAGATAAATAAATCAAGCTGTTGATACTCCATGCAAACTAGAGCCAATAAAATGTTGTCATTATTGCTTGTATTCAGGTATTTAATTGTAAACGTCATGTTTACTGTTGTAACCTCTGTTCCCCGAGGGAGGGAACGAGACGTTGTGTCCCTTCTGCCACAGCACTAGTGCAAAATCCTGACTGGCATTCGCTGCCCCCACAACGTCTTGTTCCCTCCATCAGGGAACTTAGTTTACAACAGTAACCATGACATTCCCCTTCTGTCACTCACTCGAAGTTGTGTCGAATGAAGTGACACAAGGAGTCCCATATAAAAGCGCCACGCACTGACAGTGTTACGTGAACTGTCGAAACAGGTGCAAAGCAGGCTATTGCATGCTAGAGGCACCTGTATCGGCTACACGTAGCCCTCCCCAATGACTCAAAGAGATTTTGCATACAGACCTTAGGTTTCCCACATCCCTGAGGGGGGAAACAGGTGCTACATGACTAGCATGAGAGCAAGCCCAGCAGCCACGGCCTTCTCTCTCGATCAGGAGGGCTGTCTTCAGGGAGAGGGCCTTGAGCTCAACTGAATCAAGCGGCTAGAAGGCCTGAGAGGACCACATAGAGATCCCAGGAGGGGAACAGGCTAGGCCGGGGAGGGTTCAGTCTCCGGGTGCCCTTCAGGAACCTGGTAATAAAGTCATGCTTACATAGGGACTTGCCATCTACTGCGTCATGGTGGGCTGCGATAGCAGCTACATACACCTTCAAGGTGGATGGGGACATCCTCCACTCCAGCCTCTCCTGCAGGAATAGAAGCACTGACCGAACTGCACACCTCTGTGGGTCTTCGGCTCGGGAAGAACACCAATTCGCAAACAGGTGCCATTTTAGGGTGTAAAGTTGCCTGGTGGAGACAGCAGGTGGTAGATCCACTAGATCTTCCGAATCCCATCCAGGGGCCAGACGTGGAGGTTCCAGAGGTCTGGGCGCGGATGCCAGAGTGTGTCCCGTCCCTGAGAAAGAAGGTCCTTCCTCAGGGGAATTTTCCAGGGAGGGCCACCAGGATGACCTGTTCCTCATCCTCCCTGACCTTGCACAGCAGGACAGGCCTGTCCGGTGGCACTGTAGGCTTTGGAGTTCAGTGATGATGTCGTCCTACAGGCCTTGGAGGGGAGTACCGGGTGGTCCCACCAGGTGGTGGCGTTCTCGGGGCACAGATGGATCACAACCGGCCTGTCCACCTGGGGGACTTCCGTGTACCCATGGGCCACCCCGCCATCCAAGGTAGTGAGAGCGGACGAGCGGAGGGGTCGGTTACGGGCAGTAAAGGTGCCCACCACGACCACGTCAGCTCGTCATGCACTTCCTGGAACAATGGTACCGGGGGGGGGGGGGGGGGGCGTGGCTGTGAGCGGTGCTCAATGCCGAGGTACCAGTCGTCAAGCCGCGAATGCTGTGGGGAGGAAGGAGGGTTCCATTCCAAGCCCACGCTCATGGCAGCCCGGGCAAGCATACCGGCCATCTGCGTGTCTGCCTCAGACTGGGCAGGCTGGCCCGAAGGCGGCAGCCCAGTCGAGTCTTACGCGTCAGACGCCTGGACGCTCTCCGATGCAGCGATGATGTCATCATCCAAGCCCAGGGGCTCAAGGGAGAATGCTGGCTGGCCATTTTTTATATTGGCATTATCATGCAAAAAGAAAAAAATATATACATCATAAGCCAGTTGTCAATAGAGGTATTGTGTAAGCATTTAACATGTTTGAATAACTTATATGTTAAGGTGGAACACCAAACTCTATTCCCGCTTCTGTTCATACACGCAATGACAATGCATTTTAGTTGTCTTATCCTTGTATATTATGTCCACTAAAATATAAAACATACATCAAGACAATAAATACTAGCCTATGTTTTTGTTTTTTAATTCCCAGAGATGGCCAGCAGCCAATCAAAACAGGAGTTCCAGATAATGCCAGCAGACAATAGAATTTGTTCACACAAAGTTGTGAGCCCCACTCCTGACTGTGAAAACTCAAATGACTTGTGAGCGTGTAGAATACAACTTACACGTGAGCATGAAGACTAAAATCCCAAACTCGAGAGAAAAAAAATCTGATTGAGCAAATATATCAACACGCTGCAAGGAGACATAACAAAAACACACATCTGGCAGATCCCTGAACACACTTGCGAGATCCACATGTGCGAGTTGTGTTCTACACAAATGTAAACGAGGTACATTTTACTTGCAAGCTTTGTTACTGTGCTCACCGGTGACAGCCAGACATCACTTCTGTCTTTTACGATGGACTTCAGCGGATGAACTGATGCCAACTCCAACCATAAGACATCGGATACTTCATATGCCATTGCCTGAAACTCAAACTTAGGATGGACCCCACCGAATCTCACCGAAATGACTTGCCAGTTGAACTGTGATGCCAGTTGAACTGTGATGGACTTCAGCGGATGAACTGATGCCAACTCCAACCATAAGACATCGGATACTTCATATGCCATTGCCTGAAACTCAAACTTAGGATGGACCCCACCGAATCTCACCGAAATGACTTGCCAGTTGAACTGTGATGCCAGTTGAACTGTGATGGACTTCAGCGGATGAACTGATGCCAACTCCAACCATAAGACATCGGATACTTCATATGCCATTCCCTGAAACTCAAACTTAGGATGGACCCCACCGAATCTCACCGAAATGACTTGCCAGTTGAACTGTGATGCACCTTTCCTGCTTCACCTTGGTCTAATGATGGACTACACTCTTGAAATGGAACACATAGACTGTCATTTAATTGCCACAAACCCTTCATCAGCCAACTAACAAAGAACGTTGCATCTATGTAAACTAATATATATATATATATATATATATCCAACATATATATCCAGATCAATAACCAACATCTTATGGAGTTTTGTGCTTCGACTTGCTCACAAGGGTTCTAAATACAATTATTATTTAAATATTTAAGTTTTATACACAATTTACAATCAAATTACATGATCGCTCCAAGACTTTATAGATACGACAGTTTCATTTTTTTGTTAATACATGATTTTGTGTAAAGCTGTTTTAAAATGATGTTGTGTTGTGAAAAGTGCTATTCAAATAAAAATTCCCTGACTTGACTCCCTTTCCATGACAATGATAGATTTGACAGCAGGAAAGTGTTAATGATGGTGGTCCATGATGACGGGGGCTGCTTCAGCAGCATTTGCATTTCCATTCATCTCTGCAGCATTTATCATTATGAGGTTGCTGCCAGATCTAATTAAAGTGTGAGCTAACAGGGGAAACACAGACGCCCAGTCACTCTCTTCCAAAACACTGGACCCACTCCAGCAGGAAGCACCAAAACCAATTAACTCCATTCCAAATGAAATCATAATTATTAGAATTAGCAAACGAGGAGGTGGAGAAGAAAGGGAAATTCCCTCTGGTTGATTTAAGTCCTGCCCCAAAATTGGACATTGTAGGTCAGATATTATGTCTTCAGTATTCTAAAAAGACAATGACTATATATATATGATGGTGAGTGGATGATATAAGTTGCGCAGGGTTGTGCATCATGGCCTTTAAAACTTGTGGGTAATTGTAAATAAAAGTATGATAAGTCTCGTAAGTGTTACAGTCACACATCAAACATTTCATAGATCATATGGACTTTACCTCTCACTTCATGATCATTTAAAAACTGATTTCCTGACCTGGAAATGTCATGTAAAATGAATACATTGTTAAAAAGGCATGGACATTTCTATAGTGAATATATATATGTGTATATATATATATATATATATATATATATATATATATATATATTGTTTTTAATCTTGCTAAATGCTAAGAAAGAAAGAGAGAGGTTTTAGTCTTTCTGCACTCTTAAATATTTCATAAGCTAGGAATTGTTCTTTGTGAGTGTTTTAAAATTGTGATTTCCAGTCTTGGAAATTTCATGCAAATTTATAAAGTCTTAAAAAGTCAGGGACATTACTTTAGTAGTTACTTTACTAGTTTTGCTCTCCTCTAAAATATTTCAATTTTGCTCTTTGTGAGTGCTTGAGTAAAACTTGCTTGCAAGTCAGTAGCTGGGTTTTCATCCATATATTTTATGCACATTTTGGGACTTCACATAAAAACTGCTGGTTGCAAACACCAAGATGCGAATAAAATCTCCAAAATGCCAAAAAACATATACACTCACTTGAAGTGGATACATGTTTTATTCAATAAAAAAGACATGTGCATAAACTATGATGGAAACACATTTACTGAATAAACTCCTATTGAATTTACTAGGAATACAATATGTTTATTAAAAAAAGAATAACTTGTTCATAACTGGACTAACCAGTGGACCAGTCATTGTTGCGATGTTGCTCTGGTCATCTTAAAATAACAGTGTCTACAAAATCCAAAGCTTGCTCAAGAGTCTGCAGAGTTAATACGTCAAATAAAAATGTGAACTGTACCAAAGAGCAGCTTCATTGACACTTTTAAAAAATATATTATAGATTCACATGGCAAAGAAATAAGGAAGGAGAAACACACACATAGCACTCTCTGTCTCTCCCAGACATGAGACAAAGTTTTTTTCTGCATGCTCTAAACTGTGAGTTTTTTTTAAATTAATTTAATAAATTCAATTTGAAACTTGGATGGAAACATAGATGGTGTGAAAAAACAGAACAGGAACTATTTTACGTATAGAAATGTGATTCTAGCATAAATACATTTGCTTACATTTGAATAGACACTGAATTTTAAAATGTTTATGTTTTGACACCATCTAAATTTTTATCATTTTACGTATAAATAATTTTAGAGACGTACAAATGTTTATGCGTTCTAATTGAATTTTGATTTCATGGAATTGATTGGTTATTTTATGGAATTTTAATCAATTAAATTAATTAAATGTTCATTGCAAGCACATTTACTTAATGTCAAAATAGGTAAAATGTGTCATCTTCGTTATCACAATTTAATTGTGTTCTGTGTGGTTTTTTGTTTGTTTGTTTGTTTGTTTTGATGTTGCTTTAAGCTCGATTTTTCAAAGGATTATGTCACTTAACTACTTAACCAAGAATAAACTTTAATATGCTTACATGAATTAATAATTGCTGCCGTAAGAAACATTACGACAGGTTTTACTACAGTTATGACAAATGCTCATTGAATCAAGTGTATCTTGGGACATTCACAGAGGTGATCAGGAGATGATTTTTAGTGATAAACTGCTTCAGTTCCACTCTCCACCCCACACAATGCTGTTGTTTGCCATCAGAGAGCACTTCAAATGTGGCACATTGTTGTTTGGACTCCTGTTGTAAAATATCTATAAAATAGTAAAACAGTAACACTACAAATTTATTTGTAGGATTTTTTTCGTATTTGTAGGATTTCACAAGTTTTTAAAGCTATACATATGCAAAATCATTTAAATATTAGATGCTGTCAATACATCCAAACTGTACGTTTCAATGCTATCCAAATGTACAAAAATGTATGCGTAAATATTAAGCAAAAATACTTATATCCAGATCATATTATTATATAAGGCAATTCTCAATTATTACCATAATAATGGTATTTAAAATATGTTGTGACATTCAAATGTTTGTCATACAAATGGGGTATAAATCTAGATTATATACTGGTTAGGTGTAACTTATTCCAAAAGTTTGGAATAATGTACATATTTTGCTCTTATGGAAATAAATTGGTACTTTTATTCACCAAAGTGGCATTCAACTGATCACAATGTATAGTCAGAACATTAATAACATGAAAAAATACTATTACAATTTAAAAGAATTATACAGAACTTCTTAAACTACTTCAAAGAGTTCTCATCAAAAACGGATTCTTGTCAGTCTAGCTGTTAGTTTGTCCAGATACTCATGTGACATTTCACCCCACACTTCCTGCAGCACTTGTCATAGATGTGTCTGTCTTGTCTGGCACGTCTCACATACCTTACAGTCTAGCTGATCCCACAAAAGCTCAGTGGGGTTAAGATCCATAACACTCTTTTCCAATTACCTTTTTTTTCTGTTTCAAAAGAGTCTTTTTCTTTGCAATTCTCCCATAAGGTCTGGACCTCTGAGTCTTCTCTTTACTGTTATACATGAAACTGCTGTTGAGCGGGTAGAATTCAATGAAGCTGTCAGCTGAGGACATGGGAGGCGTCTATTTCTTAAACTAGAGACTCTGATGTATTTATCCTCTTGTTTAGTTGTACATATAGCCTTCCACATCTCTTTCTGTCCTTGTTAGAGCTAGTTGTCCTTTGTCTTTGAAGACTGTAGTGTACACATTTGAATGAAATCTCCAATTTTTTGGCAATTTCAAGCATTGTAAAGCCTTCATTCCTCAAAACAATTATTGACTGAGAAGTTTCTAGATAAAGTTGTTTCTTTTTTGCCATCTTTTACCTAATTTTGACACACACACACACACACACACACACACACACACAACAACAACAACCGCCATTCGCCACGACGCTTGTGCCAGACAATGTACATGTTTAGGCCACGTGAAGTGTCGAACACACACACAAACACACACACACACACATACATATACATATATATATATATATATATATAGCCATAAGTTTGGAATAATGTACAGATTTTGAAAGACTGCAATATAAATTAATTGATAAAATAGTAAGGGAACACTTTTTCCTGACAACTAATAGTATGATAACAGAAATATATTGCATCTGTTTTTTGTTTTGTTTAGTTTTTTTATTGTATTTTTGGACAGCAAATGATTGAAAAAGTGCAGGTCTGTTTGTGAGTATGTAACAGTGGCATCCTCGATTTATCAACAGACCAGCAGGTCATGGGTGAGTGTGAAAGGTGCCATCTTTCACCATGGATGGATGCCCACAGAGACATCCATATGTAAAGTTTTCCCAGCCAAAACCCCAGGCCACTTTGCATTGGTCAGACTCACCTCCAGATTGCATGGAGCAGGCTGCACTAAAAGTGCATGGGAAATGGATCTGCCTCCACCAGAATGCTGAAATTAGTTATGTCACATTATCCAAAGACATTAGGATGAAAAATGAGACCATGACTGATCATGGAAATGAGGGATAACATAGAAGCTACATATTTCCAGTTCAGGCGGTAGAGCAGGTTGTCCACTAATCACAGGGTTAGCAGTTCGATTCCTGGCCCACAGCGTGCCAAAGTGTCCTTTGGCAAGACACTGAACCCCAAGTAGCTCCCAATGGCAGGCTAGCGCCTTGCATGTCAGCTCTGCTGTCATTGGTACGTGAGTGTGTGTGAATGGGTGAATGAGACACAGTGTAATACCCTATGTAGAAGAGTTAAGATTAAAAAGGGTGCTATATAAGGGCAGATCATTTACCATATAAACATACAGAACGGCAGATAAATTACAAAGGGAAAAAGCAAGTCTGGAAAAATATGAATCCCAGAGACACGAAGAGGAATTGAAAAGTGCCTTGTGTGATAACCATCAAGTCATCTAACACTGCAAATTACGACTGGCTGTTATAGCCACTGGAGTCACACAGTCATTAATGCTAATAAGTAGAGGAACAAACGTCAGCTCTTAAAATAAGTACAAAAGAAAAGTAAAACAACTTCAAACATCTATATTTTCCCTAGCTGCCTTTTGTCATAAGAACAGGCTGTAACCTGAACACCATTGCCCTTCTACCATATGTTCCAGGAAGCACCATCTCTTCACCACCAGAGAGGGGCCCTGAATTATTGATTAATGATTAGCAAATGCAGTAGAAATGTTAGACTCGATGTTGTGTGAGAGAGTGTGTGCGCATGCAGAGTGTGTTTGGCAAAAGGGACTGCATGGAGTCAGCGGTGTGTAGACTAGAAAGGGGGGACTGGAATTCATTATTGATAGGAGGACAAAACAGCTAGTGTGGAGGTGGAGAGCGGTAGGTGATTTCAGGCCTGTATTGATTACTGGAAACACCAGGAGGTGAGTGTACTGTGACAGACAGAACACAAGCTGACAGCAGACTGACTGGCTGTCATAGTCTGTCCTCTGGCTCTGGATACAGAAGCGTGGTAGCCATTGTCTGGGGCCCATTGTCCCAAAAGCTAAGTCTTTAGCAGGGGGTCGCTCGTTTACCAATGATGAAAAGTGTCATAGGTAGCGGTGAATAGTGAGCAGTGGTCATACGAGACCCTTTGAGCCTTTCACTGTGCTTGACATTTGAATAGATAACTTGGGACATAGAATAACATATAACAAGGGCAGTTTGGGGGAAAAATAGTTCAGCTATATATAGGGGATGCAAAAAGTATTGGATGCTTTAGCCACAGTTAAAAATGTATAAATGTCATTGCATTAGATAACAGAATATTATACATAACTCTATTTAATTTGAAGAAAGTTTGCGCAAGCACACTTTTCAAACAAAGCGTATTCAGATATTTTCTGGTTGTCAAATGTTAACATCCATAGTTAATGTGATTAACTACACCCGTGGTTACAGTAGGACATCTGTGTGACATTCGTATATCCATTAAAAATGACCTTGGAAAGTAAACGGTAAAACTTTCCCCTTGTTAATGTTTTACAAAGGGGCTTATAAATGACTAATAATTTGTTAACAAATGCATTACAAATCATTAATATGCAGTTATAACAACATTCATAAAAGGGTGACTTTCATGCAATACCTACCGTATCAAATAGTGAGCCAGTTTACCTCACATGTTATAGATGCTTAACACAAATTCAACATTAGTAAACTATGAAATTGTACCTTAATGCACATACGAAGCATTTATTCGAATTTTCCAACATTTGAAACCTTTTGTTTAATGGATTTATTATGTGATACATGCTGTAAATGAGCACAAAGACCTGAAAAGTGTTTTTGCAGAGGAATTTAGGTGACTAGTACTTGGTAAATTGGGAGAGCACTTGGAGAAGCATCATTCTTTTGACATCAACATGACAAGGACAGTGACAAGACACATGAGTCAAGACATTATAGTTATAAATAACTCTAACTATTGTGGGGCAGCTGTGGCACAGGTGGTACAGCGGGTTGGCCACTAATCGCAGAGTTGGCGGTTCAATTTCTGGCCCACATGACTCCACATGCCGAAGTGTCCTTTGGCAAGACACTGAACCCCAAGTTGCTCCCAATGGCAGGCTAGCACCTTGCATGGCAGCTCTGCTGTCATTGGTGTGTGAGTGTGTGTGTGTGTGAATGAGTCACAGTGTAAAGCGCTTTGAATACCGTTAAGGTTAAAAAAGCGCTATATAAGTGCAGATCATTTACATTTACCATAAATACAAAAACAAAGCTTACTGTAACATAATGACATAATAATTCAATTTAATCTCACTGAAATAAACTATTTTTCCTGTATTCTGACATAAATCATGAATTAGAACATTTTATGTGTATGATTATTATAATAAGTTTTAATAAGAGTATTAATTATGCATGTTAATATTATCACTATTATCACTAAAATTGTAATTTTTATTATTAAAGGACAACTCATTTGGTAACACTTTACAATAAAGTTCCATTTGGAAGGGATCATACACTAACAATGAACAGTATGTTTTACAGCATTTATTAATCTTTGTTAATGTTAAAAAATACAATTGTTCATTGTTAGCTAATGTTAGTTCTAGAGGTCTGCAACCCGACCCGGGCCCGACAGGACCAGAGAACCCAGCGGGTTTTGGGATGGGTTCAGGTCAGTTTTTCAAGTAGGACTTCGGGTACGGGTCAGGTTAAGGATTGTAATTAATTCGAAAATTAATTCTGTTTCATTCTTTGCACTGCGTCTAGATTGTTTCAGTGCAGCTGTCACAAAGATTCAACATTCTACACAAGTTCAGGCTGCATAGAGGGGACTGTTGCATTGATTCATATTATTCCAGATTGTTCTGCACCAAGAGAAATTTCAGCAAATAAATGGTAAGTCAATGCTTTCCTCCCCTTCTGCTCTAGTGTACTAAGGGGCTGCTGTGCCTTCTTAAAACTGTATGTTTACTGTTACAGTACTGTTATGAATATTGCCTATATGCATACATAAAATATAATCTATTGCAACAGTGCAATGCCAGGAGAAGAAATTAGATAGTAAGCAATATTGGGTTGGGGTCAGGTTCTGACTTAAAATCTGACGGTATCATTCTGGCTGGGTAGGGTCGGGCCACACGGTCTCGGGTACGGGTCGGGTTCTGGTTTCATTTTAAGGCCCAGGCAGACCTCTAGTTAGTTCCTAGTTCATTAACAAATGTTTACATATACAACTTTTGATTTTAAAAGGTATTTCTTTATGTTTTAAAAGTATTGACCATTGTTAGTTCATGTTAACTAATGTTTTTAAGCAATGTTAACAAATGCAACCTTATTGTAAAATCATTTTAAGGCATGATTTTCGATGATTTTTTTCAATGAAAACACATTTTTCATTTGACACATTCTAAAGTTATTAGAATAACTTTCGGTAAAGTTACTTTGACAAAAATCTGCAGTGTGAAATGCAATATACAAATAAAAATGACTTGACTATATATGTTGTTATTACTGCATATAAATGACGTACAATGCAGTTGTAAATTACATACAAGTCAATTTAAAAGTGAAGTTTGTTTGCAGATGACAGTTGGTTTGATATTATGTTATCTAATCCAATGACATTCAGACATTTTTAAGTGTGAAGTAAGTATCCAAAAGTGTCCAAAATACTGTTTGGGTCCACTGTGCATGCAAAAACATAAGTATAATGCAAAGTGGATAACATTTAAATTATAGTTTGTTTAACAATTGCTAACATGGTTTTTAATTAAAATATATATATATATATATATATATATATATATATATATATATATATATATATATATATATATATATATATATATTATTGTTAATCTGACACCTTATTCTGAGGCATAGGTATAAGCTTATCTTTCATGCATATGTTATCTTAATCAATATTAACATATTCTTATAGTGTACGTAACATGAGCATATGGCCCTGTGCAGACTTTCACTCTCTGGGTCACCTGAGTTAACTCATCTCGTAATGAGTTCCTTTAATGCTACAAATGCAAATGCCTTCTATAGAATTACAAACATAGAATCACTCCCTCTTCATGTGATAAATATGGAGCAGCTATCAGCCTTTTTTCAGATGATATATTGGCCTATAATAACACTTAATCATCATATTTGAGTCAAACTGAATTATGGGTAAGAGGATAGGGTTGACATATGTTTCAATATCTGCAAATGATACATTATTCTGGGCAAGCATCAGATTTAATGAAATATAAATATCCATTAATCCTTGTGGCTCATCCAATCAGTGAGCCGGCTGTTAGCGACAGACTTGTCACGTTTATCAGGATGTGGCAGCACAGGGGAGATGAGCTGCCATCATTGGACGAAAAAAGGAGGGTGGCTCAGTAATAGTTAAGGAAAATAAGACGAGAAATAAAAAGACAAGGATGCCTGAGGCACTGATGAGTGATTGCCTACTGTCCCAAGCCAAAAGAAACCCCTCTTTTAGTTTGAGAATCTTAAGTTTGATTATTTAGAAAAATAATGGCACACGTCTTCTAATTCTAAACAAGCCACATGATTGGTGAAATCATTAATTTATGTGCTTTCGTTAAAACCGCTAACACTTCTAAAGATTATTCATGTCTATATTGTTAACCAAATTAATCCTACTGTATAATACATGATTTTCTAAAGCCTCTACATCATCAATGTGATCAATACTTAATATACGAGGATAAAAAATACATCTTATATGCAATGTTCTACATGTCTACTGTCTTCTGGTGAAAGTTTCCATGCTCTCTGGAAGTAGACAACATTGTAATATTATTTACAAAATAGCTGCCTTTGTATTATGATTCACAGGTATTTTTGCTGTGAAATCTTTGCCTGTTTTGACAAAGTAACAGTAACAATAACGTTTGAATTGTTTCTGATATTTCAAAATGAGTATTTACCCAATTGAAGCAACATGTGCTTAATATTTCAGACATTATTGATAGAAAAATTGTTTTGAAAATGCATGCATTAAATTGAATTGAATTTGATGTACTGAACTGTAATGTCATACATTTTTATAGACCAAGGAGAGGAAGTTGTCATGGCTAAACTCGTAAATATACGGCAGCCATAAAAGCACAGAGAGTCTTCTTAAGATACACAAAGGTTTACTACTGTGGCATGTAAGGGCTAATATACATAACACAAGGTCAATGCAAAAAATAAATAAATAAATAAAAATATGAATTGCTGCGTCTCAGTAGGATAATGACTTTTAAAGCCTGATGTATCAAATATGATATAATAAAAACAATTTATATATAAAAAACATTCTATTATTTATTTATTTATTATTATTATATTTTGTCTATAGGTTCAATAAACAGCTCCATTACAACACAAAACAAAATAAAATAAAAATGCTGACTATCATTTCATATGTCAGGCTTTATACAGTTCAAAAGCATTCAGACAAAGTGACTCCTGCAAATAAAACAGTAAACACAGGCAAATGTGAATCTACTTATATATTAGCATAAAGCTAGGGGAGACAATGTGCCTTTCCATAGCATTATTAAAATGAAGCTAATGCAGTTAGCTTAAGCCAATTTTCTTTAAAAAAAAATCTCCCACGAGAGGCTTGCCTCTCTGATGTTTACTTGATTAAGAAAGTCAAATTAGCCTTTTCCTGAATTTTCTTAAACATTCTTAATAAAAAATTATTGTAGAAACATGTACTTCTTTTTCTGCATTGAGTTAATGTACTGAAGTTCTGGCTACTATTAATATAGAATGCAATCTAATGATGATAACCATAAAATGCTTTAAACTAGTGGGATTTTTTCATTGTTAAAAATAAGCTTATTTCTTTCTTTCTTTCTTTCTTTCTTTCTTTCTTTCTTTCTTTCTTTCTTTCTGTTTATATATTTATTTCTGTATTTCTATTTTCATTTCAAAACCTACATAAAGCTAAAATTGTGTCTCAAGCAAAATCAGCTGCCAGGAAAACTAGCGTTCTGACTCAAAGTTAACCATGCACAAATTCTGCATTCAGCTCTGCAGTGGGCACAACCTGGGCATAATTTATTGACTGAAGATGGAGTCAATAGATCCTGAAGTATACTTAAACCCAGCCCATATGTATAGCTTACGTCTATAATAAATGTTATCTCTTCATGAGAGAGGTAAGCTGTCAACTTGATTAAGGACGCAGATGAGCATCTGAGTAGCTGGCCAAACACACTGAGATATGCAAAAATACAGTCTGTTGTGTTGGAGAAAAAAAGAGATCATGTGTGAATGTAATGGTAATCGTTATTTATTTTTTATTTATTTTTTGCATCACTGCTTGTGGATATAGTATGACACATTTAGTTATTGATTACAGTTATGAAACTAAATAGTGTTGGCAAGTTTTAAACATAAATCTTATTTATTGATTATTTACACATTTATGTCAAGCCAAGCAATTGCATCCATTTTAATATATAATTGTATATTTATTATTATTATTATTATTATTATTATTATTATTATTATTATTATTATTATCATTATTAGGTTGGCTTGAAAGGGCCACAATGTGAGATTCTTGCTTGCAAGAATTTCACATTCTTCTTCTTCTTCTTATTCCATACAAAACTTCGGCACCTAACTCATCCTGCACTGTTTGGTGTAGACCCACAAATTAGGTGTCAAATCGACCTGCCTATTTACGAAACCTGTGCTATGAATTTCCTAACGGGTATCTCTGCACCAGAACATCGTAGATATTTCTGGTTTCATTCATTTGACTCAGGGTAGGAAGGTGCCTTTTGTGTATCACCTTGGGAACTGCCTAGCAACCAAATGGGCTTATCCTAGCAACCAGGTAACAAATCACATATCTCTGCACCAGAACATTAAGAAGAGGAGAAGCAATCTATCTACATGAGTCTACATGAGTGTGTTTATTCCATTGTTTTACTTTGTTGTTGTGTAGTGTTCATTGCTAGACTTGTGCTGTTTGTTTACTGTGTAGAACTTGAATCGCTTAAACGTGTGTTGGTGTGTGTGTGTGTGTGCTACATTGTTTTTACTTGTCCCAGGTAATTCACTGCTAGATTTAGATTTGTTTGTCCAGTGTGTGTAAAACTGTCATTGTTTTTAGTGTATCTATAAAACAGTGCTTCACTTGTTTTAGAGTATTATTTATTGCTAAAGTTTAGCATAGTTTGTTTGTGGTGTACTGAATTTGCATCTTATATGTAATTTTTATTTCCGACACTTGTCACCTTGCGCAACCCTTAGTTTCGGTTGCCCACGTGACTAGCTTTGTTGTTCTAAGTAGCATTAAGGCATGTCCAGCGGCAGGTAAGCTATTTAAACCACGGGATCCATAGTCATTTCAGGAGAAGTGATCTATCTACAGGAGTCTGCAGTTGCATTGTGTATATATTTGAAGTTAATGCTGATGCGGAAATGGTAGACCTCGTGGAAAGCCCTCCTCGTGTCAAGACCTACTTGTGTAAAGACCAGCGAGTGTACCTGTACGAGTCCACCAAGAAAGGACACTGACAAGGCGCCACTCACCATAGTACTTAAGTATCTTTTAAATGCATATATTTTCTTATATTTTCCTTCTAAATACTAACATGTCTTCTTCACGAATTACATATGCCCTCAAGCACATTCCTGTTATCTGTTACAGAAAGTGTACACAATATAGACTCAACCCACACAACCTATGGCCACTTTACACTTCAGCACCTGCTCCGCTCTCTTTCTCAGTGGAACTCTGGAACTGCCAGACAGCTGTGAACAAAACTAACTTCATTCCAACCTTCACCACACGGTCCACCCTCAGCATCCTGGCACTGACAGAAACACGGATACATCCAGAGGATACAGCAACACTTGCTGCTCTCTCCAACAACTTCTCCTTCTCTTACAACAATCAACACACCGGTAGGGTAAGAACAACAACTGTACATTTTCACCACACTCTTCTCTATGTAACAATACTTCTTTTGAATACCATGCTATTACTACAATGCAACCCACAAAAATACATGTTGTTGTCATCTATCGCCCTCCAGGTCAGTTGACAAACTTTCTTAAGATGTTAGATGAGGTGTTCTGCTGTCCTCCTTCCCAGAGGATGGTAGGCCACATTTTGTTCTTGGAGATTTCAACAGACACCATTTTTACAAGTAACTGTACCAACTCAAATTTTCATGTTACTCGTTTATATGTCTCTTATCACTACGTTGTTCAATTCAACATGACTCTCCCATCTATATTAAAACAGACTCCTCCTTTCGTTCCTTCCGCCGTAACCTCCATTCTCTTTTACCCTCATGCTTTTCTACTGCTGTCTCTATGTCTCTTCCCACACAAAACATATTTTACATCTGCCCTGGATGTAAATACTGTCACAGACACATTAAGCTCAACTTTAACAACCTGTCTTGACAGCATCTGTCCTCTCTCCTCTAGGCCAGCACGTATTACACCACCCAGCCCATGGCTCTCTGATGTCCTTCATGAAGATTGGACTGACGTAAGGGCAGCTGAGAAGAGATGGTGGAAATCTAAAGATCCATCAGATCTGGGTAAGTATCAGTCTCTGCTTGCAACTTTTTCAGATAATGATAAATCTGCAAAAACTTCCCATTACCAGAACAAGATCAACAGCACCACAGACACTCGCAGTTAGTTTAGAACATTTAACATACTTATTTGACCTTCCTCTCCACTGCCTGACACATCACTGACAGCAGATGTCTTCGCCACATTTTTTACTACGAAGGATACAACCATCAGCAATACATTCTCAGCACCACACCCTGTCAAACACCCACCTCCTGTATGCAGCTCTTCTGTCTCGCTGTTCTCTCCTCTGACAGACACCAAGGTCTCTAAACTCCTCTCCAACCACCCCAACACCTGTTTCCTTGACCCCATTGCCTTCCCACCTTCTCCAGGCCATCTCTCCGTCCATCCTACCTGCACTAACACACATAATTAACACATCTCTACTTACAGTCACTTTTCCCACTACATTTAAGCAGGCTCGAGTAACCCCGCTGCTGAAAAAACCTGCACTTAACTCCACACAAGTAGAACACTACAGACCAGTCTCTATCATCCCATTCACGGTGAAAACACATGAAAGGGCGGTTTTCATTAAAATCTCTGCGTATCTTTCACTGAACAAGCTGCAGGATGACAATCAGTCAGGCTTCAAAAGTGGACATTCCACGAGACTGCCCTGCTGTCTGTCACTGAGTTGCTGAGACAGGCGAAAGCCAGATCCAGATCATCCATCCTGACTGCTGGATCTTTCTGCAGCCTTTAACCCAGTCAACCATCAGATCCTACTCTCCACCCTCTTCTCTAGGCATCACAGGAACTGTGCTTGACTGGTTTAATTTCTATCTCTCAGGTAAGTAATTCAAGGTAGCCTGGAGAGTTGAGGTGTTCAAGTCACATCAGCTTCTTACTGGGGTACCTCAGGGTTCAGTGCATGTGCCACTTCTCTTCTCTATATACACAGCATAACTGGGACCCATCATCCAGGCACATGGCTTCTCTTACCATTGCTACGCAGATGACACACAGCTCTACTTGTCTTTCCAGCCCAATGACACAGTGACTGCTCAAATCTCTGCTGTCTGGCAGACATCTCGGAATGGATGAAGGAAAACCACCCACAACTTAACCCAAACAAGACCGAGCTCCTTGTCTTTCCAACCAACCCTGCTGTTGAACACTACATCACCTTGCAGCTTGGTTCAACTATAGTAATGCCTTCCAAAATAGTCAGAAATCTAGGGGTAACCATCAAAAACCAAATACATTTCACAGACCACATCTCAAAGACAGCACGATCATGTAGATTTACATTCTACAATATCAGGAAGATAAGACCATTCCTCTCTGAACAAGCCACACAACTTCTTGTTCAGTCACTTGTCATAACTAGACTGGACTACTGTAACGCTCTCATTGCAGGCCTCCCTGCATGCGTAATTAGACCCCTGCAAATGATCTAGAATGCAGCAGTATGTCTGGTCTTTAATGAACCAAAGAGAGCGCATGTTACACCACTCCTTGTCTCTCTTCACTGGCTGCCGGTTACTGCACGTATCAAATTCAAGGCTCTGATTTTGGCATACAGAACAATCACTGGGTCTGCTCCAGCATACCTAAAGTCATTTCTGCAGAGCTACGTTCCCACCAGAAGCCTGCTGTCTGCTAAGGAACGTCACCTTGCTGTACCAACACAAAGAGGCACCAAAATACTTTCATGGACTTTCGGCTTCATTGTACCACATTGGTGGAATGACCTTCCCAACTCCATCCGTGAAGCTGACTCACTTTTTGTCCTCAAAAAACTACTAAAAACACATCTTTTCCATGAGCACTTAACCATTCACTAAAAAAAATAAAAAAATAAATAAAAAATCTTTAATCTGTCTTGAATACTATTCTGAGGCTAGTGAAAATTGTAATACAGCACTTTTCCTACCACTGTCTCCTTAAGATGATTTGCTTATAATGTATTCCTTTTTTGTAAGTCACTTTGGATAAAAGCATCTGCCAAACGAACAAATGTAAATGTAAACATCATAGAGACTTCCGTTTTCATTAATTTGTCTCAGGGTAGCAAGGAGCATTTTGAACCTTGGAACTACCTTGGAACTATATCCATCTATATGTCTGTGTGTCTGTCTGTCTACATATCTATCTTAAACTTTCAGATCATTCTTTTTCAAGTCAACCTAAAGTTTGCCCACAAACTTTTTAATCTATTTATTATTATTATTAGTAGTAGTAGTAGTAGTAGTAGTAGTATATACAAAATAATTTATTGTCCCCGACTATTCTATAAATTTTAATGAAGCAAAAGCCTCATTCAAAAATGATTTTTTTTTTAACTAATGCATAAATAAATAAACTAGGGATTTTTCTTAATTAAACAATAATATGTGTATGTATGTGTGTGTGTATATATATATATATATATATATATATATATACCATTTCTTTAGTTTTGTGTTTTTATAAGTTCACTGCATTTTTATGACAGCAGCAGAGTTTACGCCTATGGCTTCCACCTAGGTGCCCGATCCTTTTTTGTCCTTTTAAATGTTATAATTAGCCAGACAAGTGTGCGGCTCCCTCACCTGCCCTGTTATCATGTCGATTATCTCTGAACGGGTGTTAAAAACAGGCGCAGTTGTTTGTAACGAATATGTCTGCTTTGCTGGGCTGATCCGGTGGCACTGTAAACATGACGCGGGTTAACATGAGACCATGTGGAACCTAATGCTCGCTGTGGGTGATTGAGCTTTTTAGCATGTGAAATTTCCAGCAACTGTCTCACCTCATGATGACGCAGAGCCAACCAGACACAGCAAAACAGCCAACATATACTCTAAAGCACAGACAAAATGACTTAGAATATAGTTAGAAATATTAGCAATAAAATAGAAAAACTATCAAATTAGCAATCATAAAATGTTATCCAATGATTACTACATCATGAATCAAACTTACAGTTTACTTCTAACAGTTTTTGGAGGTAAAAGAAAAGTTATCCTCACAAAAATTCAGAAGTCTTCAGAAGTCTTGAGTCGTATGGACTAGAGGTTGACCGATTAATCATTTTGGCAAATGATTTGGCATGATAGCTGCTATATATATATATATATATATATATATATATATATATATATATATATATATATATATATATATATACTGTATATTTGTTAAACTGCAGCCTGGAGTACTCGGTTCTGATTGGTCAAAGCCAACATCTAGCGGTCTGTTATTACTCTGTATCCACCGCAGCTCCACGTATCAGACCGCTCATCCAGGTCCTTGCGAGCTTTCTCTCTTGCTTCTTTGATCACTGTGCGATCTCTTCCAGTAAGATAATAAAATATTTTCAACTAGGGCTGCACAATTAATCTAAATAAAATTTAAATTGCGATATGACCTTGTGCGATGATTAAATCGCAAAGAGCTATGATTTAATAAAATAAACAAATAGTCTGCTGGCTTCAAAATTTATTTGCCCTGCTTTGTCCAGTCTATATGAATTATAACAAAATTACAGAGCGGTGTTTTCAGAGGGGGGTACAGTGTGTAGACTTTACATTTTTCAATTGATCATTGTATAAATATTGGGGGGAAGGGGGTGTACTTGCATGTTTGATTATTGGGAGTTACCTAAAGAGTCAAATTTAATATTATGTGTTTATTTAACTATTCAACCAACCAACAGTATTTTTGACAGCAAAAACTAGTCAGTAATATTGAGCAGAAAGCTTACTTATAACCAATTTTGACAGAGCTGCTGATAAAAAGTTAAATTATCAAGATCGAACGATTAGATGAAAAGAAAACTGGAGATCGATATTGTTAAAATCCTGATTGGAGCATCCCTAATTTTCAAGTTGACTGGGTTTCAAAAATGAATGATGATGATTTGTGGGCTGAGACTGGACATAAACAGGTACACATGAACGGGTATAATTTGAAAGAGACAGTGTTATTTCTTTGTTTCACAGTTTATTCATTTATTTATTTGTGGGTGAATTGAAAAAAATAAAAAGATCCCAGTAAAAGAGGACTCAAGTGTGAAAACCCCAGTAGCCTTTAACGTGAATTTATTTAATTTTTTTTTCATAATCGCAGTTGCAATCGCAATATTTTTTTAATGATTGCAATATGCCATATTTTCAACTCAAATAATTGTTTCATGTCCATTTATTTCTTTATTTGACAAGTAGTCTTGTAATAGCCTGGATAATGAGGAGGTAGACGTCGCAAAATAAACACCAACAGAACACTGACGCAAACTGGAGGTTGATTTCAGCTGTTCATCATTTTCTTTCTTCTCACATAATTACACATTTTCAATGCAAATCAAAGTGTCATATCCATGTAATTGTTGATTTGCTAGTGGTCTTGTAATAAGCTGGATAACGGGTAGTCATACTATCATTTACACAAAAAGAAACCACCAACAGGACTCCGACGTAAACCGGAGGTTAATTTCACTTTTTCAACAATTTCTTTCTTCTCAAATTACATAATGTCAATGCAAATCAATATTTTATGTCCATGTATTTATTTATTTATTTATTTAGTAGCCGTGTAAAAAGCGGTATAATGTACAGCCGGTTGTTATTGCAAAATAAACCTCTTCTGGGTGATACAAGTGTCTGGGTTTATTGTGCGTTAACAACCGGCTGACTGTACACCTATCCCTTAAAATACACACACACACACACACACACACACACACACATACTCACACACACACACAGGCGGCCAAAAAGTTTGGAATAATGTACAAATTTAGCTGTTTCCAGTGGAAGTATAGTCAGTAAATTACTGGTGTAAAAAAACAGCACCATCACTATTTGAAAAAAGTCATTTGTAATCAAATCCAGACAGGCACCATTTCCAGCAGCCATCACTCCAACACCTTATCCTTGAGTAATCATGTGAAATTGATTATTTGATACTAGAAAATAATTTGCCATTATATCAAACACAGCTGAAAGCTATTTGGTTTGTTAAATGTAGCTTAACATTGTCTTTGATTTATTGTGTTTGTTTTTGAGATGCCACAGTATGCAATAGACTGACATGTCTTAAGGTCAATATTAGGTAAAAAAAATGGCAAAAGAAAAAGAAACAGCTTTCTCTAGAAACTCATCATTGTTTTGAGGAATACATGCTTGAAATTCCCAAAAAACTGAATATTTCATACAAAAGTATACACTACAGTCTTCAAAGACAAAGGACAACTGGCTCTAACAAGGACAGAAAGAGATGTGGAAGGCCAGATGTGCAACTAAACAAGAGGATAAGTACATCAGAGTCTCTAGTTTGAGAAATAGACGTCTCACATGTCCTCAGCTGACAGCTTCATTGAATTCTACCCGCTCAACAGCAGTTTCATGTGCAACAGTAAAGGGAAGATTCAGGAGTACAGGTCTTATAGGAAGAATCACAACAAAAATGTCTCTTTTGAAACAGAAAAAACAAAAACAAAAGGTTAGAGAGTGCAAATAAACACAGACATTGGACAACATCCATCCATCCATCCATCCATCCATCTTCAACCGCTTATCCGAAGTCGGGTCGCGGGGGCAGCAGGTCCAGCAGGGGGCCCCAAACTTCCCTATCCCGAGCCACATTAACCAGCTCTGACTGGGGGACCCCGAGGCTTTCCCAGGCCAGTGTGGAGATGTAATCTCTCCACCTAGTCCTGGGTCTTCCCCGAGGTCTCCTCCCAGCTGGAAGTGCCTGAAACACCTCACTAGGGAGGCGCCCAGGGGGCATCCTTACCAGATGCCCAAACCACCTCAACTGACTCCTTTCCACGCAAAGGAGCAGCGGCTCTACTCCGAGCTCCTCACGGATGACTGAGCTCCTCACCCTATCTCTAAGGGAGAAGCCCGCCACCCTTCTGAGGAAGCCCATTTCGGCCGCTTGTACTCGCGACCTAGTTCTTTCGGTCATGACTCAACCTTCATGACCATAGGTGAGGGTAGGAACAAAAATTGACCGGTAGATTGAGAGCTTTGCCTTCCGGCTTAGCTCTCTTTTCGTAACAACGGTGCGATAGAGCGAGTGCAATACCGCCCCCGCTGCCCCGATTCTCCGGCCAACCTCCCTTCACTCGTGAACAAGACCCCAAGGTACTTGAACTCCTTCACTTGGGGCAATACCTCCTTCCCTACCCGGAGTACGCACTCCATCGGTTTCCTGCTGAGAACCATGGCCCCAGATTTAGAGGTGCTCATCCCAGCCGCTTCACACGCAACTGCCAAGCGGTCCAGTGAGAGCTGAAGGTCACGGACCGATGATGACATGAAGACCACATCATCTGTGTGTGTGTTTCGTGTCTGGCTATGGACAACAGAAAATTGGAAAAGAGTGTTATGGATCTTAACCCGACTGAGCTTTTGTGGAATCAGCTAGACTGTAAGGTGTGTGAGAATTGCCAGACAAGACAGCCACATCTATGGCAAGTGCTACAGGAAGTGTGGGGTGAAATGTCACCTGAGTATCTGGACAAACTGACAGCTAAAATGCCAAGGATCTGCAAAGCTGTCATTGCTGCATGTGGAGGATTATTTGATGAGAACTCTGAAAAATTACTATTACAATTTTACATTTGTTTTCAGAACATCTTAAACTACTTCACATTATTAATGTCCTGACTATGCATTAGATCAGTTGAATGCCACTTTGGTGAATAAAAGTATCAATTTATTTCCATATTTAAATATATATGGAGCTATTTGTATATACATATTTACATACAGTATATGTATATAAACACAATCCTTCATATGGTATGCATACAGTATATAAACTGTTAAAAAGTTTAATTTGAATGTTTACTTGTAGATCACTGTAACATAACTAAGCTTCCGTCACTGTTTATGGACTAAAGCACAACTGTTAATACAGAATTTTATTAAAAAGTGAAGCAAGGACATTATTAAATGCTTATTTATTTTATTTGAGATTAAGTTGATTTTCACTATCAGCGTTTCCAGAAAAAAGTAAAAGAAAAGTCTTAATAATACCAGACTATGGGACATTTATGACAAGTAATTGCTAATGATTAGCTACTGATACACAATGATTTACTATTGATTCATTACTGCTCATACTTGTTATAAGACAATATTTACTTCATAGAGTGCATATTTAGTTTCTCTTATCTGTTTGTGTGAGCAGCTGGGAGTCCACACATTTCAAAATAAGAGTCTCACGTGTGTTTTGGACTTTTTTTATAGTTAAAAGTCCTACTTTATGCAACAAATCTTCATCTTCATTGTTTTCGGGTATTATTGGGATTTTGGTTGCACAATAAACTGCATCTGGGATTTCATTGATTTTTTTACTCTTGTTGCCTCTATTCCTGTGATTGTCCAGAAAAGGTGATGGAAAGACAAGGATATAACACATTCAATAAATACATTTTAAAATCTATCGGGCGGTTAATCAGTTATCCACTTTTTTCACCACCTTTTTTTCAGTTTAAGCAAAATCAAATATCGGCTGACCTCTAGTGTGGACTACTTTTAATTTTGTGTTCCAATGAATACAAAAAGTAATATGAGTTTTAAATTTATATTTACATTTATGCATTTGGCAGACGCTTTTACCCAATGCGACTTACAGTGCACTTATTACAGGGACAATCCCCCCCAGAGCAACCTGGAGTTAAGTGCCTTGCTCAAGGAAACAATGGTGGTGGCTGTGGGGATCGAACCAGCAACCTTCTGATAAACAGTTATGTGCTTTCGCCCACTACGCTTGATTAAATTAAGAAATAATTTTAATATTTTTGGTGTACTAGCCCTTTAATGGTACATCCTACAGTTATATATATTAAATATAATGCCGTAGATATCTGCCATTGTGTCTAAAATACATGTAATACATTCATTAGAAGACAACATGGCAAAAACGTAGATAATTTAGATCTGCTTCTTCTCCTTGTGGTGAACTGAAGTGTACAATATCTGTTAGTACTGTAGCTCTTCGTCCCTGTGTGAATTTGGATTGACATCGGCCTCTGTAAAGTTAACCTGGGACACATGTGGCTCTGTCAAGCAGCTGTCCAAATCAATTTTGCGGTTGTAGTGTACACATATGCCCTCGACACACTTCGTTCCAGACGGTGAGCCTCAGCTCTCGTCCCAAGGGTTCTCAGTGTGGGGTTTTTGCTCTTGACTGCTCCATAGCCAGACACGAAACACACACACACAGACACAAGCATCTGCCAATGTACACACAAAATAATTTTAGGACATCTCAAGGCATGTTCTTTGGGTTGAACATGTTCTAAGTTATTCATAAGCATTGTACCATAATTATATTCAATGAACATTAATACTGCAGAGACAAAAGCCTTGCTTTGTGGTCTGTAGTGCATCCCTCCTTTAAACAAGACTCATCAGATCCTGCATTTTACATACTGTATACAGTGCAAATGTTAGTTAACATAATAAAATGTGAAGTGCTTTTGAAGTTAAAATACATGCGGCAAAATGCAGCACAAAACAAAACAGAAAGGCAAAAACAGAGGAAATCCAGCAGTGTTGTGGGATTTGGAGGATCGCATGCCCAGCTGCTTGTCCAAAGAGCATTACATGAGAGGCCAAGCCAAAATGCTCTCTCTCTGGATGCTGACAATGAAATCCAGGGGTGACAGGGGCCTAGTGGCTAAGGGACCTCTTATTGTGCATGTTTTCCCTTGCAAACACATGCAAACAGAAGCTCATCCCGTCACGCTCTGCCCTGCTGCAGTCTGTATTGAGCTCTGGCCTGCTGTCCGACAATGCTGGGACGCCTGGTGGCTGGACACGGCTGCTATCCTGATCTTGTGTGGTGAATGCTGAGCTCCTTTACCTGGAGTTCTGCTCACAGATTCAAGAGTGCTTTGATGTTTTTGTTGAGGCAGGTTTGAGAGTATTTCACTGCAAAGGCTTCATGGCAGCTGTTATGTACAAGTGATCTCTCCTGATATTGTACAGCAAATCATTCATTGATTAATTATGAACTGTTGCCAAGGATGCTCGAAACACAAGTAAAAATGAAGCGAAAGTGCCATTGAAGTAACATGAAATGATGTGGTTGCTTCAGTAAATGTGCTTTTAATGTCGAATTTACTTTTAAAACACAATCGGTTAGGTTTAGGTATTGGTTTAGGTTAAGGATATTTGTTTTGTTTACCTCTCATTTAATTACATTTTAACACTATTGGTTAGGTTTAGGTTAAATTCTTAGGCTAGGGAGGTACATGTCACTCATTAAAACATCCATCTAATATTCACCTTATAAAACGTACAACATAATTTCACTCAGTTTTGGCGCCCCCAGCTGGACATTTCCCTGGGAAACTGCAGACAAATGTGTAATGAAGCACGTCATTTTTATTTGCACAAATTTTGCAATTGTCACATACATTTACATCAGTCTGCAAAATTTACAGTGAATGGCACATTTCAAATTAATAATTCAGACCACTTTTAGAACAGATTTAACTGATTCAAAAGAATCAAATTAATCAAATGATTTGACTCAAGTGATTCATCTGCAAATCAGGTATCACTGTCACTGAGATGCATGCAGTTTACATTTACAGCTGTGTTGTTTTTGCTTTGTTTAGTCACAAAAGTAATGAAAGTGTCTAGAGAAATGTATCTAAGTAAAAGCGAAAGTCCTCAGAAAACTGTAGACTTGAGCAAATTACAAATATGCAAAGAATTAATGTATGAACTGTAACTAAGTATTTGTTCTGAAATAGAACAAAATATGTTAAAATAAATAAGTCACACACATTCATTTAAAAAATATGCATGCATACAGTATGTGAATTAGTTGCTCAGTATTATCTCTTTTGATTCTCATTTGACTTAAAATGAAGTTGGAACTAGTACTTTGTTATTCTGTTCCATTTTCTTAAGTCACTGATTGACACAACACTCTAAACTGCTCTGTATCTAATCATAGAATACCATCTGAATAAAAGTTTATATATGGGTGGATCATGTGGATTAAAATCTCACACCATGTCCATGAGATGGATGTGATAATTCTTAGTGGATGATGAACTTTAATAGGTTTCTTTTTCAAATCTGTGAGCCGACAAGCCCAATTTGAAAATAATGATGCCTGACAAATCTGAAGCTAGTATAATAGAAGTCTTAAAAGCAGAGCTGAATGAATTCAAACCAGTGAGATGGAAAACAGATTTATATTATGCAGTAAATTAATTAAGTGGTGATCCATCTAACTTCACCTTATCTTGTATGCATTGCATTAAACTATTATTAATTAACAAATGTCATATTCCATGGAGAGTTGGGATAAAAAAGCATAAGAGATTAAAGAGTTGGTGAATTGAGAGGTTTTCAATCAGTAGAAGACACTTTTAAAGATATACTTAAAGCTATTAAGGACATTAAGCATAACATACAGTATGTGTGGATATGTGCAACAAAGATATCATGTCATTTGTATTAATTCCCATATATATTTTACTCTTATTGTGTCTTGCAGGGTGATCTTAATCCAAATGCGTACATATTCAGAGAGTGTGAAAATAAAAGTACAATGTATTGATAGCATTTAAATATAAAATATTTTATGTATGTAAACATTTAGAGATGTACACATCTTTATGGATCATCTGAAGAATTGTCCTCTTCAGTCAGACACTTTTCATGGCGGGACTCTCATTTATCAGTCCATGATGGAGAAAGTTTGTCAGAGAAATCCCTTTTTAAATTGTAAATTGAATTATTTATTTATTTTAAGTATAAATTAATCAGTCCAGTTCCAGACAGTTTTTAAAAAATCACATAAAACAAAAAGTTTTTTGTTTTTGGCACCATTCGGAATGTTGAAAATCCCAGGAGATCAGAAATACTCAAACCAGCCCATCTGGCACCATCATGCCACAGTCCAAATCACTGAGATTAAATGTTTTTCCCATTCTGATGGTTTAGGTGAACATTAACTGAAGCTCCTAACCCGCATCTGCATGATTTTATGTACTGCACTGCTGTCACACGATTGGCTATAATTGTGTGACACACGATTATATAATTGCATAGATGATTGTTGGTGCCAGACGGGCTGGTTTGAGTATTTCTGTAACTGCTGATTTCCTGGGATTTTCACACACAACAGTCTCCAGAGTGAGTGGCAGTTCTTAGGATGGAAATGCCTTGTTGATGAGAGAGGTCAACAGAGAATGGCCAGATTGATTCAAACTGAATAAGCCTACAGTAACTCAGATAACTGCTCTGTTCAATTGTGGTGAGAAGAATAGCATATCAGAATGCTATTGTGAGATAAGGGTTGGTGCTGATGAGGGGGGCCTACACAATATTAGTCAGGTTGTTTTAATGTTGTGGCTGATCAGTGTAAATAAATTACATATATACAGTATATACCAACCACACTTAGTTCTGGTCCTCAAATCTGATTGGACGAGAGACTTTCCATGAGCACTGATGGTCTGACACCATCAGCACTCGGATGCTTTACTGTGTGTGTATCACTCCACTTTTGTTAATGCTAAAGGTGATCACTCTCTCTCTCTCTCTCTCTCTCTCTCTCTCTCTCTCTCTCTCTCTCTCTCTCTCTCTCACACACACACACACACACACACACACACACACACACACACACACACACACAGAAACACATCCATCTGTCTATCCTTTAATCAATGACTTGTTAGAAACAGCACAATCGTGATACAATTAACTAATAACTTTTTGAATTACTAACAGAGGCTTGGACACATCATTTGTTTTGAACCAGCAATTGCAGATTCTGATCTGCAGCGTAATAAAGTAGTTTGATGCACAAATGTGTTTTTATGATCACACTCGGTTTTTCCTAATTTTTTAAAATGTACTTGTTCATTAAACTGTTGTATATATATGCAATAGCACACTCGCAATCATGCTATATGGGCCTATATCAGCACTGCTGAAATTACCTACGGCACTCGGCCTGTGGCCGAATCACAGCAGTGCTGATGTAGGGCCATATTGCATTCTTGCTCATGTGATATTGCTTAAATATGTATATGTATATGTATATAAAACATTTTTTGGATAAGTAATTAAAAAAAATATAGCGGCAAGCAGCGATGATGGGCCAAGCACCTTAGGTCTATTTCCACCCAGTGTCTTTCAGAAAACAATGCCAGGTGGACACATGCATTTGTCATTTGACAATATTCTAAAATATTTTGAAGCAATTTGAGTAAATATAAGAGGGGTTAGGGTATAAGTCTGTTGTCAGAGCCACAGTTCTTGCTGTCAGGAGGTGGTGCTATGACCGTGACCCAAAATATTCACATCCATGTAATTAGCCCCCAAGACTAAACATACATCTAAATTTTGATCTAAATCACACATTGCACAGAGAATATATGAGATGCTTCCTGTTTCCCATTTTTCGCATAAATTTTATGCCTTGCTATGGAAACACCATTCTGTATCAAGATTATTTTTGCAAATATAGCATCTTCAATGTCTTGGCATAAGGTTGTCTAAATTTGTCATCAGACACATGCATCCCGTAGGAGGAATATTTAAAAGTTCAGAGCCTGCAATTTTCAGAAAATCCAAAATGTCTGACTTTCTGTTGGGCAAGCTAATGACTGTAAGTATGAAAGTTGTTAAGCTTGATGAGAACAATATATGTACCAAGTTTGGTGACTTTAGGTGATAATGGGGGTGCTACAGAGACACTGTTACATTCCCATTTCAAAAAGGGGCACTGCAGAGCACCCCTACACGCCCATGCGTGAAATTTTACCTAGTCAAAACGGCCGACGACTCTGATATGTGTGCATAATTTCCTGACATTTTAAGCATGTCAAGTGCCTCAAAAACACTCAAATAGATGAAGAAAGGAATAATAACAATTAATGTGTTGTCATGACAACACTATTAAAGATTTCAAATATCCCTTGACAATTTTACATCAGCAGTGTCTTGACATTATTGAATTTTGAAGAAATTCATATAAACATAAGAGAGCTATTTCAAAGTCTGTCAAAAGTGTGATACTTCCTGCTGCCAGTTGGTGGCGCTATGACCGTGACCCATAATAGCCACGTCCATGTGATCAGCCCCCATTATCAAACATACAGCTGAAAAGTTGACACCCCATATAATTAAATCATTACCCAATCTATACAATATATTTGTGCTGGTTTGGTGTTTGAGACATTAAACATTATGTTTTTGGCTGTGTGACACTTTCCACCTCATGTGGTCCAAATCGCTGCAAACCGGTGTTGTTTGTTTGTGCTCGATTAGTGCTGATTTGTGCCATCAAAAGAAACACTAACTATTTCCCTGAATTCCCTAGAAACAAGAATTTGAATTTGGTAGTAGTGACGTCACTCTCCACCCCATGTACCAGTACCCCATGTACATACTGTACACATTCTGTGTAAAAATACATAAAACATTTTGATTATATACTCATAAAATATCCAAAATAATAGATTAAGAAATAATAACAAAAGTGATACTGCTTGCAATGTTAATATATAAAAGCTCACTCAAAATAGCAATTCTGTCATCACTTAACCTCAAGGTGTTTCAAAACAGTATTAACCTAAAAAATGTACTTCATGAGGTAATCTTAAAAAAAAAAAAACGTTTGATTCAAGTCAGATATATTATTTTACATGTCTGAATCAACATAGCTACATTAGATTATGCTAACAAAACACATTTTAAGGGTTAGATCAAGTAAACATAGAATTGTTTAACATTTGCAGGTTACCAGTTTTTACAGTGTGCACACAGTACATCTACATGGCATCATTACATATTGAGTTTTCTGGCCCATATTCAATTCTATACTGATTGCACACTCCTTGATCAATCCAGTCTTAAGAGACCAAACACACTTGCATTTGCCTGTCTTTGTCCAAGAAAAGAAGAAGAGCTGAAATATTTCAATAAATAACTTTTCCTTTACAGTTGGCATGGTGGCCCTAAATGCCCTGCAGCCACCTAAAAGAAGGGAATTGTTTCCTCCAAGGCCCCAGGCTCCCCCCTCAAGGAGCCCTGACACTCTACCAAAGATAAAAGCATTTGTCTCAAGGAACTGCTCCTTGAAAATGCTCCAAAATCCATATAAAGTGTGCTGGAGACCAGTTAGTAACCTCCCCAGTCCAATGTCTTCATAGCTTCAGAAGCATTTACTGAGAAACCATACCACTAGACACAGATCTTTATTTGGCAGTGGAGGTTTGTTTTTTGAACAGTTCATTATATTCATGCCAACACTTTTCATTTTAAATTGTTATTCAGATGTTAAAAAACATTGCAGAAAAGGCGGAATGGGATGTTTCCTTTGAAGCTTCTCTTGGTTTTTTATGATGAAAGTAATTATGTTGGTGAAACAGTTTTTCTTAGACTCAGAAGAAACAGCTATTAGTGATCTGAGAGCATCCTTACAATCACAATAGTGTCATGTCTTTCAGAGATCAGTCACCACAAGTGAATTCTAACCAGAAATAATGAGGTCTGTATGTCAATTAACAAAATAAAAATAAAGAAAACATGAATATTTACATAGTTAAGAGAGCATGGCATGTTTGAGAGAGTAATAATGCACCAGGCCTTTCTCATTGTTATCCTGTTACCCAGATCAGATTTGGAAACACTGGTACACATCCCCCAGGACAAACATCCTCTCTGCCCTGCTGTCTGAAATAATAGGCAATACACAGAGTCTTTGTTTGCAATACATTCCAGCATCTTGATATTTGCATTTTTCTAACATCAAACACTATGAATGTGAAAGTGCTAATTACATCAGGCTACACAGGTACACAAACTTATGGGATCTTCTGCATGCAAAGTATATTAATCAAGAGCAAGTCATTGATGTACAGAATAACACAAATCACTCTTAAATCACTATTGGCGTACAAGTTTACAACTGCCACTCTTTAAAAAAAGGAAGTGTAATTGAAAAGGTTTTACAACCCAATGTCTTAGGACAGTGGTTTTCAAAGCATGGGGAGTGCTCCACCTAGGTATTGCAGGGTTGAAGATTGCCACAGTGACAATACATGCAAGAACCAATGATGTTTGTGCACTAATCCTTCTCATCTGCCTTTTTGTCCTTTTACAGTGTCAGGTGTGCTTGCTGAGCTGTGCTTATTTTAAAAAGAAGTTCTTGCATGTGTGCCAGATTGAAATGGGTGAAGAGCAAAATTTTCAGTGAATTATGACCATTCATGGATGGACGCCGGTTGGCGCTGTTGTGCGTGAGGTTAAGGCGCACGTTTTTCTTTTTTCTGTTTGTTTGTCCGGGCAAAATCCTGATTTCCAACAAATGTTAAAGGCTGAAATCAATGTTTATATGGAAGCCAATTGGTCCTCAGTATCCTCTGTGGGCATGGCTTGGGAGGCACTTATGGCTGTTCTTAGGAGTTGGATCATACAGTATGCCTCATTCACCAAAAAATCAAAAGCACAAGAACTCATGGAACTGGAAGGGAATATAAAGCTGAAGCACCAAATGTCATCTGATGGCCTCAGAGAATGGACCCGATTGAAATACTTTTTCAGTGCAAGACAGACATATTCAGGGCTATTCAGTGCAAGACAGACATATTCTGGGCAAGACAGACATACTCTGTGTCGGGGACAAGGTTTTTGGCTAGATATATAAAGCAGAGAGAGTCTTTTTCTACCATTCCCTCAGTGAAAGCCGCTGGTGGTTAAATATTTACCTTGGCCATTGAAATTAATAATGCTTTTAAAGAATTCTATCTTGATCACTATAGTTCCACATATTCGTCTACTGATGAAGATATTAGAATCTTTGTGGAACTATTAGATCTCCCTAAACTGATGACTGAGCAAAAACTTGATTCTGAGATAAACTTGGAGGAGATTGGTGAGGTAATTAAGACTTTGCCTACAGGCAAGGCTCCGGGGTCAGATGGCTTTGCTGCTGAAATTTTAGATCTTACGCTACAGGACTGGCTCCAATTTTGTTAGAAGTTTATACAGAATCTTTAAAGAATGGAAAGCTTCCGCCAACCACAACACAAGCCCGGATCAGCCGGATTCTTAAAAAGGACAAAGATCCAAGTGTGTGTGAGAGTTACCATCCAATTTCCCTGATCCAGCTAGATGTAAAAATATTATAAAAAATTTTGGCTGACCGATTAAGTAAAGTTATGACATCTCTAATACATATAGATCAGGTGGTGTTTATTCGGAGCCACAGCTC
The DNA here is from genome assembly GCA_032164185.1 of Moxostoma hubbsi. Taxonomy (NCBI): domain Eukaryota; kingdom Metazoa; phylum Chordata; class Actinopteri; order Cypriniformes; family Catostomidae; genus Moxostoma; species Moxostoma hubbsi. Next base: position 36,416,580 of record JAVLUX010000014.1, on the reverse strand, counting down.
TTCTGATAACATTAGGCGTCTCATCAAAATCAGTGGTCAGTTGATATTGATCAGACTCCGGTTGCTGCCATCTCACTTGATGCTGAAAAGGTGTTTGATAAGGTAGAATGGGATTATCTTTTTAAGATTTTGGAAATATTCAGGTTTGGGAATAGTTTTATTGGATGGATTAAGTTACATTCAGATTATTTTACTGTAGGGAGGGGCATCTGGCAGGGTTTCCCTCTTTACCCTTTATTGTTCTGTTTAGCTCTGGAACCATTAGCAGCTGCGATAAGAAAGGAAGCTGATTTTCCAGGGGTGGTGGAAGGAGGTATGGCGATTATACATCTCCGACGCCACTACATCTATGCCTCGCCACCATAGAATTATTCATTCCTTTTCTAATTTAAATTGAGTCAATTGGTCTAAATCTGAAGCTTTGGCTCTGACACCATACTGCCCAGTAACAGCTTTTCAGCTGGACACCTTCCAGTGGCCCAAACAGGGCATTAAGTATTTGGGTATTTTATTCCCAGCAAATTTTAGTTCATTTTGATTAAATAAAATGGTTTTCGAGCAATGTGGGCTGGTGGGCTTCATTACATTTATCTATGCTTGAGAAGGTTAATGTTATTATAATGCAAATTGGTGTTCTTCCCGGACTGAAGACCCACAGAGGTGCGCAGTTAGGTCAGTGCTCTTATTCCTACAGGAGAAGTTGGAATGGAGGCTGTCCCCTTCCACCTTAAATGTGTATGTTGCCGCTATCGCAGCTCACCATGACCCAGTAGACAGCAAGTCTCTGGGTAAGCACGACTTAGTCATCAGGTTCCTAAGAGGCGCCTGGAGGTGAAATCCCTCCCGGCCAAGCCTGTTCCCCTCCTTGGGTCTCTCGGTGGTCCTCGCCGGTCTTCAGAGATCTTCCTTCGAGCCGCTAGAATCAGCCGGACTCAGGGCCCTCTCCCTAAAGATGGCCATGCTCATCGCGCTCGCCTCCATCAAGAGGGTCGGGGACCTGCAAGCATTCTCTGTCAGTGACATTTGCCTGGAATTCGGTCCGGCAGACACACATGTGATCCTAAGACCATGACCGGGCTATGTGCCCGAGGTTTCTACCACACCCTTTAGAGACCAGGTAGTGAACCTGCAAGCGCTGCCCCGGGAGGAGGCAGGCCCAGCCCCTTCGTTGCTGTGCCCGGTACGTGCCTTACGCACCTACGTGGACCGCACGCACGACTTCAGGCATTCTGAGCAGCTCTTTGTCTGCTTTGGCGGACAGCAGAAAGGGAACGATGTCTCCAAACAGAGGCTCTCCCACTGGCTGGTGGACACAATCCTGTTGGCCTACCACACCCAGGCCGTGCCGTCCTCGTGGGCACTGGCTAGGGGTGCCTCTCTGGCAGACATATGCAGAGCTGCGGGTTGGGCAACACCCAATACCTTTGTGAGGTTTTGCAACCTCAGGGTTGAGTCAGTCTCGTCCCGTGTTTTCTCAGGTCCGAGCTGGTAGAACTCGATACACGCTGACGGTCTGACCGGGTGATTCGTTTGCGCCCAACGCCCTTTCCCTTGGCCGAGGTAAAACAGTGCGCTTTTCACTCCCAGGAGAACCCACTCACTCGGCTCCCTGGATGACTCCTCCCTAGCCCTGTGGGTCCACAATTCAATGGAGGAATTCGCCGACCCAATCCATTGCGGGTATCTCAAATCTACCCTGCACTGCAAAAGGTGCTCCACAAATCAGGCCTCCTACGCGGACTCCTCCTGTGTGTATTTTCCGTGGTACAGTCCCCTTACGAGCTGACCCGCGTCTCCTTTAGGCAGTTCCCGCTGCCCTCTGGTCGCCGTGTTGTAGCAACTCCCCCCTCCTCGAGGCTGGATCTACCACCGCGCCATTCTTTCCCACATGTGACCGAAGAGGCCCATGTGATGTATTTTGCCACATTACCTCCCCCTTCCTGGGCAGGTGTGGTCTCCGCAGGGTCTTTTCCCCCTGAAAGAATAGGAAAATGGGTAAGACCCCCTTCCCATGATGCGGTAAGGGCCCGAGCCGTTTGGCTCTATGAGAGAAACATAGAGAGAAAAGAGGCCCGGCTAGGCTTGGCCCATCCCAGTTTGGCAAGTGTCGCCTTGTTCCCCTGATTGGGTTACTAGAAGGATTCCGACATCTTTTATGGGGCATTGGGGAAAGGTACGTGCAGTCTGACACAGCTACAGCTGGTCATCCTGGCACGTGAAATACCTGCCCGCTCCTGTGTCAGCAGTACACGTACACGGCTCAGCGCATGGCGTGATTTGAAGTGGACCCCTAGTGTCGTTTCTTCGACACGACGTCGAAGTGAGCAACAGACGGGTAATGTCTAGGTTACATATGTAACCTCCGTTCCCTTATGGAGGGAACGAGACGTTGTGTCCTCCCGGCCACGTCGCTGAGCCGAGCCACTGAGATGGCCGGACACTCCTGGCTCCTCAGAAAAATCCTGAATGAACTCATAGTATTTCCTCTACTTTATACCCGTATGTCCAGGGGCGGGGTATGCAAATACTGTCTGCCAACTTCTCATTGGCCTTTTTTCATGCATCAGAGGCATATTCGTCGCTCAAGAGAGACCCCTAGTGTCGCTTCTTCAACACAATGTCTCATTCCCTCCATCAGGGAACGGAGGTTACATACGTAACCTAGACGTTTTGTTATTTCATGCTGAAGAAGACTTTAAGCCACTTTATTATAAAACACTAGCATCAAGAAAATATACAGTCTACAAACATACCACATAATACAATGTCACATATCAATAGCATACAATGGAGAAAAATTGAAAAAGAGTCAAATTCTTTAAAACAAAACACGACTGTGTTGCTGAGCCTCTAAATGAGTGTTGTGCTACTCCAGATCAGATGGAGTCTTCTCCTCAGTGTGTTCAGGAGCACAACTCCATGCCAAATCCAATTTACAGCTTCGGGAGGACTAAAAGAGAGATTGAGGAAAAAAAGCAGAGACAGGGCTCAGAGAATACAAATATCACTCCGGGGGATGGTGGTATCTTCCCCAGCACACCATGCCTGCTCTCCTTTCCGCTGTTCCACCTCAACAAAGTCATCAGACGCCTCGTGCTGAGGAACGCAATCATGAAAAAAGTTGCCAGAGCTTCCCAGACTGCCAAGGCCTTTAAAATGCAAGTATATCATATACAATTGAATTAGGTTTGTGCTTCATTTGTATTACATATATGAGATAAGTAGCAGGATGGGAGATGACAGGGGTGGCTCAACCTGCAGGCAGTTTCAGGCTAGCAGTCCCATAGGCCTCTGCTGCAATAGGGAAATGGATGGAGGATTCAGGTGCACCTCATAAGAAATTTGCTGCTCAATTGGCGTCATAGACATTTGTAACATGCTTAAACGCATATCCAGGAAACAGTTCTTCTGTATGGGGAAAAACAAGAAAAAGTTTAAAGGAATGTACCAGGTTCAGTACAAGTTACGCTCTATCAACAACATTTGTAACATAATGCTGATTAACTCAGAAAATAATGTCAACTCGTCCCTCAGATTTTCACATATTTATTTTTTTTTTTTTTAGGGTGATCGCAGTTACCACATGGCACATACGATAGAAGTACACTGGGCAAGGCAATGCACTTTAAAATACACACGGTAAATGTCTGTGTATGTTAATATCCAAGCTTTCAGCTTCATTGTGCTGTTGTAACATCTGCACACCACATAATTGTCGCATGACAGACACAAGTATACCAGAAAGAGACGTGATGTTATTATCATGAGGTCTGCATGGGCTTTAAGTTAAAGCCCAAACCTGGCCTGTACCCGAGATCATGTGGAACAACCCGGCCAGTACCTACACATTTGAACCTGAATGCAAAATTGCTCACTCTTTTTATAATTTTGCAACATTTGTAACTTTATAGTAAATGTAAACATGCATAATTTTAACAAGGCATGGCAGCCCCTCAGCACACCAAAGCAGAAGGAAAAAAATATTGGCCTACAATCCTATCAAGTGCTGAACATTTCCTGGGTGGGATCATGTGTTAAAGCATAACACAAAGTCCTCTTTGCAACATGAAGTTCTAAAACCTTTTTAGAACATCAGATCTTTGAGACACCTACACTCTAAGCTAGACACCGCTAAAACCAATAAACATCCATTGTATTATTAACATTGCTTATAATTCCACTGCCTATTACCAGAAAAGTATACATTTAAGACATGAATAAAAATCCATAAATGAATTAAATAAAAATAAATAATATTTAATAAATAAAATAAATCAATAATCAATAGTACATAAAATAAAATAAAGGTTCAACTAAGAAAGAAATCAACCAAAAATGTTAGCAATTTGGCATTCTTCAGAATACAGGAAGCATGGCTAATATATGTGTCTGTGCAATAACAGGTCGAACATTGTACCAGTTTTTGATTTTTCATATTTTCAAAATAAGTGTTTGCCACTGGTGAAGTTTTGTAGATACAAAGCAACAAGAAATATAAAAACTTGAAATTGAAAATGACATGACATAATGTCTTTTTTGGGGGGGGGATTTTCTCAACTTTTCTCCCCAATTTGAATGCCCGATTCCCAATGCGCTCTAAGTCCTAAAGGTGGTGTAGTGACTCACCTCAATCCAGGTGGTGGAGGATGAATCTCAGTTGCCTCCACATCTGAGACCGTCAATCCGCGCATTTTATCACATGGCTTGTGAAGCGAGTTACCACAGAGACATAGCATGTGTGGAGGATCACTCCATTCTCTGTGGCATCCACGCACAACTCACCATGCGCCCCACTGAGAGCGTGAACCACATTATATCGACCATGAGGAGGTTAACCCAACGTTACTCTACCCACCCTAGCACCTGGCCAATTAGTTGCTTAGGAAGCCTGTCTGGCACACACGCCGAAATTGAATGTCTTAATTTCCTTTTCTTCAGTAATCCCAAGAGAATCCTAAATTATCTTCAGTTATTTAATTCAGTTCTCAAGCATCCCAGAACATTCAATGCTTACTCTTTAATACTTTCTGTGATTAATGTATCAAAGCATTTCCAATGATTTTTTTTTTTACTTATATAAACTCAAATACATGTTTTCAATGTTAGCTGTGCAATAACTCTGCATGATGCTTGCGTTGAGTGGTGTGTTGAAGCCCATAACGCAAGTGATGTAATTCCTGTGTGTTTGCATCACTCAAAAATCTTTAAAAAAAAAAGTGAATAACAAACTTATTCATGATCCAGCATCATCGGCTTGTAAAGTCAAAAGGTAACCAAGCAAGCGTTACATTTAATAATAGTTATGTCATATGAGCTGTCCTGTTCAAAAACAAAGATTTGCAAAGAAGATGATGTAATCATCACTAAACCTCAGGAGATGAAGGTAAAAACAACAACAGTGGATGTGCAAGTCAAGAGCATGTGTGTGTGGATGTCTGGAGATACCAGCATTTGTATATTTTGAGTCGAATATAAAGACATCTTTATGGGTCTAAACTCTTGAAGAGAAAGTCCGGTGTCTCGCAGCAGCTGGATTGTTGCATGGGAGAAACTTGAGGTAAGAGGGAGGGGTATATTGTTTCAACTGCCAGTAATAATGACCCAGCCACTTACTCAGTGGTTGGGTAACACAAAATGTACCCAAAACTGAGAAAAATAACCAATTAAAATGACCCAACAGGCTCAACCCAGTTTTTGGGTTGTAACGCTGGGTTTGCCCTGCATGTTTTACTGTATGAAAAAAATCAGAGCAAGTAAACAAAGGCTTTATGAGACATGCATTTACTGCTACTGTGTTTTAATGTAATCTCTCAAAGATGCCAATGCTATGATCTCTCACCAGACAAATCCCCATAAGTCCTCCGGGAGTCTTTATTCAGCCATATAAAGACTTCACTTCCTTAGGACTTCCACAGCAGTGTTGCATTCACACCATAAATAAAGGCGGCAGTTGCATTTTAAGGTGAAAAATATTACAGAGCCAAGTGGAACATATTTAAAATACTCTCTCCACTTCCTGTGGAAAGATAAAGATCCTCTCAGTTAAAGATAATCAATTGCTTTTGATACATCCGCACAAGGCCCATGAGTGTGGTATAATGGAGTCTAATAAATAGCAGAGATGTGGCATGGGCTGAACACCATTAATCTACATGTTCTGGAAATGTAACGCATTGTCAAAGCACTGCTCACACATATTCCATCACACATCCATTTGGCTTTGCCCGGCTCTACAATTCATTTGCAGTGTAATGCACCCAATAAAAATTTATTCTGACTGCTCTATTGATTGTGAAATAGCGTAATCTCCACCAAAGGAAAGAGATGTATATCCCCATTTTCTCCCAGAATACAGTTTTAACACAACCTCAAATACATTATTTCAGCCTAGAAAATCTGTTATTCCTTCCATAGATTTCCCCTCTCTGTGCTGGTTTCTTCTACAATACATTTACTGACTTCTAACTTCTTACAACGGGATTAGGACGTTTTGATGCCCACAAAAGCCTACAAATCACCAAAAACTCAATAATATAGAACTACTAAGAAGATCAGTGTTGCATCACCAATATGATTTATTGGATACAAAGACATTATCCTTTATGCTATTTCTTCAGCTATAGACACTTTTGGCATTGTGGACTTTTTGAAATGAAACACCCTGAAAACACTTTGTTAAACCAGATTTGTGGTTAATTTAATTATTATTATTAATGTATTTGTTGTTAATAAAATGTCAGACCCTGTTGTCTTGCTAAGGTAAGACATAGTAGTATATATCTAGTATATAGATATAGTAGTATAGATAGTGTATATATCTTAAATGCATACAGTTAAGTGACATTTTTGCACTTTTTTCACAATTTGACAAAACACAGCTTACATTTATGCATTTGGCAGGCTCTTTTTACAAGTTACAATACTTGTTACAGGGACAATCCCCCCGGAGCAACCTGGAGTTAAGTGCCTTGCTCAAGGACACAATGGTGGTGGCTGTGGGGCTCGAACCAGCGACCTTCTGATTAACAAATTGTGCTTTATCCCACTATGCCACCACACATTTCTGTTCATATTCCCCAATACTTTTTTTTTTTTTAACAAATTGTCTCAATTTATAATTCATCTCAAACAGGCTTTTCACTAATACTGTTATATTTAAATATTGTGTTAAATTTATTTGTTTACTTGATTACTTGTTTATAAAAAAAAATATATATAAATAACAAGGGAAAAACAATAAAATATATACACACGGGCATAGATTGGAGATTAAACATTTTCGTCACTATCTCTATCCTGCAGACATGTCCTCAGCATGCAAAGGTGAATTATGGGATGCGTTCATTGTGATGAGCCGTGTCTCTTGTCCTGAGCTTTGTGCAGTTCAGAGCACAGTGGATTGGGTGATTCATTAGTGCTCAACTCCATTATCTGCAGCCATCTAGTGTTTGTTTTGTGCTCTAGATTTTGAAGGCTGCTCTCATAGTACAGTGAGGACACTGTCTGTAAGTATTGTGGCTTGTATACTGAAAAACAGGATTGCTGAGTTCTTTCAAATGGTTTGTACAAAACATTGCAGACCCAAGTCTTGCACTTCCACTGTCACTTGACTGTCACAATCAGTTTTAATCTATATTTGGCTGATGTTGATTTGTTTGCAAGAGGATTCTCACAAAAAAAAGGGTTCGTACAATACAGCACAGTACTAATATATATGTACAGAGAGAGAGAGAGAGAGGGAAGATCATTCATCCAGACTGATTAATCTGATGAACAGTTTCTAATTATATTTTTTATTTTATTTTTGTAGCAAGTGTAGATGAGCTTTTGTTGATGTTTTGAAAATAACAGTTATTCAGTGGTTATTGGAGTTCTGTGTGAATTAGAAAAAGTAATTGATGCTACATTCTATGTTTTTCAGATCAACATATTTGTTCCTAGGTTCTTTAGAAGTTGAAGTGTGTACTTGATTATGTTAAAATACTTTCTCCTTGCTGAACATAATATTTTAATCAAGACACTTATAGGTTGGTTCCCCCTGAAAAGTGTAAACACTGTGGCTCTGTGACACTATCAAAACATTACTCTGGTTGTTTGATCATCTCAACCATCCTAAAACAGCAAAACTGTCTCAACCAAAGTTTAGGATGGGACTATATTTTTGTCCGACCAATGGTCGTTCAAGGGAGTGCTTGGAAACTTCCTGTTTGAAAACTTCAATTACTTTTGTGAATCCATTTGGTGACACTAGTGGTGCAGAAGTGATGCACATTTAAAACACCAGTTCAAATATGTACATTTAAATGTATATATTTACTTAGCAGATGATGTTAAGCAAATTTCAAATGTGAAATACTACAAATCATCGAATCAAAGTAGATGGCAACAGGAAAACTGTTGCAATACAAAGTTGCAAAATCATCCAGAAAAGTATCCAACAAGCTAGAGCAGTTGGATACTTTTCAAGTTGGAGAGTTGGAGCAGTTGGAGAGTTTTCAAGTAGCTGTTTTCAGCATAGTTCAGTCAATGTTTGCTTTATCTCTTTATCTATATATTTATTTAAATCTACTACATAAAGGTTCTTTGTGGAACAGCACTTTTTGGTTCTATGTAGAGCATAGTCTTTTTTTATTATTTTTTTAAGAAATGGTTCACGCAAACCAATATGACTTTCTGATTTCATTTTCTCACAAAAGTGCTAATTTTAATTTATTTCCTGGTTCATCTTTTTACTACAATGCCTGCTGCCCCCAAAGTTATCAAAAAGTTGCCAATATGACTCGTGCATCATATTCCAAGCCTTCTGAATGCATTTGATAGGTTATAGTAAGAAACAGTGTTGTGAGAGAAGCTCATTCGCAGTCTTCACAGGAGACTTCTAAGACACTTTTGGGCCATTAAAGTGAGTGTGACAGGGCAGAGGGTGGGGCCAGATCTTGATTCTACACACCCGGCCCCTTATCAGGCTAATCAAGCCTCCGAGAGGGATAAAGGCCAACTGCGGATGGTGGTGCCAGAGAGAGAGCGTTTACAGGAAGCTGTACGTCCTATGTGTGTGTTTGTGTCTTTTGGTTTAAGTTCTTAATTAAATAGCATTTATATTGTCAAGTCGGTTCTTGCCTTCTCCTTCCCATTAATCATATTCCAGTGAGTTACTTTCAAAATTATGACAGAATTTTAATTTTTGTTTTGAACTATCCCATTAAGAGTGTTAAGATGTCCAAGCTTCTAAATCTGCAAATTAGACTATGCCATCAACACATGTGAGGTCTTAATTACTAAAACAGGTCAGGAAAGAGGAGGTTTTCTGTGATTGGCAAGTGATGTTATGTAGAGCTGGAGCTATGTAGGGGCTCCTCCAAACACACCTGCATCCCGCAGGCAACTATTGCATCCTCCGGCACCCTTCACCTGGGCTGGAGAACAACCCAACGCCCAAGAGGAACACAAGGCTTGGCCTGCTGTCAACCCCTGCACCATTAATCATGAGGCAAACACTGTCTGCGCCACACACACAGTCTGAGGGGAGGACAAGTCATTCTCACACACACACAATCGTGAAACCATTTAAAGTTACTTCAAAGATTTTGTGGTCATATCGAGGCAAGCAATATATAAGTAATATATTTCAATGTGTCGTAATGTTGGTTGATATGTGTGAGGTTCATTTAGGTCAATGTGTAGATCTAACAGACTGTGTTTGATGAATTATTTTCATTCTGCGTGGGAGGCACGTCATAACAGGCTTAGCACACACGTTTAACACCAGACAGAATAGCCTCACAAGACACACTTATATGTATTGATTGAAGACAGAGGGAAGCAAATGAAAAACTTATTAAAAGAAAATATGTGCTAACCCGGGGAGCGTCAGGGGTTTTACAATGCACACAGAGGCCTGTCAGATATTTGTAACTTAATTCTGTTGTTTTTCAATTACCGGCACAGCCTCTAAGAGTCCAGCGCAAGGTTAGGCAAACATGAGGTAGTGTGTACATATATGCTCAAGATGTACGCCAGGTTAGCCTAAACAGTCAGATCTCACATGCGCTCGCTTTAATTTTCTCTAAATCATAGATGTGGAACTGCTGTTGTTTATGGGCGGCAGTTTAATTTGCATCGGTTCCTCGAGTTCAGAGGCCACTTTCAAACTTGACCTCTTCACAGTTACAAACAAATATCTAAAACTCAGGCATCTGGCATTGGTTATGACTGTTCTTATTAATGGCAGGAATATGACTTGAAGTTTACTTAACAGTGGTAATGTGTAGTTATTTTCAAAGTGGTGACACTACATTTTAGAAACCTTAGAAAGTATGTTCTGGATAGTGTGAATTTGTCCAAAAATATTGAAATATATTTAAATTGTATTAGGACACATCAGATGACTAATGTTGTGGCATTTATGTTAAAGAAAGATTGCAAAAGGACATGCTTCAAGCTAAACATTTTACAAAAAGAGGTTTGTTACATTGTAATACGTGGCAACTGTTACCTTAATGAACAATTTTACCTGAGCTAACCCTTAAAATTAGTTTTGTTGGTGTCACCTGATGTATTCAGACAGATTTATTGGTTCAGTGATTAAATATTGAATCAAACAATGTTTGAATCAAATAAAACATGTTAATTTCAGCAACCTAGTCTCATAGAATGAATTACTATAATTACATTTTTGCAAGCTGAATTTTACGAAAAGAATTTGCAGATGTTCTGTAGTATACTTGTGAAATGAACACTAGAGGTGGTACAACAACTGTGATTTTATTCACTTTTACACAAATCACTGGTTATAATATTGAAACACTTTTACTGTAATGCATCATTTAATAAAACTATACATTTTAACGTAAATTACAGACTCACCTACATTTACAGACATTTTACAACATGAGTTTAGGACTTTAGACTCAGAGACTTAGCCTCAAGCCCAGCCAAGGACGTTCGAAACGAAAGTGAAGCGAAAGTGCCATAGAAGCGACACAGAATGAAATGGTTGCTTTCATTAATGTACATTTTATGTAAAATTTGCTTTTAAAACGCTATCAGTTAGGTTTAGGTGTTGATTAAAATTTGTCTGATTAGAACATAATTTCGCAAATTTTTGGTGCCCCCCGCTGGACATTTCACTAGGAAAATGCAGCCAAATGTGCAACGAAGCATGCATATTTGCTTTGCAAAAATGTTGCTATTGTCACAGAAGTTTCATGAAATCAGGCTGAATTATGATGTTATCTCATGAAGCACATATTGATTTTCAATATCGGGTTAAATGACAAAACTATAGATAATCTACTTTAAAATGAAGACAGAAAGTCAGTAAAAATGTAGTTAATGTGATAAACTACACCTGTGTTTACTCTTCTAAGACACCTGTGTGAACTTGAGGGGAACTGACATACATCTATTAAAACCAGTTTGTTATAAACCTATGAAAACCTATTGGACATCAGTTGGTTAAAGGTCATTGAAACAAAGTAATAGCTCATAAAAAGTATTTCTGATAAAAGGTGTCTAGCATCCTTTATTTGCAGATTCCCAAATAGAATTTGGTTTTATATTCTGTTTCTAATCTAATGAAATACAAACATTGTAAAGTGTAGCTTTGTAGGGACAATATAAATATTTCAACTTCTACAAATAGAGTTTGACATTGTTGTAGTTAATACTCATACAGGGCAAATATCTTGAAAAAAGAAATTCTGAAACTGGCCACACACATGACAAAAAATTAGGGTCAGACGATCTTGCCACTTATTTCATTTTGCGGTGGCTTTACACAGACACCCATGTGTCCTTCTGAATGTTTTCATAACCTCTGGTCAAGACAGGATATGAGAGAGACCACAGTCTCATTCTCTGGAAATGGGTAAATATGTCAGTAGGCCCTGGGAAATTTGATTGTATCAGATGTCTTCCCCTTTAATACATGAAATGATGCATTTTGAAAGAGTTACACATTTGTCCAGATATTCTAGAGGTTCTTGGCACTTTTGTCAGCCTATTTTAATGTATTTTGTTATATAAAATAAAAAAAACACAGTCCCCATGTCTGTGTAATATGCATACTTCCCTACTTTATAGTAGTGTCTGACAAAAGCATTAGGTCAAATGAGTAAATCTGAATCATCAGTGTTCAAAAAACAGTAGGAGAGATGACCTACTACATTATATAGGTCTGAACGGGCCTTAAAATGAATCCAGACCAGTACCTGAGACTATGTGGCCTGACCCTACCAGGCCCGAATGATACCGTCAGATTTTAAGCCCGAACCTGACCCGAACCCAAAATTGTTTACTATTTCATTTCTTCTCCTAGCAAGAACTGTTGCAATAGGCTATATCTTATGTAAGCATATAGGCAACATTCAAAACAATGTTGAAACAGTAAACACAGTTTTAACAAGGCACGGCAGCCCCTTATTACACTAGAGCAGAGGAGAAAAAAAGCATTGCCTTGTCGTTTATGCACTGAAACTTCACCTGGTGCAGAACAATCTGTAATAATATGAATCAATGCAACAGTCCCCTCTATGCAGCCTGAACTTCTTTAGAATGTTGAATCTTTCCAAATGCATAAAAAAAAAAAAAAAAATTCTCTTCACTGTATTGGAACTAAAAACAACTCGCTTTTGGTGCCACTCTGTGGACATTTCACCTGGAAACTGAAGCACACACTTGCCCATATGTACACACTTCCAACTTAGGACAATGGAGGCAGTGGTTAGAATTTTGGTAAGCACAGAGCGATTTCAGCTGTCATCGAATTCACAGTGAAATCAGTCAGGATCCCAAGGGAGCTGAGGGAACATCAGTTTCAAAACACTGTATTAAAAAATACAATTAAAAAAGAGAACAGTTAGTTGGCCAGCTCTTTTCAACTGTAAGTGCTATGTACAGTATCCAGAGAAAGTTGTTCCTTCTGTTTAAATTGTACTCGTTTAACAAAAACAGGTTAAATTAGTTAAGTCACTGTTGTTGTTACTACGTCATATATTTGGGTCACAGGACAACATCCCATATGAAGTCCACATATACTTCATGTATGAAGTATAGGCCTATCAGGGAATTTATTAATCCATTCATACCTAAAGAACACACTTTATTATCGACCGTATGCAAACTCAGACACAGATAATGAAATACAGAGGAAAGTCACAAAGAGTTAACAGTAATGTTCAGTCGTAATCACACATGGAGGTCACACCTTGAATGCTTAAAAATGTCTTGAAATTTTAGCACACAATATTGGATCTCATGCATCTCAGGGTTAACATGCTATTCTCGCCAACACAAATCTTCGGACACAATCTTTATTCAGTGATTAAGACATATCTTAGTTTGTAATTTGCATGTACCGAATTTGTGATTCACTCCCTACAACACATTCCATTGTCAATGTAATTGCATTGCTTTAACCTAAATCACATTTGAAATTAAGTTTATCATTGCTTGGGAAGTGACTGATCTAATGCTGTCTTTTTCTCTTTCTGTTTCTGAGTCTCTTATTGCCACAGGCACTAGAGAAGCAAAATGTATATTTTATGAGGAATAGATTGTCTAACTGGTGGGTCAAGATTGACTAGTGTGATTGGCAGACACTGTTTAGCATATTGAATTTTTGTTTCACTAGCTGTAGCAATAAATAAGGCCCCAGTTAGCTGCTGGTGTCATCGTTTGCAGTCCTATCATAGCTCTTGGCCCTATTCAGTGGAGATAAATGTGATTTAAATTAATAGCCAGTCCTAAATAACTCCTCAGATGGTAAACGATGCATTTATCAGATACAGACAGACAATGTCCCTTGATTCATGGGCCCCTTACAACATGAAGGGAGCCTACAAAAATTGTTATTACTTTTTAATAAAGTGTAGCAGGCCCTCGTCAGTCATTTATCAGAGGAGGTTGCTCAATCAGGAGACGGCATTTTCCCGCGCAGTGGAGGGGCAGACACATGAAATATGACTCTCTGCATAAAAAAATCATCAGCGCTGGGGAAAGAGCTGTGCTACTGGGGACAAAAATAAATAAATAAATAGCATTGAAATAAAACAACATTTTAGCCATGTAGGTTTGCTGTTAGATGGTTGAGTAAAAACACAGACTACACTGTAAAAAGGGAAAATCTGCAGTATTTCTAGCTAATTTGACCCTTTAAATATATACTTTTGTCACTCCCATGGAAGACACCGCGGAGACCACACCCCACCCAGAGAGGGGGTGGGGGGTATTTTGAGTGGAAGTATGTCACATAGTATTGCTGACTTTCCTCGGAAGTGAGTCATGTGGAGAAGTCCCAAGGGCTTACCTACAGTGAACCAGTACATGTGGAGCACCTACCCCAGTACAGGGCTTAGTTAGCATGTGTACTGAGCCAGCAGCGAGTTTCTATGCAAACTTGTCTGCCACAGGGCTAGGAGGAAGTTATCCAGGGAACGCATCTTGTGAACACTACTGGGAGTCAACAGCACACGTCTTCAACTCTCTCAGGAGCCAAGAGAGAAAAGGTCTTGGCCGTTTCAGCGGGTAGTCCAACGTTGTGGCAGGAGGGACACAACGTCTCGTACCCTCCATCAGGGAACGGAGGTTAAGGAAGTAACCAAGATGTTTCCTATCTGTCACTCACTCAACGTTGTGTCGATGAAGTGACACTAGTGGTCCCCTACAAAAATGGCACAACTAGCTGGACTGTGTTACGTGAACTGGCGGTGCGGGACGGGCAGACTACTGTGTGCCTCGTAGCCAGCACATCAGGCCGACACGTAACCTCCCCCGATGCTGTTATGAGCGTCGAACAACCCTTCAGAGACAAGTTGACTGCCCAAAGAAAGAATAGTCTGCTTTGGGAAAGAACACAACTTAGCAAACAGATGCCACTTCAAGGCTTACAGGCACCTCAAAGAGGGAGCACAACTTAGCGAAAGCGGGGGGACAGGGACAGGCCGAAAGGGAGGACTTTGTGCTTGTCCAGAGGACCTTCGAATACAAACCGCAGGAAGGGTCTGTGCCGAGGTAGAATCGAGACGTGGAAGAACGCATCCTTCAGGTATACCGCCGCAAACCAATCTTGATGCCAGACGCTCGCTAGAATGCATCTCTGCATCAGCATCTTGAACGGAAGTCTGTGTAAGGCCCGGTTCAGTACATGCAGGTCCAAGATTGGCAACAACCTACCACCTTTCTTCGGTACAATAAAGTAGGTGCTATAAAACCCGTTCTTCATGTCTGCTGGAGGGATAGCCTTGTAGGAGTGTAGCGATTTCAGCAGGCAAAGTGGCGGCATTCTCGCCCTTCACCAAGGTGAAGTGATGCTGCTCAATCCATCACAACGGGTTGGAGAGCGCAGGCCATGTGTCCAAGCTCCAAACGAGGGGGACTAAGGGGACAATCTCGTCGGACATACCGGCGGGTGGGGCCTCGCGGCAGTGTGGAGCCAGAGAGGCCACACTGACGGGGCTTGAGCCCTGTGGCCATGCTGAGTCGAGAGACATCGAAACACTTACCTGACTCCTGATGCCCACCAGCGGATCGGACAAGGAGGGGGGAGGAGGTACCTCATCCCCACTGTCCGTCGAAACCATCCGGGCGTGGGTAAGATTGTGCCACAGCTGGGCTCACAGGGGCAGGGGGACTGCGTCTGGAGCGCCGAACCTTCCAAAAAGGAATGGTGGATGGTTGTTGTAATGACGGCCGTACACACCAGTTATGTGACCCAGGGAATAAGATAATTGAATGTGCAGTAAAATTAAATGAAAAAG
The DNA here is from genome assembly GCA_032164185.1 of Moxostoma hubbsi. Classification (NCBI taxonomy): domain Eukaryota; kingdom Metazoa; phylum Chordata; class Actinopteri; order Cypriniformes; family Catostomidae; genus Moxostoma; species Moxostoma hubbsi. The sequence continues at coordinate 36,400,822 of JAVLUX010000014.1, read as the reverse complement.
GAACAAAAGTTTCTCCTACCGGCCCTCATCCGGGAGATGGAGTGGTCTGTTCACCAGCTCTGGAACAGCAGGTCTCCTGGTCCCTGGGTCGCCCATCTGCGGGGCGCTTTGAATCCTTCTTCTTGCTGGTGCTGGGGAATGGGGGGTCTGTGGGGATTTACCCGGTGGAGGCCGTGCTGGCTTTTTTAGACCCGTATGTTTGGGGGAGTGGCATGCAAATACTACTCGCCAATTCCCATTGGCCTTTTATAAAAGATCAGAAGGTGTCTCGGGCTCCCAAGAGTGACCCCTAGTGTCACTTCATTGACACAACGTTGAGTGAGTGACAGATAGGTAACCCAGGATATCAGCAATTACAGAAATACTCAAACCAGCCCATCTGGCACCAACAATCACGCCACCATCCAAATCACTGAGATCACATTTTCCCCCATTATGATGGGTGATATAAACAACTAAATCTCTTGACCCGTACCTGCATGGCTTTATGCACTGCTGCCACAGGATTGGCTGATTAGATAATCACATGGATGACAGTTGTTGCCAGATGGGCTGGTTTGAGTATTTCTTTAACTGCTGATATCCTGGGATTTTCACACACAACAGTCTCTAGAATTTACTCTGAATGATGCCAAAAAAAAAGAAAATCCAGTGAGAGGCAGTTCTGCAGATGAAAATGCCTTGTTGATCAGAGAGGTCAACAGAGAATGGCCAGACTGGTTTAAACTAACAAAGTCTATGGTAACTCAGATAATCACTGTGGTGAGAAGAATATCTTAAAAAAAAAAGAAGCTATTATGAGATGTTGTGGCTAATCGGTGAATATACTGTGTGTGTGTGTGTGTGTGTGTGTGTATTTGTATATGTGTGTGTGTGTATATATATATATATATATATATATATATATATATATATATATATACACTCACCTAAAGGATTATTAGGAACACCATACTAATACTGTGTTTGACCCCCTTTCGCCTTCAGAACTGCCTTAATTCTACGTGGCATTGATTCAACAAGGTGCTGAAAGCATTCTTTAGAAATGTTGGCCCATATTGATAGGATAGCATCTTGCAGTTGATGGAGATTTGTGGGATGCACATCCAGGGCACGAAGCTCCCATTCCACTACATCCCAAAGATGCTCTATTGGGTTGAGATCTGGTGACTGTGGGGGCCATTTTAGTACAGTGAACTCATTGTCATGTTCAAGAAACCAATTTGAAATGATTCGAGCTTTGTGACATGGTGCATTATCCTGCTGGAAGTAGCCATCAGAGGATGGGTACATGGTGGCCATAAATGGATGGACATGGTCAGAAACAATGCTCAGGTAGGCTGTGGCATTTAAACGATGCCCAATTGGCACTAAGGGGCCTAAAGTGTGCCAAGAAAACATGCCCCACACCATTACACCACCACCACCAGCCTGCACAGTGGTAACAAGGCATGATGGATCCATGTTCTCATTCTGTTTATGCCAAATTCTGACTCTACCATCTGAATGTCTCAACAGAAATCGAGACTCATCAGACCAGGCAAAATTTTTACAGTCTTCAACTGTCCAATTTTGGTGAGCTCTTGCAAATTGTAGCCTCTTTTTCCTATTTGTAGTGGAGATGAGTGGTACCCGGTGGGGTCTTCTGCTGTTGTAGCCCATCCGCCTCAAGGTTGTGCATGTTGTGTCTTCACAAATGCTTTGCTGCATACCTCGGTTGTAACGAGTGGTTATTTCAGTCAAAGTTGCTCTTCTATCAGCTTGAATCAGTCGGCCCATTCTCCTCTGACCTCTAGCATCAACAAGGCATTTTCGCCCACAGGACTGCCGCATACTGGATGTTTTTCCCTTTTCACACCATTCTTTGTAAACCCTAGAAATGGTTGTGTGAGAAAATCCCAGTAACTGAGCAGATTGTGAAATACTCAGACCGGCCCGTCTGGCACCAACAAACATGCCATGCTCAAAATTGCTTAAATCACCTTTCTTTCCCATTCTGACATTCAGTTTGGAGTTCAGGAGATTGTCTTGACAAGGACCACACCCCTAAATGCATTGAAGCAACTGCCATGTGATTGGTTGATTAGATAATTGCATTAATGAGAAATTGAACAGGTGTTCCTAATAATCCTTTAGGTGAGTGTATATATAACAGCAATATCACATGAGCAAGAGTGCGATATGGCCCTACATCAGCACTGCTGTGTTTCGGCGGAGGCTGTGTGTGCGTGTCAGAGAAAGAGACAGAGAGAGAGAGAGAGAGAAAGAGAGATGGAGAGTGAGAGAGAAAGAGAGATGGAGAGTGTGTGATCACCTGTTGATGCTACAGTCTGATTTCTGAAGATAATGTCATTTTGGTGAAATGCATCCTATTTTCTCTGTGGAAAAATAGCCATCCAAGCGAGGGTATTCCTCCCTATTTCATGGTAGACGTTGCGAAAGAGTCATTCACTATAGAAACCGCAATGTCCTCTGCCATTTTGTGTCAAAGGGTAAATTTGTGAAACAAATTTGAGCTTAGTGATGTCATACAATGGCAGTTTATAGTGACCACCTCTTCAAGCTTCAAAAGGACACAGTGGCATAATTCAGAAGTCTATTAAATTATTCCATGAGACTCATCATTGTTAAAAAAGAATACGATAAGGTTTGGTGTGAAAAACCACAAAAAAAAAAAAAATAGAATGTATTATTTTGTAAATGTTCATGAGTCTTCACGTGAGCTCTAGAGCTGTTTTCACAAAAGCAACAGTAGTCACACAGCACGCGAGATGGGTCATTCAAGTGAAAACTAATTTTGTTTCACTTCAACAGGACCGTCAGCGAAATTAACAACAGAAAACACAACATAGCTGCACACAAACCAGAGAACAGATCTGAAGTGTTTGTAGTGGAAAATAGGTCCATTTCAATGGAGTCCTCCATCAAATAGAGAAATGGGGCAGAAGGTAGCTATAATGTCCTACTTGGATGCCAAACGACACGCAATAAATGTTATCTATGTTAAGCAGCTATGATGAGCAACAGGACATTCTGTCGATCGCTTGGTTATTATTTACATGTCATATTGTACTGTTGTTGTCATTTTATGTTGGCATGGCAACAGAGTGTCAAATAATAAAATGGTAATAGGTCATGGAATGCTACATACAATTAGACGGCCTGTGATTATGATATTTTATGAAACCAAAAGGATGCATACAACCACATGATCAAAGCTTCTGCCTGAAAGAAAACTCCAAATGTAGAACCTGCTTACATCCTGGCAACGCAACACGAGCAAAACGCCAACCAGAGAGAAAACAGACATCACTCACACGGCCAGTGATTAAGTGCTCGCCTTGACCTTGTTCTTCTAAAGGAAATAAACAGATCAACCTTCTAATTTCTCCTACAAATAAGTGTGAGCCCTTTAATTTCACCGTTCGACAAACAAGCAATGCAAGGATCTTTTCTCCCCTGTGTATTGGTGCTACATTAAGCTTCTCACACAGGTAACAGTCAATCCATTAACCTTTGCTTTTAGCTCCCCATCACCCCCCCACCCCCAGAGCTTTTAATACATTTTTCTTAATAGTTGTTCGCCCGCGAATGAAAAGGGCAACTTGCCTCCTCTTGACATTGACTCTCAATAATAATAAGGTTTCTCCTTTTCTTATATCATCAACAATAACCTATCACCAGCCTGCCCAATGTCTCTTCTCCTCTAACACCCCATATCCCCTGTGCCCCCCAACACCCCGTGGTGTCGATGGCTGTCTGCCGTCATTTCAGAGAGGTAATATGAAAGGGCTTTTGAAGCAGGGGTCATGTTAAATTGTAACGCAAATGTTATTCTTCAATTATCCAACTGGGGTAAATGTCAACTGCTTGAGGGGAAAGATCTTTCTCTCTTTCTCCTTTTTTCTCTCTGTGAGTCTATCTTTGTGTGCGAGTGTGTTTTTTAATTGTGTGCAGACTGCCCTGTATCGCTCTAGGGGCCCAGTGAGTCAGGTAAGCCTTCATGGGTCCCAGCAAATGACTTCATCTCTCTCTCTACATTCACACATTACATTTTGGGGATTGACAACCATATTTACTAACACTCTTAAACACTCAAATTGCCTTGTACCTACACCTTAGCCAAATACATTTAAACTAATTTTTTTACAATTCATGACATTTAATCACTGACAAACTTTGGATGTCTTAGGTCAGTTAGGATCACTAATTTATTTTAAGACTGTGAAATGTCAGGATAATAGAGAATTATTTATTTTAGCTTTTATTTCTTTCATCACATTCCCAGTGAATCAGAAGTTTTCTTTATTAGTATTAGGTAGAATTGCCTTCAAATAGTTTAACTTGGGTCAAACATTTTGTGTAGCCTTCCACAAGCTTCTCTCAATAAGTTGCTGGAATTTTGGCCCATTACTCCAGACAGAACAGGTGTAACAAAGTCATGTTTGTAGGCCTCCTTGCTCATACAAGCTTTTAAAGTTATACCAACAAAAAAAGATTGAGGTCAGGACTTTGAGATGGCCACTCCAGTACCTTGACTTTGTTGTCTTTAAGCCATTTTGCTACAACTTTGGAGGTATGCTTGGGGTTATTGTCAATTTGGAAGACCCATTTGCGACAGTGCTTTAATGTCCTAGCTGATATCTTGAGATGCTCTTTCAATATATCCACATAATTTTCCTTTCTCATGATGCCATCTATTTTGTGAAGTGCACCAGCCCCTCCTGCAGCAAAGCACCCCCACAACATGATGCTGCCACCCCCATACTTCACGGTTGGGATGGTGTGCTTCAGCTTGCAAGCCTCACCCCTTGTCCTCCAAAATTAATGATGGTCATTATGGCCAAACAGTTATGGTACACAGTTATTGGAACATCCGACCAGAGAACATTTCTCCAAAAAGTAAGATCTTTGTCCCCATGTGCACTTGTAAACTGTAGTTTAGCTTTTTTACAGCGGTGTTGGAGCAATGGCATCTTCCATGCTGAGCTGCCTTTTTGGTTATGTCGATATAGGACTTGTTTAACTGTGGATATAGATACTTGTCTACCTGTTTCCTCCAGCATCTTCACAAGGTCCTTTGATGTTGTTCTGGGATTGATTTGAACTTTGAACCTGGGAGACAGAATGCGTCTCCTTCCTGAGCGGTATGACAGCTGTGTGGTCACATGGTGTTTATACTAATTTGTTCTAAATTTGTATTTTATACTAATTTATAACATGGAACCTTCACACATTTAGAAATTGCTCCCAAGTATGAACTAGACTTGTGGCGGTCCACATTTGTTTCTGAGATCTTGGCTGATTATTTAGATTTTCCCATGATTTCAAGCAAAGAAGCACTGAGTTTGAAGCTAGGTCCACAGGTACACCTCCAATTCAGTACACCTCCTATCAGAAGCTAAGTGGCTAATTGTCTAAAGGCTTGACATCATATTCTGGAATATTCCAAGTTGAGGCACAGTTAACTTAGTGTATGTAAACTTCTGAACAACTGGAATTGTGATAAGGTGAATTATTAAATAATCTGTCTGTAAACAATTGTTGGAAAAATTACTTGTGTCATGCACAAAGTAGATGTCCCAAACGAGTGGTTTAAAAAATGAGTTTTAATGACTTCAACCTATGTGTATGTAAACTTCTGACTTCAACTGTACAATAGCAGACAGGAGCAATATCAGGGTGATCTCATTAGTATTAAAAAAATATTACACACACTGTTATACATTTAAATCAGCCTGAACAACAGAGGCAATATTTTTGCAAAATGATATACATCATGGCAGTTCCAAGGTGAAATGTCCACTGTGTGGCATGTGGTCTCAAACAGAGGTTAATGGTTATTGCTTTGGTGGTTAATCAGTTCAGCTTCTTTCATCACTTTGATGCAATTTTATCATGCCTGAACAAGCTTGTAAATCTAGTTTGCAATGTAATGCAATTTTGGGTTGTGCTGATAAAAAACTTTTGGAACAAGTACATGTACCGATACTTCATTTTCTGTACTGGCCAGTACGATACCTGTTGTTTTTTTCTGAACTCCATGTTCGGTAAATTATATTGTAAATGTAAGCAGAGTGATGTCACTCCCAAGTGCGGTGAAATTGCGCATCAACATGTTTATGCATGAAAGGCCCCAAAGACACGAAAACTGTGTGAACGATGTAAATATAACAGAGACATTGGCTACAATACTTCAGACTTTAGGATTCCTCTGATGCACTTGAGCATATACGCACATGCTCACTCTTCAAAATCCTGTAAGCAATACATATACTTTTATCCGTGTTTTTTGACAGAAGCTGTGTGTTAAAGCACATTCTCTTATCAGCCTTTGATCATTTATTTGATTATTGAACCCCACTTTCTACAAAACTTTGGAATAAGCAGATTCTTAGTTGCATGTAAATGTGGTCAAATTCTTGATAGAATGAAATATATATATGGACTGCATGATATAGAACCCTCTGTGAAGTCAAATAATGTCCACACAGCAAACTAACAAGAATTATGATTCTAACCACAGGTTGAGAGCTGTTGTTCCAACCACACAAATTTGCGATGCAGTTTGCAAATATTCGTTGTAACTATGGTTTTGGGAAACACCAAATTGTTGAACTATGTAACTTCCGAACGATGAAACTTCCAAACCTAGTTGGTTACTGACGTTTTTGGGAAATTCATCCAGTTTATTTATTTTTTTGTCTTTCTCCTACACCCAAACACTTAAACCACTCTCCAACCACACAAAACTATTATTGTCTACCATTTTTCATAAACTGACATTGACAGACCTAAAATAATCCACAAAGCACGAAGCTACGTTTGTGCAGATAAGACTATAAACCAAGCAGCGACAATATTACAACAATTGTCCCATTGTTTACAATGCTACAGTTTAGTTTGCTCAGACAACTGAGTTACAGAGGGAGAGGGTGGAGTGTCAGTCCGAGTGCTGTTGATATTAAGCACAGAGACACATTCCTGTGATAACTCACTGCTGTAGTGAATTTAATGAAAAAGCCCTGGGATGATTGGCAGCTGAATGGCTTAACTAACAAAAGGGGTCACTTTGGATAGGAGGTCAGGAGTGAACGGAGAGCGCTCTGGGATTTCTCCTCAGGCCATTGGATATTACCCGTTCAACACATTTATATTTGCAATAACAAATTGACTTAAATTGGGCTAAGTGGAGATCAAGACCTAGTGTGGAGAGACCTAGAAACCAGGTTCTTGAGCTGGAAGGAGATGAGTCTGAATATAAAAACAATCATTCACTTAGAATGAATTACAGATGGTAAAAGTGCCATTTATTTGCCTGTGCTGTCTGTGCTGCTTTAGTGCCTGATTCAATAAAGGAATTATGCAGCTCAGGCAACAGTGCAAGTGCCCACAAAAACTGTGCTGAATGCAATTTACATAGTGGATCTATGTTCTTGCGTGTTGGTTCTGAGTGATATATTATGCAGAATGTTCCCCTACTGTCACTCACTCGACGTTGTGTCGAATGAAGTGACACAAGGGGTCTTCCTGGGATGCAAATGTACCTCTGAACCTGAGAAAAGGCCAATGTCAAGTTGGCAGACAGAATTTGCATGCCCCGCCCCGGACATACGGGTATAAATGAGTTGTGCTGAAAGAGTGTTTCTCCTCCTAAAAAGAGTTTATTTCCTCTTAAAGAGTTTGAGTTCCCACTCATAAGAACAATACAAAGCAGGCGTTGAACGTCCTTTTAAGAATGCGTCTTTTTAAATATGTTTTCCTCCTCTGTGTAGTTCCTGGATGTGGTTGATTTCTCTCCACTTCTGCGATCACACACAGGCAGCATTTTATGAATGGTTCATGTTCTCAGTGCGATAACATAGCCATGGCAACATTGCGGGCAGCTTTCTTTCCTCACAGGAGAAAGCCACTTCAGCCCCTGCATCGTTCCTTCTTCTCACAGGATTGAGGACGACCCGACTGGCAATGAAGGCGATTTGGGGATGACGACGGGCTCGGTTTCGTCGGGTAAATCCCCACGAGCCACCCGCCCCCCGGCACGCTAGCTTGCTTCCGTCCGAGCTCGAGATTAGTGCGGGTCATCTCGCGGCCAGATGCTGATGACTCGTCTGGGCTGCCACCTTCGGATCTGCTTGCCCAGCACGAGGCTGGACTGCAAACCTCCAACCCCCCCTCAAGGCTACTCGATCGGTCCCTCGGGTCAGAGCGCCGCTCATAGTCACACACAGCTTGAGGCTGACACGCAGATGTCCACTATGCTTTCCCAGGCCGCCACGAGCACGAGGCTGGACTGGAATCCTCCAACCCCCCCTCAAGGCTACTCGATTTGTCCCTCGGGTCAGAGCGCCACTCTGGCTGAACATGGTCAAGATGCACGACGTTGACAAGGCACGCTTTCTCAACGCCCCCGTATCCCAGCTTGGCCTCTTCGGTGTCACTGTCTACGACTTCACCAAGCAGTTTTTGGCAGTGAAGAAGCAGATGGCACATCTTGCCGTGGCAGTGCTAAGCTAGCGCACCCCGCCTGCTCGCCGAGGGCATACCCCGGGGGCTAAACAACAGGTAGCTCCGCCTCAAACTGGGCCCAGCTCTCAGGCCCAGCGTCAAACACCTCACAGGCGGCATATGCCCCACATCTCCAGGACCCCTTCCAGGACCAGGAAAGCTCTGAAGCGCTCCTGAGACGGGCGACGCCCCGCCCAGTATGTCAAAAGCGATCGTCCCATTAGTGCCCCTCGCGTGGAGTTTGGATGTGTGGCTTTCACTTCCCAATCCGTAGCACTGGCTGGCTAGGACCATCCGACTCAGTTCAGCGGTGTTCGCTCCACTTCCGTGCGTGGCAAGAAAGCCAGTGCCTTACGAGCAGAGATCACGACCCTGCTCCTCAAAGATGCGATACAGCCTGTCCCTCCAGTCGAGATGGCCCTTTCTTCATCGTGCCGTTACACAAACATCTCTTTCAAATGATATTCAGTCTGATCTTAACTGCTGTCCTGCGGTAATAGTGCAATGTTATTTGCATTAGAGTTTTTGAAGGAAACAATCAATAATGAACCTAATTACATAGAAATGAGTCATGTTTAAAAGGAATGACAATGACCAAATTTACAGTAAATACACAATATATTTATGTGCTAATTGCGCCCGCTTAAGCTTGTCTGACAGCGGTTAGTGGATAAGACACAGTATTTTGACATGAAATACTAGCCTGATCTCATTATAATTATGTGACTGTGAAAACATTTTACAAAATTACATTATGTATTTCACTACACGTATTGTGGCAGTTCTGAGGTGAAATGTCCACTGTTTGCCATTAAATGCAAGTTAATGTATTGTTGGAAAAATTAAATATCTTGTCACAAATGTTTCCTGAATCTGTAGAACTATGTTGCACATCCATCACTTAAACCATGTTGGTTTAACAATATAAAGCTGATGTTAATGACGTTATGCAGGGGGTGAAGTAATAATTTCTGTGGATATCTAATAATATTAGCTCATTTACATATACTCCAGAAAGCTGTTTAATGAGCAAAAACTGTGTGAACTATATAAATGTGATAGGTACATTGCGTTGCAATATTTGGGATTCCCTTTACATCATATTTCGGGGTTCCCCCGGCGCACTTGAGCACATATGCTCATGTGCAATCTTCAAAAACAAACTATGGAACTATGGTTTCGGGAAAAAACTAATCGTTGAACTGTGTTGGTAAAGATGGAACTTATGACCATAGTTGGCTAACAATGCTTTTGGGAAACACTCTAATGAGGTTTTTAAGGTGTATGCTCTTTTTGAGTTTTAAATCAACAAAAACTACCTCCCTACATTAAATTTTAAGCATAACCAATAGTGTTTTAAAACCAAATGTGACATAAAAATGCAATTGCTGAAGCAACTATTTCATTTTGCTGTGCTTAAATGACAGTTTTGGCTCATTGATTCTTGGCTCGTTGATTCTTATACTCTTACATTGCAAGTGCAACACTCAGTCAGTTCAGCTACAGGTGATGTGCTACAGTAAAAGTTTTAATGTCATTAGATAGCGTTGTGTGAGGAACAAAGCTAAAGCTAAGTGTTTATGTACTGATAATATGCCGATTTGGTCATGATTTGTGTATTCGTAAAAGATGTTGTTTTTTTAGCACCTTGGTGTTTATTTTACCAGGAAACTGCCGTGATACGTACAACAAGCCATGCAAATTCACGTAGCAAAAATGGAGGAATAACGTGATTCTCTGAGACCAAGTTGCAAAATACTATGTGCAAATGTGATCCACACGCTGAAAACGAGTGGACGCGACACATATAGAATTATCCTGCAATTATTAACAGTCACACATTGATTATAACAGGAGCTTTCTAGTTTGCTCACTTTTAGTATAGACTGGTTTTATGAGAGTGTGTGAATTATCGAGTGACTTGGGGGTCTGCTTTTTTAAAATAATTAATATTTGCAATTTTCAGGGTGCGATCTGTTTATGTTCATCTTGCGCAACCCAATTGTCTTTTGACCCCCCTAGCAGCTAGCAGACAAATAGCTCAAAGTTTTTGCGATTTGTGATATACACAACTTATAATGACAATACTTATATGGATCATGTTATACTGAAACTATATTCCATGAGTAGCATTATATTGCTATGGTTTCCTACGAACACCACTTCTGTTTGATGGTTATTTTATGCTAACTGCACTCTGATTAGCCTGAATCTAATTTTTGTGAACACTGTATACTGTAACTATATAAACATTTATTTAAACACACATACTAATTTGTGAAAAGAATATGTTCTTCTAAGACTCAGAGTCAACCCAACAATATTTTACATCCTGGTTGGTAAGCCAGAGTGGTGGACTGATAAAAGGCCTGAGGTTTTGAATGAGACACTGTCCTTTAGAATATGGAGGTATTTTATGACAGAGGTCAGACTCTGAGGGAGCAGTCGGCTCTTTAGTCTTTGTATCACTTTCCCTTTCAATATGACAGATGGAGACTGGTGTCTATTGTGATGTGCTTCCAATGAAACCGATCTAAAAAAAAAAAAAAAGATTGTGAATACCCTTTGCCAAATGTGATATTAATTTAAATGTTTCAGAGATAATTCCATTTTATAGAAATGAATAAACACTGATCACCAAGTATTTCTGGAATAATTTCGAGGATTTCATACAAAAAAAAAAAACAAAAAAAAAACCATAATAAACCCAACAAACTTTAACTCATGCATGCTCTCCATTTCGATGTCAATCATTATCATGACCATATTTATATATGCTAGTTTTCACTTTCACAGCTGAATTATTATTATTTTCATTAGCACACATGTAAAAAACATTGTGCAATAGAATCGTTCAGAGGTGCAAATCTGTTATTATTCCACATCGTTCTTATCAGGATACAGCACTACAGCCATTGTCACTGTTGTCCCTATGGATACCACTGATGCTATCCTCTTATCACTGTAATAAAACTAAAGTGCTGGGCAGGAAATTGAAAGTGTAGCTGGACAGGAAATAACTGTGCTCTGTCATAATCTACGGACCAGAACATGTGTTCATCCGTGTGTTGTCACTCAATCTGATGCCGCCTGCTTTGTAGTCAGCCGTTTCTTCTTCCTCTTTTCGCTTTATCAGACTAGTGTTGCAGCAAGAGCCCCCGCTGTCTGCTGGGTCAGCACTGTTCGCTGGACACTCACGGGCTGTGTCCGAATCCTGAAAAAGGCTTTCTTTGCAGGCAGTATATGGAGGTAATGAGGCAACAAGGCATGTTCAAATCAAATTTTTGCCTAGCATCCTGAGGTCAAGATGCCTTCTTTGAAGGCAACAAAGATGTATCCTTCATTGCATATGACATTCTTCGATCTAGTGCGTACAGTTTGGTTGAATGGATAAAAATCATATCATGGAGTGGTTGAATTAAGTAAATTAACTCATTCATGAATGTCTTTCTTTTTTAAAACGTATGATTCCTCTTTTATCATGAAATAACCATTGTAATCGAGGTCCAAAATTAAGAGCAGAGTAAAAACTGTCTTTGGTGAGTAAATAAAAAGTTACAATTGGCCCGTAACTTTAAATCAAATTATAAAAATAATCTGAATCTGGCCGATGTAAGCAGTGTTGGGTGGGGAACTCAAAAAGTAATCCAAAATAATTACATACTAATAATTACTGATTACTTGAAGTTACTTTCTAAAACACTTCTCACAGATAATTTTGTGTTTCTCCGTTCAACAAATTCTAAATAATGTCTATATTGTCCCATTGTTTATTGTCACACGTTTCTCCCTTACAATGATTCATTAAGATGTGCATGCCCTTTGGTTGTCACAGAAACACAAACAGACCTACTGTACATATTAAGAAAAAAATAAAAATAACACATAATATATTATGTGTTATTCTACATAATATTGTTGTAGAAATATGCATAACCCAAGAAATGTACTTGAAAGTAATAAATGGATAGTTCATCCAAAAAATGTAAATGCTCTCATCATTTACTCACCCTCATGCCATCCCAGATGTGTATGACTTTTTTTCTCCTGCTGAAGACAAAAGAAGATATTTAGAAGAATACCGCAGCTGTGTTTTTCCTTACAATGCAAGTGAATGGGGCCAGAGCTTTGAATCTCCAAAAATCACATAGGACAGCCTTAACATAATCCATAAGACTCCAGTTGTTTAATCCATATCTTCAGAAGTGATATAATAGGTGTGGGAGAGAAACAGATCGATATTTAAAGTCCACTTTTTTGCAGATCACTTTTTTATATATTATAAATGCTCCTCCCTGCCCAGTGGTCGATGATATGTTTGAAAAATGTAAATTGCCAAAAACAAAACAAGAAGAATATGAAAGTGAAAGGGGAGATTTATTCATTTTGGGGTGAACTATACCTTTAATTGAAAGTCAGGAACTGTATTACAATTAGCCAATAATAATTTAAAATGCAATGTGTTTAGCTACTGTTTGACTTTAAAAGTAATTAGATTAAAATTAATAGTTACATTGAAATTAGATTACACTCAACACTGGATGTCAGTGATATGAATGAATCAAATCATAGGCGTAGGCAACCATACTGTATTTATATTTTATTATATTTAATTGATATTATAAAAAAAATCTATTTGATATATTTTAATCATATTTAACATATAAAAAAATACAAAATTCAATTAAATGGCTTGTTAGAAATAATCAAAATGTTCTCAATTCTCCTTAATATCTCATTTCAGTAGTCACTCTAAATATAGTCATTAATTTTTAGCTTGGTTTTATCTAAAGCTCAGTAAGATATATTTTAGAGAATTAAAAAAGATGTGTGTTTTAAGTCACTGACTGACTGAGCCTTATAGGTTTCACACACGGCCATGCTGATTGGAGACACAAATAGTATTGCATTCAAGTAGTTTGGAAATAATCTGCATCCTTACATTTGATGTAAAACAGAGTTTTGATTAGAAATCTGTTCGAAAATGAGCATTATGTTCTACAAAAGAGTATCTAGAATCTAAAAGTTTGCGTGTCAAGAAAGCAGGTAGCTCCCTTCAGGTGAGTACAATATTGCTATCATCAGACTGGCATGTTGAAAATGTCTGAAGGCCCTTATTTAGGCAGCCTTCTATCATTCACAGCTTATTTGCATATGAGGGGGAAGGGTGATGCTAGGCGTCAGTGACACAAGGCCGCCCTCTATCTGAATTACAAGAAATCCCTCACTCTTTATGTGTTTTTGAATGTCTCTCTTCCAGACACATGTTTATTGAATCATATTATACTGAATAAAAAAATTAAGTCCATCTAATCTGCATACAACTTTGAAACTTAAATTATAATAAAATATATTAATGAAAAATAATGAGAATAATTGGTGTATATATATATATATATATATTATTTTATTTTTACATTATTTTAAATAGATTATATTTTGTTTATCATATAAAACCTACCATATTTATATTTTGGTGACATGTCTTGCAGTGAAAAGTGTACTTGTGCTATCTTTCTTTACAATAAATTCCTTTTGTTTGTTATTTTTTGTATAATGCTCTGATATTCTGACATTTTATGAGTGGCTTATGTGCTGTATTTTAGCTGGTTATTTTTTATGTTGTTTTATATTGTTTTACTATCCCCAGTGAACACTATCCATGTGTTATTGCTAAAATATAATATACTCGATGGTCACCAAGTATGATTTTATCCTGCCTTTAATGTGTGATGACATATGACCGGTTAAGAGGAGTTCCTCTCTTTCGTCTCATTTTCAATCCATACAAACTACACCCATTATTAGTTTCTCCAAAGGCTTTTTCTTCCTTTTCCTCAGTGTCAGTAATTGGCTTTCAGTATCTGAGGAAAATGTAAGAGAGAGAAGAAAGTGGCAGGAAAAAAGAAAATGTCTCATTTGCATTAACTTCATTACTGCTCTCTTAAAGTTATATTTAAACAAGTCCCGGCCACCACACACAAGAGCTATTCTGAGAGGTGGCCAGTAGCCCTCGGCTCCCCCCGTTCTAATTGATGTAAATGAAGAAAAAGGAAAAAACACACAGTGAGCTTAGGAGCTTTGACCTTGTAATATGGTGTGGCTAACCTCAATTAATCAAAGATTTTTTCTAGATGCTTCAAGCTAATAAATAGCAGGGCAAATCAAAAGTCCTGTGGTTACAGGCTCTGGAATGATTACGTGAGTGGACAAGATTAAAGTGCCGTGGAGATGAGGAAAGCTCTTCTGATCAAATCTGCTTGATGAGGGTTTAAAAAAAAAGAAAAAAAAAAAGAAAAAGAAAAAGAAAGAAAGAAATAAAGAAGTGCAAAAAAAAAAAAAAAACATGACTTTTAACTACTTAAACATAAAAAGTTAAGTTTACTTCTAATTTTTAAATCATTTTGTTTTTGTTTGTGTTTTACAATAAAAATAAGTGGCCCCAAAAGAGAATCTGAACACTTAAAGTAAAGTCACACTTTTAAAAATGTTTAAATGTCCATTCAAATTAAAACTGTGATTTAGTAGATGTATGAAGTCAGTTCCCTTCAAGTTCACGCAGGTGTCCTAGGAGAATAACCACAGATGAAATATGAACATGTTCGATTTACGTTTAATAATCAAATGTTTTATCTAGTCTTTGGGTATCTATTGTTTTATAATATCTACCAATTTAAAGGCCTTAAATTAATTTAATTTAAAACCTAAAAAATATATAAATGCCATTTCATAAAGTATATTGATATACATGACATCCATACATTAAGTGTGCACTAAGTGTCTAAATATTAATTTACTTACTGTAAATGTTTTATGTAGACCCTATTCAGGGAAGATAGCCAGACTTAAAATGAATATGCTAAAATTGGCAATAGTTAAGGTTAAATGTTAATGAATGTGTTTATTTCTTTATTAATTGTCTCATATAGTTACACTTTACAATTTGAAATATTTGCAGATTGGTTAACTTATTCTATTTGTTTCACGTAATACATGATGGATAATAATATTTGCCTCAAATTATTAAAGTTATAATCAGTTTGCTCTAAACAGCAAAATAGCTTTACCCAGTTAGCCATGACAAAGCTCCAGAGATGTCAGGCAGATTTAGTGGAAGGAAACCTACCAATCTCACGAAGAACAAGAAGGACAAAATGCCAATTCAAAAAGATGTGAAACATTATTGGCCTAAGTAATGTGTTAAAAATGTATGACCCCCCTCTATACAGTCTCCCCTTGTAATACACCACGATTAGCAGCACTTTTGTTAGCACGTAGCTCAACAACAACGGCAGCTGAGGTGAGTCAGTGTCCACCTAGCACATCAGCCATTCACAGTCACAGGCCTCTACAGTGTCACATCAAAGTCATCAAGACGCTGGCTTAGCTTACACCTGATCCAATTAGCCGGAGAGATCGCACTAACCCTGGAGAACACATTTCTGTGTTCGGGCCGAAGAGTCACTTGATCCCAGGTAACACAACCCTCACAAAACACTCATTCTGTTCCATGAAAAAAAGAGAAAAGATAGAATGGTAACAAAAGATTCCAATGGGTGGAGAGAAGACAAAAACACGTCAAGAAAGACGACGAGGGGGGAAAATGAGGTAAACATACAAGCTAGGTACAAAACTAAAGACGCAGGCTGTCTGGCACAGTGATGAAATGAATTTATCACCTCATTGTCGGTAACAATAGGCCTAAATGAAATGAACCTGTCCCTCGTATCCATCTGGCACATTAGGCATTCACTAAGATATGCTGATTCTTACTCATGCTGAATTATTTAGCTGCTGTTCCTCCTTTACAAACAGTGACAAACAAAAGACTGAGGGCTTGCCTAGCTCTGCTGCGCGCGCCAATATCCATGTGCTGGAGATAAGCAAATGAGACAGTCCATTTTCATAATGATTGGTCAACACTCCTTTGCGCTACTCCAGATCAGTCGACTATTTCTTCCTGGTTCTAAAGACATTGTTAATATCCAGTATGTTTGTAATGATCTCTTAACCCTTTTGGTTTGTATAAAAATGACAACTGTGATGTTCGTGTCAAACATTCCGATACATTTTAATATCGGTGAGTACAACAGATCTGTAGTAAATTTACAGCACACTCATCTATTGATTATGAACATGAAAACTGGCACAGGCTTACCTACATTTTTTCACACAGAACACAGGTTTATATTGCTTTTTAACTTGAAAGAGTGCCCCCTATATGCCAATTGTTTGAAAGAAAAACAGAATCATGGTAACAGTAAATGAGTAAATCAGAAAATGACCATTTTTGATGAATGGAACTGTTAAGGAAACTGGTCTCCGAAGGCAGCATCTTCCAGTTTTTGGATGCAGCTAGTGTCTTCAGATTACAGTTTAAACTGGGTGCGTGAGCTGTGCGCGTGGTGCTCCGTGCTGCTGCAGCCAGAGTGAAAGATGAGATAAGGCGGTCTGAAATCCATTGTAGTTATCCAGAAATCACTTTATTTTCTGCACTGTAAAAAATCTCTAATTTTAACAGTAAAATACTGTAAAAATGCTACAGAAATAAAACTTATTTTTGAATAATGACTATTAACTGTAAAATATACAGTAAACATTTTTTGGATATATTTTAAAAGAAAATAAAGTAGTTTTTACAATAATATTAGAAGTAAAAAGTATGATTTTTCCTGTATAATTAATGGTAAAAATGTACATTGTTTAACAAGAGAGTACATGTACTTTTTCCAGTAAATTATTTAAAAATTACAGTAAAAAAAAAAATATAATCTGGCGTTCCCAGAATTCCCTGTGTGACCCATCATATTTCATTATATTTTATGGGAATAGTTATGTTTCTTCCTATATTTAATATCAGTTATGTACTTTGGGGTGTTCTGTGTTATATTTAATGTAGTTAGTTAATGTTAATTGCATTATTTTAATTTCACATGTGTTACCCTGATGGTGTTTAGTGTTTATGTGAGTGACACTATAGATGTGAGCACTGTCTCTACATGTTTATTGTTATTGTCATTGCTCCAGAAAGAGACACTATAGATACACTTCCTGTCATTGTGTGCTCTTCTGTCATTTTTATGGTGATTAACAATACATTATTCGGTGAAAAGCATTTTATCATTTGAATAATATAAATAATGGCAATGCACCGTACAATATACCGTATAAACAACGGTTGTTCTGTAAAGCTGTTTACATTTTTCTGTACTACTTACATAATTATTCTGGCAATCACAGCTGCCAGTTTTTTTTTTTTTTTTTTTTTTGTAAAAACAACAGGATTTGTTTTACAGTGTGTATAATCCCACAGTAAAACTGAACAGATGCAATGAAAACTCAAAGCATCTTCTGATGAAGTCACACAGAAGCTCTCACCCCTCAAACACACACACAAATGTGAAACGGGTGATTCTCTTTGGATACTGTGATAGTTTTATTTTATTTCTTTTAAGGTATTTGTAAAATTTGCACAATCCTCTGATTAGCTGGCTAGCAGCTAGGTTTGTTTACTCGTGGCGGCTGCGGACACCTAGCATCTCTCAATGCTTTGAGCATCGAAGGTTTTTGACCAATTACAGGTTCCAGCACCTCCTACAGTCCCTTTACGGGGTAAGTACATTTGGGGTAAGTATTTTTACCCAAAAGTACTTACCCCAGAGTAGGAGCTAAATATATAAATAATATCCCTTAAAATAGCTTTGAGGAATTATAGTTCCTCAGGAGTGAAAATTATGAAAAGTACTAGTCCTGGGCAAAAGTACATAAAACAGGCTTTAGTGCCTGCAGTGGGAAAGGGCTCCTCCAGGGTAGGTAAGTTTTGGGAGAAGAGGTACTGTGTTAGGTGCTGCAACCTGTGATTGGTCAAACAGTATGATGCATAAAGCAATGAGAAGCGTGAAGAGTCGGCTGCCGCCATGAGTAAACAAACTTGTAGCTGCTAGCCTGCTACTCAGAGGATTCCACAAATTTATTTATTTAATAAAAATAACATTAAACCAACAATGTGTACAGATAGGATCACCTTTTTCACGTGCCAATATTCACTGCTCACCACACTTGTGCGAGGGGTGAGCAGAGTTGCTGCGTGACTTCAAGGGGAAACACGGTTTGAGTTTTTCATTGCATCTGTAAGACTATACAGAAAATAAAGTGATTTCTGAATTGCAACATTGAATTTTTCCTGGGATAACGGACATTAATACAGTAATAATTTGACAGTCACAGACTGGCAAGGCCTTATCTTGTGCACAATTAATAAACTTCTCATAGAATATGAGACGCTCTTTCACCCAGCACAATATGGTTGCTGGCACAGGCACCCAAGAGGCGTCTCTGCTTGATGCACCTTACTGAACTGATGAACCGTGTGCTGACAGTTGACATTTACTTGGAGAATGGGCTTGGCATGCCCGATCCGCAAAACATGCAACAAAGGAGACTCAGGAATGCCTAATAAAAAGGACATAACAATTCTCAGCACAACAGCTTTTTGTTACGGTGACCAGGTGCTAGCTTTGGCTTATCTACCCCTTTGCAAAAACAATCTAATCAATGTTGCATAGGACAACGCACGGTGTCTCATCTGTTGGATCAGATTTTCTTTTTCATCTTTCACTCGGTAGCTCTTTTTTTTCCTTATCCTGAAGGAAATTCTCAGTGGTCCTCCTGTGCAAACACAGACATCAGAGAGGGGTTACTCTGAAGGTTTGCTCGGCAAACACAACCGGATATTGTTTCTGACATCTTGTGAAGTTGTCTCAATCCCGCACACTGGTTGGGGAGTATGAGGTCCATCAGGGCTCCACTCATGGGCCACTGAAATTTTAATAGGCCCCGGCTCACAAATGCAGGGCAGCATGATGTTGTCACCTTGGCATATTTTATCTCTGATCATACATTAGTAGGCAGATGTTGTAAACTTGTAACTGTCTCATCAGAAGGGGTGGTCGGGCTCCTAGGCTTGGATGTAAACCTCATGCCCAGAAACTCATTCTTGTTCTCCCTTCTTTCGTGTGCATGTGTGCATCTGAGAATCTTTTTGCTCCATGTTGTGGTTTTCAAACATATGCTTTATATCATTAAGTTGAAATCTGGCCCATCTATCATGTAGCATTTTGTTTTTTGAAGCATCACCTTAGGAGCATTACATTCAAATAAGTGTTTCATTAATAATTACAGCTTGACGTTTCAAATTTTAAACCCTGCTTGCTTAATAGTCTTCCTTTGTAAGTGTGTTGCTATTACTGTTATGAAATTACTGTCAGGTAAATGACAGTATGACACAAAGGCATTAGGTTGAAAATAACCTACAACAGGGTGCAGATTTCCAAAATGTAGGATGACAGGGGAAGACTCATTCATATTTAAGTGGAAAGCTATACTTGGTTCATTAGGGTTAGGTTTAGGGTTCGGTTATAGTGTCTTTGACCAATCAGGTAGCACTTTCCTGATGAACATGAGTTATTCGACCAATCAGTTATGGCCATCTTCATGAATATAAGTGACTCTTTCCCTGGCATCTTACGTTTCGGAAATTTGCATGACGGTACTGAAGTGGGGTAAATAAAATATTAAAAAAATTAAAAGTGCCTCACTATTAAAGTGCCTAACTGTAACACAGCTTATTGCTTTTCTTTTAAGAAAAGGAGGGACAAGTAGAAATATTTTTTTTTTTTGTGGCAATCAACATCATACTACGAATGCTGTCAATTATGCTTAACCTGTATTGAACCCTGAATATTCCTTTAAACAAAAAGCAAGCAAAGCTAACATTTCGAAGTTAAAGCTAAAAGCCTCATTGTTCCCCCCCAGATTAAAATGTATAAATTATCATAAAGTAAAATGTTCTGTTGACTCTGTAAATTAATAATGATTATTTGAATGCCTTTGCAGTGTAAGCATCATACCAACAACATGTCAATACCTTATGTAATATAGTACTATACGCATGCTATTATAGATCAGGCTTAAAGGGTAAACTCAAATTTTATACAATATGTAACTTAGGTTCCCTGTTCTGTATCTCTATCCAAGTGGTCCTTGGTCTGAAAAGTCCCCTGACCCAGAACCAAAGTCAGAACCACATACTGTACTCAGTAGTGCAATCAGAAGGATTCTGTGCAAATTTCTTAATGCTGTACTGGTGGCATTTTAGTGCGAACCAGACATTAAAATTGCATTTGCTCATTCATTATGTAAATAGCCTATACTGCTGGCAGAGTTAATTGCATCTGACATTGTTGTCTTCATCAGGCTCTGTCTAAAAAGCAGAGAATAGCAGGCGTTACTTTTTGACTGTTGCCACATGGGTTTCTTTTTTGTCATTTATTTTTTGACAATGGCACGTGCTGAGACCTGCTAGCCAAGTACGTACCTTGTTGGCAATGATTGATTACCCAATATCTAATTAAACCTGATCCGATCACTTATTATGCAGACAGGAATAAACAAACTGAAGTCAACTGTCAAGGCTGCGTGATTGATGATGCTGCCAATCCAGCTATTGTTTGGCCTAATGTCTTGACGCTTGTAACAACCAGTAGAGCTCCCTCAAACAATGTGCTCTGTCAGTCCACAGCTGATTTGCTCATCTGAGAAACAGCTATTTGTTAATTTATTAATTTATTTATTTCTGAGTAGGGAAGTATATTATGGAGGACATTGGGAGATTTGTTGGGTTGTTGGCCCTATTAAACCCAAGGTCCTGTTTACCGCATTCAGGGCAGACCTGCATTTTTGCAAAGCATGAAGAGCGACAAACTACTCCGTAAGGATAGTGAATCAAGTAAAGTGTCAGTTACCAGTAGCTATGCTTCCTTCCAATTTACAAATTGAATGTATGCACAACATTGGAATATCACTTAAACAATTTTTGACTGTGGCAGGGGTTCCATACCATGTCTTTAAGAGAACTTCTGGGGAAATGGCCACAAAAATGGAAATGGAAATGGATTTTGAAGCCACTGTGGCATAATGTTGTTCATTCAGATTAAGTCGTTTTCATTGAGCCAACGTAGTTAAGTTCAATTAGGTCAAATCAATTTTCTATAGTAGTTTTACTTCAACTTTATTAGGTTAGTCAAACACTATTTAATAATGTTAATTTAATTTATTTTCAAATGTTGGTCCAACTTAATTTTTTGTGCACCCCATCCAGTCCAATACAAAGCATGCTGAGGAATGGAAATCCCTGTCTCAGTTTCATCAAAGCTACAAAAAGTATTTATGTAGTCCCAACTCAAATGGATTAAATAAACTTAAAATGTACTCATTTCATTGGATATAACACAATGAAATCAAGTTGTGACTAAATTTTCTAGACTTTAGAATTTCTAGATGCCTGTCTGGAAGAGAAAGCATGTCAGACAGTTCTGGAAGGTTATAGTAACCAATCATTTTGATTTCAGAATAACCAGAGCAGAATTTCAGGTGCTATGTGATGATACAATTTCTCTGAGCAAATTATGTAATTACATTTCTTGTTCATGCAGTCACATAACCTTTTTCATCGTGTCTATATTCATATATCAATTTAATCGGAATAAATTTGTTAAATGTATTTCCAGTTTATGTGCAAGTCTTCTTATTGAAAAAACTTTTTTTCCACCTCAAGTGAGCGTATATGTTTTTATGAGCATTTTGGGGATTTTATTCACATCTTGGGTGTTTCCATTCCGAATTTTTGCATAAAAATATGTGGGTGGAAAATCCAGCTCTCTATTAAAGCACAATTATCAGATTTTCTAAAATACTATATCAACGTGATGCAATATGTATGATTTTTAATATTAAGGTGGATGCGTAACATGTACATGGGCATTTTTTATTTATGAACATAATTTTAAGTTAACATTTTTATGAATGTTTAAAGAAAAGTGCGTACAACATCTAATGTGATAAAACTGCCCACCATTTATTTTAAGTTTTGGATATTTTTTTAATTACTTTTTGCCTTCACTCTTTCATTTTAGATATTCCTGCAGTGTAACGGTATGAAGCATTTCATGTAAGCTACCCATCAGTACTTCATACAAAGATCTACATTATGTGCACTGTATGCATTCCATGCTTGTGCAAAACATTTGCAAACATATTTATATGAATTATAAAATAAATACCATTATTACAAATTATAATAAAGAAAATAATAACTGTTATAATAATAAAGATTTACAAAAATAATGTATTTTTAGAAATATCTAAAATTTTCAAAAGGACACAATTTCAATCTGTTCAGAGAAATATCTTATAAAATGGTTGACACAATTCTGTTCAACAAACACAGAAGAACAGATGAGAATCTGACCTGATGAAAAATTCATATGCACATACAGATTTGGACACTTCCATTATCAAACATTTGTGAACCCTGACCGAATGGAGGTTATTCAAAGGCACCATGTTCACAAGGTGTTGGAAATTGTTACTTTAATTTATCCTGAGATGATCAACATCTGATCCCAGTGTCAATTGCCTGTAGGCTTTTTTAAAGTGAGGAAAAACACACATGTGATGATACAGTGTGTGTGTTTGGGTGATGTGTGTGAGTACGTCTGAAGGCTGTTGGGGGAGGGCAGAGGAAGCATTTGACATATATCAAACAACGAAGAACTGAGACCGGACAGCATTAATCAAAACTTTTCTCATTTCCCCAAAAATTAATCATTAAATAATTAATTGTGCAGCTACAGGAAGCAGTTGAAGGGGGTCTTGTGCCTTCCTGCTGTTAAAAATTTGTCCTTGTCTGAGAGCTAGATTGATATATTTATTATTTATCAGATTAATCATAGTTAGAAATGGCGGGTTCCAGCTTTATTCAATGGTGTGTGTGTGTGTGTGTTTGTACATGTTTATACTACATTGTGGGGACCAGCTGTCACAGCCAGCAGTCCCCACAAGGGAAATGGCTTATTAAACATACTAAACTATTATTTTTTTTTAAATGTATAAAATGCAAAAACATTTCTGTTAGGGTTAGGTTTAGGGTAGGGTTAGGGGATAGAAATTATACTTAGATCTGTATAAAATACATAATATGCATGGAAGTCTATGGAGAGTCCCGAAAAAAAAGTTTGTGTGTGTGTGTGTGTGCATGCAGCTGTGTATGTAGGAAAGCTCTGCAAAAAACACTTGAGGGGTGACATGTTGTGCTGGTTACATGCGGAAATATGCTGTTGTCAGTGCTCTCATAGCGGTTCACGTTAGAAGCTGTCATGTTCGGGTCAGTTTTTCAAGCAGGACTTTTGGTTCAAGTTTGTAATTTATAAAAAAAACGTATTAAAAGGGCATCTGAACTTGTTTTGCCCATGTGCTTTCACTCACTGAACGGCTGAGTTAGGGGCCGTTCACACCAAATTTGTTTTTGCGTGTGTCTGCTCTGTTTTTGCATTGTTTCCTTATGCAAACGCACTGGACGAACATCCTTGACTGCTCCGCATCTCGCTGTTTCTTCAGTGTCTCACACAGGCACATTTTAAAAAACTGTCAAGTTAATAATAACTTCATATTTCAAAAATGCATGTCGAGGCACCTGCAGTCTGTTTCATTTGTTGCGCTGTGTCTATATTGTTTTTAGCATAGGTGTAACAAAGATTTAACGTTCTGAATAAGTTCAGGTTGTGAATGTGAATGTTACAATGTTTAACATTATTCCAGATTGTTCTGCACCAAGTAAAGTGTCAGCGCTTGGTAAACAGCAATGTTTTATTTATTGTATTTAATTTTTCTGCTCTAGTGTGCTGAGGGGCCGATGTGCCTTGTATGTTTACCGTTACAATACTGTTACGAATGTTGTTTATGATACTTGCAAATAATACACTTTTACAACATGATGAACAATACACTGCAGCATCAGAATATAAGAACCAGATGACAGTAAAGTAAATAAGACAACACATCCTCACAGTAATAATTAAATAATATATATATAAAAAATATATATGCTGGTAAATATTGCTTTTATTATCACAGTATTGTGGAAAAATAGGAAAACATGCATTAATGATCTTTAACCAGATTTGTATTTCATTAAACATTTTCAATGTACTTGGCTACAATGGCTATAAGCATGAGTATAAAATTATGATTTAAAGTCAATTTAATGTTAAAAACAACAATTGTTGTAAACAAAGAGCTGTACAATTTTTTACAAACATTAAAACCAGAATTAAATAGAACTTCCAAAATGTTAAAAATAACAAACTAATAAAACATTGTAAACCCTACACATAAAACCCCTACAATTCTCAAACAACATTATAGGCTAAAGAGAAAAAATGTGTCTTCAATCTAAATTTAAAAATGGGCAATGAGGAAGAAGACCTAACAACAAATAGGAGTGCATTCCACAACCTGGGGGCCGCAACTTCAAAAGCACGATCACCTTTGGCTTTCAAATGGGAACGAGGAACAGAGAGGAGTAACTGATTTGATGATCGAAGTGACCTAGGTGCAGAATGTAGTTGAAGTAAATCAGCAATATACTGAGGGGCTAGACCATGCAAGGCCTTATAAACATTCAGCAGAACCTTGAATTTAACTCTGTGGCTAACTGGAAGCCAATGTCGGGAAGCAAGAGCAGGGGTGATATGCTCGCATTTCTTGGTACACATTAGTTGTCTAGCTGCTGCATTTTGGACTACTTGCAGATGTGAAAAAGAAGATTGAGACAGACCTACATTTAAGGCGTTGCAGTAATCCAGCCGGGATGTAATAAGAGCATGAATTACTATTTCCAAGTCCTTCTGTGAGAGAAACTGTTTTAATTTAGCAATGGAACTTTAACAACAGCATTCATCTGCTTATCACATAATAAGTCAGAATCAAAGATGACACCCAAGTTCTTAACTCTATTGTGCATGGTTAAAGACAATTAGACATTAAATACATTGCTTTTCAATGTCAGCAATACATAAAAAAGAGTCAAAAGCAATGACCTCAGTTTTATCCTCATTAAGCATGAGAAAGTTTTCAGATATCCATAATTTAACTTCCTCAAGACTACTGATGAGATTACTGATGGAACAAAAATCGTTAGACCTGACAGGAAGGTAAAACTGTGTGTCATTGGCATAACAATGATAGGCTACACTGTACTTCTGAAAGATAGAGCCTAAAGGAAGCATATACAGAGAAAAAAGCAGAGGACCCAACATGGAGCCTTGTGGGATGCCATATGTGATCAGTTTTGGGGAAGAGAATTGATTATCAATACTGATAGAAAAAGTTATTTCCTTAAGATAAGAGGAAAACCAGTTTAATGCAACTCCCTGGATGCCAGCCACCTTCTCAAGACGATGTCAACGAATGGAGGGATCGATTGTGTCAAATGCTGCACTGAGGTCTTTGAAAAGGGGCCCTAGGTTGGTCAGATGCTAAGGCCTCAGAAATCGTAAACCCGCCCCTGTGTCCTAAACATGCAGTGTTTAGCAAGTTTTTATGGCTGAAAAAGAGCAATATGCGACACGTGTATGTTTTACACTCTGGGTGATTTTATAGTCCCACCTCTTAATTTATTTTTGCTTACATTCAGCATTATGGCTGGTATATTGATTTTATTCGACAAATCCCCACTTTTTTATTTATTTATTTTTTACGACCACTTAAACTAAACTTTAGATGTGCAGACTGCAAGTCTACGGAAAGTCACAAGGTCTTGTACCACTCAGACTGAGCAATTTTATTAAAAAACAAAACAACTGAAATTGGTAAACAATTACAGAACAGCACCTGTGGGTTAAGCTAGAAGGAGCATAAACAGAATGCAGGGGTTTTGATACATTTTTCAAAGTTTCAAATACGTTTTAACTTGGCACAATGTCTTTATTATGCAGTGTTTATGAGCAAGTGCATATTGCTGAAAAATCAGTAAAAGGTCACACAGCCAAAAGGAGACGCTCAAAAAGCCTCCATCTGATGCATGTGTACATAGACCAACAAAAAAGTGCAGATGGAACACAAAAACGTATCCTGTGAGACATCTCTTAAATTTACCTCATACAGATGACACATTCAAATGTAAACTTGATTGCTGTGCCCTGCAAACCAGTCATAGACTTAAATTCAACAAACAATATACTGACTTCTAAATCCACTTTTGTATTGTTTAATTTTTATTATCTGAATGTCCGTGAATTATCTGAATAATCATATTAATTGAATATATTTATAATTCATTGAATATATATTATACATTTAATTTTAATTGCATTATATATTGAATTTTCATTATTTAGGGGGATTCTCAGCATATATTGATATAGGTTTATATTTGTGTTAATTTAAATGAATTAACTGTCACATCATGTAATTAATTTTATTAGACATTTTAGCCCTAATTTTAACTTTTACGGATTGGCCCTATTGGCCCTATCACTGTAACCCAGATTTTTGCTTTTTTTAAAGAAAAGGTAGGACAAATCAAAATGTATTTTTGTGGTAGTCAACATTATGCCACAAATGCTGACAATTAAGCTGATCTTGTTTTGAACCCGGACTATGCCTTTAATTCCAACTTATATAATAGTATTACATAGCACTTACTTATATAATTACATTGTAATGTAAAACATGACTCATTTTAAACACCTTAAATTGGGTTAAACATTAAAATGGGGTGCAGAGGCTTGAGGCTTATTTTAGGTTGCTGATTTGGTCAGTTTTAAATATGGTGGTAAATAAGGTGCAAAACAACCCTGAAACCTAAAAATTCAAGAAGGCATGTTTCTGAAAGTTAGGAAACAATAGCTGTGGATTTTTTTGTGAATAGCTAACAACACCTCTCATGAATCATATCCAACCATACACCAAAATCTCCATGCATGGCTTTCATTATCCACAAAAAGCAACACACGTATCGAACAGTTAAAGCTATGGCCTGTATTTAGAGTGAGACATTTGAGTGAGTTTGTGCTGCCCCAGGAGGGGAAAGACAAAAAGGAAACATTAGTGAAAGCAAACTCTAACTCTAAAATCAATGCACAAAGTCATCAGGGCAGAGCACTGGCTCTCAGCCTCTTAGAAGGTGACAGTCAATATAAACGTCTCGCACCGACGACTTAAAATCTTGATCGCATTCTTCCAGATCATTAGAGGTTAAAATGGAAAATTGCTTTACTTTTCACCAGGTTCATATACAATTCAATGGATTGCCTCTCACCTTATTATACTGAAATGGCATTTGAGTGCGCACACAGTCTAAAATAGAGTGCCTCAAGCATTATTAAAACTGTAAATGCAGTATATGCATATGTGGAATATGCAGGTTAAATGGCCTCGTTCATTTCAAATTGGCAGCACTGTAAAGAGTGTGTCTTATATCACAGTACTGAGAAATATACATGAGCCAAAGAGCAGCTGTATTCTGTGCTGCATGTTAATTGAAGCATTGAGAGTGAAATTACCATACAGCCCTCGCTTCCTTTGGTCCTGGTGTGTATCAGGTGAATAAATCTGACTGACAATTGCAGGCATAATTGTACATCACACTCGATATTAAGATGAGAAAGTGAGAGGTTGTCCCATCACATCTGTGTGTCGGCCAAGCAATCAAACCGAGTTCATGTCAGTGTGAAAAACCCATTTGTGTTCAGAAACAAAACATTTCCCCTTCTCTCATAATGGGCTAAAGCGCTTGCTTATCTCCAGCCATGCAAAGCCAGACCTCATCATGGGTACGGTGTATGCAAGACACCGCCGGGCTGGCATCGAAACCAGCAGGAAATCAAAAATGAGATCCAAATGTGGGGGAGCCTATTCCGAGAGCCAATTCGGCCCCTATTCTGCAGGGACTAACCCTTTGACATAAAGTCATATTGTGTTGGAGTTTTGGTCCCTAAATTTGTCCATCAATTATTAAGCGAGCACACCGATTGTATAAATGTAGGAAATTATGAGCACCTGCTTTTTTTCTAGGGCAGAAAGAATGTGATACATCGGCAACATCCCCACGTAATGTGCCGGCTCTCTGTCCGAGGGCCCAGAATTATTTATGCATTAGAAAACAGTGTGGCCGGGCCAGAGGAGGCTAGACACATTAATTTAAACCTTTCATAACATGCATCAATATTTCATAAGAAATAAATAAAGAATGTCGGGCTTGTTTGGAGGACAGCTGTAGCTCTGCGCTTCAGCAGCTTGGGGGACTCCAGGGAGGCTACGCATACCCTGCGGTAAAACCCTCCATTTCTTTTTAATCATCCACTTAGTGCATTGTGGGTAGAGGAGCTGTCAAGGTGAGCCAACAGCTTCTTCGATTGCACTACTGAAAGGCTTTGTCTGAAGAGAAAAGGGCCTTTGTTGCCCTGCACCTTCGAATTACATCTTTGCCCCCCTCCCCCCCAAGTGGAAGCATGGGTTGAAAAAGGCTTGATGGAAAGCTGAAATGGTCCATAGGGACAACTTGACTGTTTTCAGGTAGTATACCGTAAAGGTTGGGAAGGGTTAAGAGACTGTGCAATGCATGATCACCCTCATAAAAAATTCAAACTTGATTCTTGATGTTTATTTATGGCTGATAAAATGAGCGGAACAGTTTACACCCAGAGGAAGCATCGGACATATTACATCCTGGCTTCATAAATTCATATGGTGATAAGTTTCCTTTTCAAACCTTGTTGAAAATGGCCACCATCACATTAAGCAGTATTTACTCTTGAACAATAGTTAATTCCAGTTCTCTGATTGGATGAGCAGCATTCCAAAAGTGTTGACTTTTGTTGGTTGAGCAAAAATAAACAATATAACTGGTCATATTTTGTCTAAAATGTAAATTACTTGATATTTGTATAAAGGCAATATCACACTCAATATTTGGTGCACTCCTCCTCATGTAATATCTTGAATATCATTTTACAGGTCATTTGAAACCAGCCTGATATCATGAAAATTTAAAAAGTTTTGCTAAATGATATTATGTGGTTACTTATCACGGTTAGCATGTATCACGGTTGGAAAATGTCCACTGAGTGGCACTAAAAGAGAGCTTTTCTCCCAAACAGATTAGGTTTTTAAGATTAATGCTCTATCCAATTTTAAATCAACAAAACCTACCTTCTTACCCTAAACCTTAAGCTTAAAAAACAAAACCTGCTGAAGCAACCTTGTCATTTTGTGGAGCTTCTATGACACTTTTGGCTCACTTGTCGACTTGCATGCTCTTCAGGACTTGTACTTTACCACAAAATGTGATTACAATTGAACAAGCTTGTAAATACAGTTGGTTGTATAATGCAATGGTTAAAATGTGTTACTTTACAAGTCATGTGCTACAATAAAAAATGTTTAGGTGTCATAAGATAGCATTTTGTGCAGAACAGGGCATAAAGTATGTTTTCATGGTCTTATAGTCTGCCGTTTTGCTTGTGATTTGTGTAAAAGTGAATAAAAGTCATTGTTGTTGTAGAACCTC
Source organism: Moxostoma hubbsi (assembly GCA_032164185.1). NCBI lineage: Eukaryota > Metazoa > Chordata > Actinopteri > Cypriniformes > Catostomidae > Moxostoma > Moxostoma hubbsi. Next base: position 36,370,905 of record JAVLUX010000014.1, on the reverse strand, counting down.
TATTTCACCAGAAAACTGACACCACACGTACATGAGGCACTTAAAAATTATTTATCAATAATGTAGGTAGAGTCTATGAGACAGGTTGACTGAAACACAACTCTAGTTTCAACTAAAGCTCCAACATCATCTCATACTAAAGAACTGACAATATGGTGCCTATTTTTAGCCACAGCTCTCTGCTGTTCTTTATTCTACCCTCCACACTCACGGGCCTCATGGGGCCATTGGAGGTTAATCCCAGAGAAGTGAAGGAGCACCAAAATGCTTAAATTGCCATGAAGTGCATATCATTTCTGTAATTTCTGCAGATAGAGCAGTCTAATCTGCCATTCCTCTGCATGGCGACAGGAGGATAGCATGTTAGGGACTGCATAGCATTGATGAGCATCCATGAAGGTGATTGCACAACTGTGTCATGCTACAGAGAGCTTCATACTCAACAGGTTCAAAGCCCTGATTAATATGGATTAAGCAGTAAAAGAAGCTGAAGTAATGTTTTACAATGACAATTTCTGAATTGGATTAACTTTATATTAGGTGTCTTTAATATATACTAAATCATTTGATACATGTACTTACAACATACATAAGTGTTGTTGCATTATACTTAATTTTTTTTCAATTTGGCATGCCCAATTCCCAATGTGCTTTTAAGTCCTCGTGGTCACTTAGTGATTCACCTCTATCCGGGTGTCTGCCTCCGTTTCTGAGACATCAACCGTGCATCTTATCACGTAGCTTGTGAGCAATTCGCCACGGAGACATAGTGCATATGGAGGCTTCAAGCCACCCACCCACCGCGGTATCTATGCTGAACTCACCACTTAATGAGAATGAACCACATTATAGTGACCACGAGGAGGTTACCCCATGTGACTCTACCCTCCCTAGCATCCGGGCCAATTTGGTTGCTTCGGAGACTTGCTGGAGTCACTCTGCATGACCTAGGATTCGAACTAGCGAACACCAGGGGTGGTAGCCAGCATCTTTACCACTGAGCTACCCAGGCCTCCCGCATTATGTTACATACTCTGTAAACCTTACCCCTAAACCTAACTCTACACCAACCCTTACCCTAAACCTACCCCTAAACCTACCTGTGCCTCAACCTCATTAGCAGCAAATGTGAATCTTGTGAGAATTTCACAGAACAACATGTAGTTGCGCAATAAGTATATTGTATTGTATGTATTTTAATGTTTGTATATATTAGTTGTATACTATGTTAGTTGAAGTATCACTGAAGACCTACCATGTCCCGGAGCGATTCCAGAAGCTCTTGTAGTACTACTTTGACAAGTTTAACATGCTGTGGCAGCAGTGACGTGGTCAAGCATCCGTCCGAGGGGAGAAAGCGGTAAGGGCGCTTGCACCTGAGCTGAATTATGTCTAACACCTATCTCTAATTTCAGTGAGTACGGGGAGTGCAGCATAAGAGAGCCACAGTACCTCCAGTCGAGAGAGAGAGACCGACGCTGAACTAACATTTAAATAATAAGACTGTATGTGTTGATGACACTCTGTACTGAGGCTTTAACCCAATTAAAGCATACCTTTGAGAGGAGAATCCTGTTCCCGTGTCCTTCTTCCCGTCCTTACTCCTTGCTACACTGGTGCCAAAACCCGGGAAAATAAAAAAAAAATATATCATCATCTCTAGTGATGGAAGGGAGTTGCCCCGAAGAGTCCTCCCAGTTGGCGGAGGTCCTCCAGTCCATCGTCGCAGTCCACCAAAATCAACATCAGACCCTGCTTGAGCTTCAACAGGACCAGGATCGTCGGTTATTTGAAATCCTACGGGCTCAAGCAGAGGACCGGCATGCAATCCGGAGTCTCCTCAGCCAGGGGATCAAACAGGTGCCTATCTGGGCATTCATGGATGACCTTACCATTATGGCAAAATCAGTACCTGAAGGGAGATGGATGTTGGAGGATTTGGTCGAGCTCACAAAATGGGCAAGTATGGAGTTCAAACCTTAAAATTCCATAAGTTTGGTACTGAGGAGGGGGCATGTCAAATCTGTTTAATTTTAAGATCAAAGTCCTATCATCCTGATGGTCCAAGAGAAAAGCGCGGGGAAGAGCACAGGGAAGTGGTGCAGGGAGGACCTCAATGACAAGCAGAATGTAAAGGAAATGCTCATTCAAGTTGAAAGATGACATCTCTGGAGAAGAGCAGCCTACCCAGCAATTACTAGGGGATACCAACATGGGGTGCTTCCCAGACTGCTCTGGCCACTGCCCGAGGTACCCGTCTTCATTGTAGAGGGGTTGGAGAGGAAGATGAACACCTACCTGAGGAGATGGCTGGGAGTCCTGAGAAGCTTCTGCTTCTTAATCTTTAGTCACCACCATGTTTTTTTTCATTGCACATGAGTTCAATAAAAGCATAAGTAAAAGTAATAAATCATCTTTCAATCTTAATTATTCATTGTACAAACTTTCCAAGGTTTGTTTAATACTAACAGTCTCCCAAGTCAGGCACTCCATTGTCTGAAATGACTCTAAAAACTTTACCCCCAAAACCATATGGTATAAGACTGAAATCATCTTAAATCTACATTAGAAATGGCAAATCAGTAATGATTAACAGCAGTAATGAGAGTGGGAAAACCAATCGGATAATAGTCTAATTTTCAGTCTTCTTTTTTTCTCCGGACATCCTCCTGCAGCTTTAAAAAATAATCTGGCCCAGCTATCTGCAATGATGAGAAACTAGTTCCAGAATGAGTTAGTGAAACAACATACACAATGATGACAAAAGACAGGGAAAACATGGTTAGCATCAAAGGCACACACAGAATAAATGTATATGAAGTTATTAACATTCATAGTTACGATGTTCAGTTTAATCTTAACGCTTCTCCATGGGTTTCACTTACTGCCAATGACCAATTTTTCCTTAGCATTATCAATGTTTTTTTACAATCAAATATGTCAAAGATATTTCTTAAATCTTCAAATCAGAACATCTAGCATGAATAACATTTTCTGTTTTATGCACTTCCAAAAGAAGAAAACTTCCATTTTATTAGATATCAGAGCATCTGAACAAAACTGTTTACAACTTTTGCTTAGTTCTGCCTCCTTAGTGAAGGTTGGGACTTTATTTTCCATCTTATCTGGCATGATTGGTGACAGATCAAACCCAAGGAAAAAGCACCACAATACTGGCAAGGCTGCCACACATACAAATCAGAAAACCAGGTATTAGAAGCACAACTTCAGCTAATTGGAACAGTAGAGAACATGAAATGATCCAAATTATTCTTACATTTCTTTTCCTTTAATTTTAGTCTAAAAGGCAGATCTCAGTGTACCCATGATCAACCAAAACCAATAAAAGAAAAATCAATATCAAATCTAAACTAAAAGAATCAGCAATCTATCTTTTCCTAAATTTAGGGTGCCCTTGTCTGAGTGGAGGCACCAAGAGAGATGAGTTTTTCCTTCAGTCTGCAGACTATCATTTGCACTCCATCCTCACAGATTTTTCCGATGTCTCAATGACATCCTTACATTCTAATCAATATACCACACTGTATTTGTTATCTAGCCACTGCTAGATTCTTAATAAAGAATAGAACATAAGTGTGGACTGTCAGTAACCACTCCCTTGTTTCACTCTCCTTACAGAGCTCAGGGTGTCCTAGGCCTCTTTTTATTCAGGGCACTAACGGCGTCTCATTCAACCTCACCACCAGACAGTCCCTAACCAAATTAATTAAATCCCCCTACCTTATTTTTGTTGGTTTATCAAGTTTACACCTATAAAGTTGCCTGCATTCATCCACCATAAGCTGTAGGGGGTAACAGTTGGGTCCTGAGGAATAAATCTCTGAGTCAGGTTTTGCAATAATTAAATGAGAGAGTTTACTCTGAAGTTCAGTAAGCATCAATAGTCAATGAGATACAACAGGTACGTTTTTACAAACTTTCCAAAACAATTGTAGTCATATGCAAATTACATTAAGGGTGTCATCATATCACAATTTCTAGCATTTTGCTAGGTCAACTGCTTCAAACATATTAACATATTACAAATATGGACTGTTTCTGTCTTTGTGCAAACAATATTCGTTAGCCAAAACATGAATCGAGGTCCCATCCTTTATTGAGACAAACTTATGATCAGATATCAGAGGTTATCTTTCAGTTATGGCCACAAATTATTTATTTACGTCAAAGGGGTAACATGGAGAGCAATTAAAATCCTTGGAATTTATTTTTGACTGTGACAAAGTCATGTTTGAGAAAATAATTCAGAGACATAAGTTATTGTGACAGGGCGGAGGGCAGGGCCGGGCCGGGATGTGATTCTACACACCCGGCCCCTTATCAGGCTAATCAATCCTCCGAGATTGGAAACAGTGGAACGGCCGCCAATCACAAGGGGATAAGTAGCTCCTAGCTGACCGCCTGGAGCAGGAGAACCGCTGCCAGGGGAGGGGGAGGCCCCTTCTGTTCACCGAGAACGCGGCGGGTTGTTCTGTCCATCAGGGGCTGGAGGATTGTCTCCCGATCTGCCAGGGGAGGTGCGGCTGTCATCCGTTAGAGGGTGGAGGAGTGGCCGGGGACCAAGCTACTGCGTATCGGAGAACCGGAGAGGAAGTGTTTTTTTTTCTCTCTCTCTCCCACTGCTGCTCCATTTTGGCATTTTCTTTTACATTTGGCAGTGTATTTTTTTTGTTGTTGGGGGTACTACACTGTTACAGGAATTGCCTCCTATTTTAATCATCATTGTTTGCCTCCCCCTGTCCCCTCCCAGATTCAGGAAGGCGAGGATGACCTGCCAGCAGATGGGGCGTAAGGCATGCCCTCCCCGAGGTAAAGAGAGGGGTGGGGGGGTGTATGTCATGCCGGGGTGCTCCCTGGCCTGAGTGAACAAGGGAGGAATGTGGCAGGGTGGAGGGTGTTGTCGTGATTCTACACACCTGGCACCTTATCAGGCTAATCAAGTCTCCGAGATGGATAAAGGCCGACTGTGAACGGTGGTGCAACAGAGAGAGAGCGTTTATGGGCAGCTGTCTGACACCTTTGTGTGTTTGAGTCTTTATTAAAAATATTATTTATATTGTCAAGCCGGTTCTCGCCTCCTCCTTTCCATTAATCCTTTACAGTTATCAAGACATTCAATGTATCGGTGCTATCTTCTCCTCTGGAATAGAGGCCTTCTCCCCAAGATATGCTGGAATGTCAGGCCTCATCATCTGTGGAACATTAGCACAGACAGCAGGAGAAAACAGAAAGCATACACATGGCCAAACGAAACATAGTATAATGTCAGATTAAAGAAACTAAAATCTCTCTCTCTCCCGCTTTCTCTCATACACTTAATAATGATGGAATAAAATAGAATCAAATGGTTATAGAATAGTCTATTAATTATATAAAAATTATAACAGATACATATGTTTGTGAATAAATACAAGACACAGTAAATGCATATTCTCTAGAAGCAAGGCTAAATGAGTAATCACTTTTACTGCACTCCTGGCGTAGGACAGACCCTTAGTCACCCCTCAGATTACATACATGTTTCTTGCACATTGTAGTAAAATAAAAATTGAAAATTGATAACAATAAATGAGGACGATAAAATATATGGTATACCTTGTAAATGTAAATAAAATAATTTCGAAAATCCAACCATTCAGTGCAGGTGTGAATACCTGTAAATGTGAGCTGGTTGAGACAAACCTATCGTATTTTGAATATAGTTCAAGACACCTAATATCAACAAAGCTCTTTCCAGAGCAAAGAGGGTGGCCTACCTAAGAACATTTTATATGACATATTTCACATAAGTGGACAAACTTGGATTTCCTCCAAATTAAATTTATGAGTGTGAGGAAATTTGTTTCAGTAAATGCTGACATCTAAACATACATTCTCCTCACTTTGAGGAACACATTTGAACGGCTCATGTCTGTTGGTTTTTACAACCCCTTCAAGTTCCTCCAATACCACACTAAACTGCTGAATAGGCTGGAACCTTTTCAGGTGTGTAGAGACAGACTGGAGCTTTGGTTTGAGGTTTAGATATTTTCCTATACACATCTGTTTTAGGTTAATTTCTTATAATCCACAGATGCCTCCCTCAGTGCCCAGGCAAAATAATGTTCAATGCTTGCCTTTATCTCTATGTTCCTACAAGTTGTTATGAAAAAAGAAGACATTATCTTCAGGGACACAATTGCTCGAGACATGCACATTTAATATGTTCTATGCATGATAAATTGATCACTCTGTAGTGACAAATGGGATGGTAATGAATGAAGTAACATTAAGATTATGAATCTGCAGAGTATGAATTAAACTTCTTTGCTAACCTCAGTGAACAGCTAGCTCTATTAAATACACAGTTAATATTAATAATAGCAAACACTATTATTTAAGTGACTTCAAGGTGGTTCATTCAAGGTTTACAGTTTATTAGTACAGTATGTGTGTGCACCGGGAAAAGAACCCAAGACTTTGGTGTTGATAACATCATATGCACAGTTGAGTTAGAGGATCTCAGTTGTTTCATCAACTTTGAGAAATTAAATTACAAGCAAATGAGAAAAATGTTGGCACAGAGTAAGAGGTTAGAGGTATAGATATGGATTGCATATCTCAGAGATGTTAGTCTTCAAAGAATTTGACACACAACTTTAAAGTTGACTTTTGATTGTGGACTTTGGCGTCTTTGCAAAAAATAAACATACAGTTAAGGACATTTGTTACAGTTAACATACAATTAAGGACATCTTTTCTGAAATGTGAGATTACCACATTACTACTACATATACTCCTGATATCTTTTTTTTTCTCATTTGAAAAACAGGACAAAGTGGCTCTCCATTGAATCTCATTGATGTCTAGTAGAAACAACTGGGTGCAGTATATCATATATTTGTTATTTTTCTTGCCTAATGCATTATATACTGTATGTAGATGATATGTTCAAGACCCCATTAAATCAAAATTGGAGTTCTCAAAATATCTTAAAAGAAATATGTATGCAAATATATTTATAATATAAAAGAGCATTGGATCACACTGATGAGCCTAAACATTATGAACACCTGCCTATTATGCTGTTGGTCCTCCGTGTCCTGAAAAAAACAGTGCCGAACCGCCGAGGCATGAAATCTGCAAGACCCCTGAATGTGACCTGTGGTATCTGGTACCAAGACATTAGCAGCAGATCCTTCACAAGTCCTGTAAGTTGCGAGGTAGATCTGCCATGGATTGGACTTGTTGGTCTAGCACATCCCACAGATGCTCAATCGGATTGAGATCTTGGGAATTTAGGACCATATAGCATAGCAAGTGTGCTATTGTGTGTGTGAGTGTGTGTGTGTGTGAGGGAGAAAGAGAGAGAGAGAGAGAGAGAGAGAGAGAGAGAGAGAGAGAGAGAGAGAGATGGAGTTTGTGCATTCACCTGTTGCCACAGCCAAGCAGAGATGCTGTCAGCTTTCTGAATGTCAGCTTTCTCAGTGGTAAAATAGCCATCAAATTGGGGGTATTCCTCTCTATTTCACGGTAGCCTGTTCGCAAGAGTCATTCCCTATAGAAACCGCAATGTCGTCCGCCATTTTAATCAGTATGTATCCAATGTGGAAACTCCGGAAAGAATAAAGCACCTTGAGTTCTGTAATCAATCAGTCTGTTGTGTCTCGCAGTTGTGATGAGCCTTAATGCTGAAGTTGTTTTTTAAAGCTATTTCCTAGCTTTAGTAATGTAATAGTAATACGAGCTATCATAGAGCTCTGTTCTATGTAAACAATGATGGATTCACTTCACGTCACCAACTGGCTCATATTACACACAAAAATTATATTTTGCCACCACCTGCTGGCTAACATATGTAATGGAAAAAAAAGATGTAAAAAGAGACACATAGACTAGATTAACTCTTAACACATATGCTCTGCTCTTAAACTTTTAGGATGACGAACACAAGCGGAGTGATACACACAGTTTGAGTGCTGATGGTGTCAGACTATAAGTGCTCATGGAATGTCTCTTGTCCAATCAGATTCCAGGACCGGAACTAACTGTTGTGTGTGTGTATATATATATATATATATATATATATATATATATATATATATATATATATATATATATATATATATATATACTGTAGAGAATGAGGCACATACGGAGAAAAAAAAAAGGTGTTTTTTATTCCTCCAGGCTCTGTGTGTGAGTTGAAGACATGAAAGTCTGTAGAAACACTCGTGCATGAAGTCTTTGGTTTTGGTTGGTGGGGAATCTTGCTCAGACCAACTCTGAAAAAATGAGAGCATTAAATGATGTCTGGAGAAGGTGGTCCCCTTTGGTGTCTGAGCATGGACTTTATATCATGCTGCTCCACAGGTGAGAGAGCTATGCTGATTACGGTTGCCAGATGCGATACTGATCTATGCTTGGCATAACCCCCAAGTGTCGGTCTGGGCCTGTGGAGAAGATGACAGGAGTTTGAGCATAACGTGTGGGGTGGGAGGTTGGAATCATACTCACTAGACCTGACCAGCCTCTTGGTAGACGGGATAGGCCATCTGCATTCCAATTTGCTGCCCGGCTCGATGCTTTACTGTGAAGTGCAAGTTCTGGAGTGTAAGAAACCAGCATCCACTCTAGAGGGGCATGATCTGAAACCAGGGTTAAGCCTTCAACCTAAAAAGTAGTAGCGAATCTCCAGGACTGTCCACTTTATCGCTAGAGCCTCCTGTTCCACAGCTGCATGGCGCATTTCTGCTGGGGTCAGCTTACGGCTGAGGTAGAGGATGGGGTGCTCTTCTCCCTGGAAGGACTGGGAAAGGACAGCTTTTATCCCTGATTTTGAGGTGTCTGTTTGTAGAACAAAGGGTTGGTTGAATTTGGGGGGATGTAGGAGGGGCTCTGACGTTAAAGCCTCCTTCAGGGCCTAGAATGCACTCTCCACTGCCTCTCTCTGGCTGTTCTTTCCGGGTCAGTTCTGTGAGTGGACAGGCCATAGAGGAAACTTGGGTGATAAAACATCGGTAATAGCCCGCCAACCCAAGAAAGGCACGTACCTGGTTTTTGGTTGTGAGCTGTGGGCACTGGCAGACTACAGTTACTTTCTTTTTCTGTTTCATAATAAGGTCGTTCCAGGTGTCCGGCGAGGGGGTGTGAGCCAATGTAATAATGTAAATTTCCTGCATCTGAGGAACCACCAGCAGCCACTTCTCTTCTTCTCTTCTGCCTGTGACACAGTAAAGCAGCCTGTTATCCACAATAATGTGAAGGGGAGGGGTGTGGTTCCGGCCACCAGGGCACCCAATAGAGCACTCTTGGTCCCAGAAATGCTTTAATCGCTCTTGCTCCCTCTGTTCCTTAGCGAAGGAGCCCCCGGCAGCGATTTCCTGGAAGAGATCAGAAAAGACATTGTGGTGGACATTTCCGAAGTCACTTTCCCTGTTACTTCCCATTCCCAGCAAGGCTGAGCTTGGGCAGGGCTTCTGTCAGGGCCGACATTCTGGCCACCAGATTGTGAGCCACACCCAGGTGCAGAGAAGTTTAATTTATTTTATTTTATCAGATTTTATTACTGCCTATGGACAGTTACACCACTTATGCCCCAGAAAAAAGTAGAAATGCATTTAAAATTGTTGTGTGTAAATTTATTTTTGACATGGACAAAAATGAGTGTCATGTCATTTACCCACTTTTGTAAGTTTTAAAAGGTACGTATTACGTATGTACGTAATTTACATATTAAACATCTATACAAACATACCCAAATGTGTAATGTAACATGTAAATATTATGTACAAATACAATTAAATAATAATGAGATCAGACTAGACTTTTAATCATGTATTTTAGCCTTGATTAATAGTTGACAAAATTGTTGTCTCTCCTTTGAAAATTAAACAAGCCTTTATATATGCCCTGCCACAAATTCCTGTTTCAATAGGATATGCAGCACCACAAGAATGACAATCATTTCCATTAAGCTCTTTAAAACAAAGTTTTTGGCCCTATGAAAGAATTGTTGTTTGCCAATCTTACAATTTTCAGGTCTAACAATTTGTAGGTCAAGCATATATTCTGTTGTCAAAAATGTTACAGTGTGGAGCATAAACCAGATCTTCTCGTTTTGGTCAAACTGTTCAAGAGGACAACAAAGAGCTAGCCAAAAAAAACACTTTTAGATTTACCTATTGAAAAGGTGCATCTCTCTGGCCTCACCATCTTTCCCTTAACATGTGTCCTAACAGGTGAAAATACCAGCTGTTATCTAGGTTTATGGAGCTATTTTTCATACCTTTATATTCATACACATGCTGGGAAAAAGCTGAAAGACTGTAGAAAAACACACCAGCCTGAAGAACATTATTGTGCCCTAATTTATTTTGTTATATCAGCACATTGAAAAACAGTTCATAGAACCCACAGGAATATCTATTACTGACAGAATGGACTGATAAAAGGCTGCATTAGCTCGTATGTAACTCCTCTGTCAGACACACATAGGCTTTCCCTGTATAGAGCTTTAATCTTGGTCTGTTATGAATAATGCTAAGTCTATTACTCTCTGACATCCCACAATTCCAATTTATGCACCTCAACTCGCAGGGCCAAGTACAATTTATAACTTTCAATATGCAAGCCATCAGCAATATATTAAAGAGATAGGGTTTAGTATGGCGTTGGGTAAACCCACACTGGCCTAAGAACTCGGACCTGAATGAGGATCTTTTCAGGACTCGCCGATAACAATGCCGTTTTTTTTTTATTGTTTTGTTTTTTTCTGAATTCCATATCAACAATTCATTTAAATGTTATCATCAAAATTGTGTTTTAAAAAATGTATTAATAATTACTTTAATCAAATGAATTTGAACAATTAATTTTTAAAATAATATTGTATCATTTTCATCAACACAATAGCTTTTATACAGAGCCTACCAATCTTCAGGTTGCAGAGATTGTAGTAGTGGATAAGCCTCTGTGAGTCCTTCCGTGATCACTCGACTAGCGGTTGGGATGAGAAATCCACCTCTTTGGGGGAGCTGGTGGAAGCTGTCAAGTATGCGGAGGCAAAGCATGCCCAGTATCTGAGAGAGGGCTGGCAGCACAATCTAAAATACAAGATTGGAGTTATTTTTGTCAAATAAAATGCTGCTTAAAAAAGCATCACAGATGTGTGATATTGCTTAAATATTATACAATATATATTTTTTTTATTATTAAGTAGTAGTAGTATTACAGTGAACATTATAGAACTATTCAGTAGTGATATTTTCTATTGAACTCCTGTAGAACTTTTTTTCCATTAAAATGTAGCTTTTATTTTGGCGTAAGATTTTATTTCAAAGCCCTTTCTGTATCTGTGTGAGTTTTGACGGTATCTTCTCACTTCTGGAAAAGCAGGTTGGTACGTTATCCAATGGTATTATTACACAGCAAAAGGCTGCTATTCCATTAAATAAATATGTAGTCTGTACTGTATGTGCCTTGTGCTACAAAGTGAATTAGTGCCCTGCTTGCAGTCAACTGCTACAAACAAGGTGTGCAATGCTCATGGTGGTGTTTTCTGTGTATGAGAAATATCTTTAAAATGTATGAGCACTTTGTGTCTTTATGTCGGCACAACATCGGCTCCAAGCATTCATAAGCACTCACATTTGAAGCATGCAGCACATGTAAACTTTATATGTATCTCTTTAAATTGCACTAGGCCATAACATTGTTTGTTTCTGCTCTTAATGTTTATGTAAGGACATGTATATCAGATAGTATACGTTTTTAGTGTCAAAGCATTTTTACGAGCACGAGTACAAATAAATTACCATGGTGTCGAACCTGATACCAGTAATGGTACTGAAACATCCTTACAAATAAGTCCTTTAAATTAAGTCAATATATAATCCTGACATATCCATTTATTTAAATCAGTTTTACAGACTAAAATGGCATATAATCTTAATAAAAATAAAAAATAAACTTTAACCAAATATTCAAATATCAAGTCAACTTTTATTTATTGAGCACATTTAAAAACAACAGAAGTTAACCCAGAGATCTTTACAGATAAAACAAACAAAATGAGAGAGTGATATAAAAAGAGTGATTTAAAATATAAACATTATAAAATAAATAAAAACATTTAAATACAAAATTTTATCAATTTCAAACTATTCAATGATCTATACAAAAGCTACATAATAAAAATATGTTTTTAAAGAAGATTTAAAGATGGCTAATGATGAAGCTGACCTCACATGGAAAGGGAGACTATTCCATAGATTAGGACCTATCACAGAAAAGGCACATTCACCTTTAGTTCTATAGTGGCAGTGAGGAACCCTCAGTAGAAGTTGGGGAGTAGGGAGGAGCAGGTCGCTTATATTTTTGTGGTGTGAGACCAGATCGTGCCTTAGACATCAATCAGAGTTTTCAAATCAACCCTGAATTTCACAGGACACCAGTGTAGAGATGCTAAAACAGAGGAAATGTGATCCACATGACTGTCCCGACAGCTTGACCACCTGAAATAAAAGAATATGAGTATACTGAAGTAGGACCCCCTTGAAAACGAGATGGTACGTTTAAGGGGATTATTCCTAATAAAAGAATATCCAACAATTATTAGTTACTTTTTAGAAGTTACTCTTTTGTGAATCCTTTGAGCTTAGGAAGTTTAGTATATTGCATTAAATGCAGCACGTTTAAGGAAACGGCATATTCACAACCCAAATTACGCATTCTGAATAGCACATAACTTAGTTCAAGTTCACCTGTTTATTCACTACATTGTCTATGCAGATGTACATTATAATATTAGGTTTATGTTGTAGATATAGTGGAATAATGTTACATATACAGTAGGACTAATTTATGTGAGGTACAGTGCCAATAGAGAATCATTGTACCCCTTGGGAATAGTCATTTATTTATTTATTTTTGTCTACTGCCTGAAAAATCCCATAATAATAAAAAAATACAGCTTTATTTACAAATTTTGCCTTACAATATTCAAGTAAAAAAAATGGCAACAGTTCTAAAAATGTATAATTCAATGCATCTTTTACATCTCGTCTTTGTTATAGCAAAAGCAAATAAAATCAAATAAAATCTTCAACATACATTTTTGTCAGTAATTTCATTGACGAGGATAATACTGAGCCACAGATCTTTCTGTGTACCATTCATCCATCCATGTGTACACAGGCCAACAACTAAAATGTAGAAGAAACTAAATTTGCTTCAGTAGGCAGTTGATTTATCTGTTGATCAAAGTTACCAAAATGCATATCCTTAATAATACGTAAAGAATATAGTTTCAGAGAACTTTTTCTGGTGGTGTGGTGAGTATTCCACTCACAGTGGGCACACCTCTAACTAGCTGTCTCTAAGAGAGAGGGAGAGGGGGCAAAGGGCAGCACTTGTCATGTGATGTCTGTCATCTTTAAGAGTTGATCGCTTTGGACAAACTCTGAGATCTATACACTGTTTGCGCTCAACAATGGCAGCCAGCAAAGTGCCTTGACTGGAGGTGATGTGTTGTGGAGACAGAAAGTGAAGAGGAGAGGGAGAGAAATTATGTTGTTTTCTGAGGCCTGCGTAGCTCCTTGAATAGATTTGTTAAAACCCGATGGTTGATTTATGCTAAGCAGAGCCCATGCAGCAGGGAGCGTGCAGGCTCGCATTGCCGGAAAACTTTCTAAGCCCCGACCCACACTTTGATGGCTGCTTTAGAGGTTCCCAATGCAAGCAAGCCACCCCACTCCCCCACACACAGCCTTTTCTTCAGTTTCTGCCATGCAAAGATAATCAGGTTTATGTAAAGTATGTGTGTTCCTTTGACAGTCTACGCTAGCTCATTAATTCAATCACGCCCGACGCCATTGTTCTGTCTGTGTTTGAAATGCGTACAGGGACGGGGGGGTTTCCTTAATCCTGTCAATCAATGTTAACATTTTTCTTGCTGTTGCCATGGCCAGGGCCAGAGTTCATGAAAACAGCGAATATGAGGCAACAAAAGGAGAATAAAGAGTTATTTCAGCCACTTTTATTTAAAAGGCCATCGACCATACACAAAAACACAAGGAGTAAATGTAGACAAGTTTGAACACTACAGCCACGGTGAGGGAGGGGGGAACGGAGGTAAGAGCATTTGAAAGCCAAACAGGCCATATAAAAACTTGACCCGGGAGGCTCTGGGAAAAACCTCCTGAATCAGCCCCCAGAAAAACAATATCCTTTCTTGTGTGGCTTCTTCAGGGCCACAATGGCCAGTACATTCTCAACACATGCCAGAAATAGCTAAACACTGCAGTAAGCTAGATCAACGCTCTAGAATACTGAGTGCAGGCTACAACCGACAAGTGGACAGTGAGAGTGGAACAGAGAGACAGAGCGAGAGAGAGGAAAAATGACATTGAAAAGAGAGATTTAAAGATTTACCATTACCAGAAACTCACAAATCAATGTTGAAATTTCATTTTTAAAGCGATATTCCAGGTCATTAGTGTCCATTACAAACAGATCATCTCATAAACGAGAACTTCAGTATGAAAACCAGTAATACATTACACCTTTTCAAATTGTAAAATCAGGAACCAATTATTTAAGGGGGCATTGTTTGCCCTCATACAGTAAGCTATTTAGAATTTTGGGGGCATTTTTGTTCATTTAGGTGGTATTTTTGCCCATTGCCCCCATTCTGTCATGTGAATGCAGAAGGCAGGACCCAAACGCAGAGTTGAAAAATAAAAGGGAATATTATTTAATAGCAAGAGCAAAAACACAAACTACCACATAGGGGAAAAAGTGTAATCCAGGCTGGGGCAGAGGGAAACAGGACAGACTGGACCAAAACAGGAACCAGGTGGGGGAAAAAGTACTGACAGGGAAAACTCAACACACAACACTGGAACCAAGATGAACTGGCACTGGACAGCAAACAAGAGGAGACTAAAATTGGGAGAGAAACCAAACAGGTTAAAAGGAGACAGTTATAAACTAGCAAATAAACTAATAATAAGCAAATAAGTAGGCGGGGTATGACGTAAGTCAGAGAGACATGCGGCGATACAGAAACAAAACAAAGCCACGTGCTCACACAAGCAACAAAACCCCTGACTGGCATGAGCGCACAATGAGGCAATGTACTCCCATGCCAACCAACAAACAAGATGAGAGAAGTAGCAATGGCAAACAAAGCAATGCCACGCATTTTCCACCAAACGAAACCTGAGTGTCTTGTTTGCGTTGCATGTTGCGTACATCGCGTGGTGTTTGCCTCGCGATGCACACGACAGGTGACAAAAACAAGAGAGGACACCTGTGCGAGAGTTTGGCCACACACACACCCTTAGACTGAAGTGACCAAACCTCAGCACAGCATGAAGGCAGCTTGCGACCCGGGCGAACCCATGTTCACGAGAGACAGACAAACTATTGAAGAGAGTGCATGCTGCCAAGATGACATAAGCACGATGCTCCCAAGTCAATAACAGACAGACATGGAGCACGAGTGTCCGAATCCCGACACAGACCGAAAATAAACCAGACAGGAAGTCAGTATCCAGACACCATGCTCCCGACATCAAACAATACAGAAAAGCGCATGGCAGGGAATACAACCAAAACTCAAAGACAGACAATAAAACACAAGACAGACATGGGACTATGATGCCACGGTCCTGTCAGAGCAAAACCCAGACTGACAGATTGACAGGACTGTGACACATTAATTTCTGACCCTCCTTGCAGTTCAATACATAAGACGAGAACTGCTACAACTGATTCAGTGAGTTAGTGAGTTGAGAAGTTTTGTTGTCAAAGTGCATAATAGATTGCTTGTATCTCACAGCATGCACCACTAGCAGAAACATAGCTAGCATGGCAGCCATCTAGTCAAAATCTGTCCATTTGATTCACGGTGAGTTTAATGAGGCCTAAATTACTAACTTTGGGTCCTACAACAAATTAGAGTATAAGACTTCCCGGTTTCCTTTGAAGCAAAGCCAGAGAAGCAACAAATGCTTTTAATTTCACTGAAAGACTAGCTCTTTGTTCAAAAAATGTTAACATGGGAACACAGTCACGTATCCTGTGTAGACAAAATAATGCCCTTCAAAATCTGAACGCGCAACGTAATCTCTTGGAAAAAAATTGTAAAAGAAAGGATATATTTGATTCTGGTGGGTGGAACTAAGAAAATAAATCATGTACTTTCTTTTTCCCCATTTAACACCAAATCTAGAATAAGAATGTAAAATAAGGGGAGATTAAGCCATTCAGACGTTGGAAGCTGCATATGCATCAGTGGTTCTTTTCAAGCAATTTAGCGAGTGTTTGTTTATTAGTGCCTTACGCATGGTATTAATGCTTAGCTTATCGCTGCTAACACACAGAGAGAGGCCCCAATAATGCAGCGGCGTTCAAAGCATGATATGGGACTTCTCATTTGTTTCCTTGCAGGGTTGACCTTGTTTAAGTGCAGACCATGGGAGACAGGACTTATTGGACAACAATACTCATACAAGCAATGTAAACATGCTCGCTGGCTAAGTCCCCTACCCTCTGGTATTCGACAAAGGACTTCAGAGGTGCATGAGGAGATTTGGCTGGGCTAATCTCCTATTTCCATATATGCATGTGCTATCACAAGGCAGAGCTCCGTTTGAGAAATACCTGTGCATACTATCTGATTTCTGCTATTATCTCTCTACCGCTTCTTCACTTTGTCACAGAACTGCATATCTGCATATTACTCTCACTTAGATGCTTATACAAAAAGGAAAAAAGAAAAAAAGAAATAGGCTTTTTATATGCTTATCAGCAACCCTATCATGGTGTCTCCTATCAGTGGAAATGCAAATGCTAAAAAACACAAGGCAGCTCCACAGAACATACTTATACCCGGCAAGGGTATAACTAATACCCCAGCAATGGATACAGTGATATAAAAAGGTGCGCAACAGTGAAAGCCGTCCATGTAGTGCATCGTCATAGAGTTAAAACGTTCCCTCATCTCATTCTAAACTCTGATGTTATAATTTATGTTTCCAAGGTACACATATGTAATAGTACAATTAAAATAATTGTTTGCTTTAAGGCTTGGTCAAACATACCTCTGCATTTTGAAATTCTGCAGGCGAAGATGGCATGGGCGGATACTAAGCATGTCTGAAATATTCAGTGTAGCTGAGTATGAAGCACCGCCCACACAGGTGTCACTGCCAAACTTCCAATTCGTCAACGAAACTTGTACTTCATGCAAAATCCTTGAGGTGAAATTCTTTGCCATTGGAAGTCCATTGCAAGTCCCATTGAGATTACTGTATTTTGCATGCAGAATTTTGCTATGGAAAGGTATGTGTGTCCGTGCCTTTAGGGTTTGGAGAAGGGGTTAGACCTAATGGTTAGGTTTAGGTTTGGGTTCAATGATACACTTAATAACATAATGAATAACATAATTCATTGGTTCGTTTAATTTCCCTTTTGGGAGTTAAAGTCATACGCTTTTGTATGAACCAACTTGTGCTTTTTTTGATCCACAATTTGCCATCTTGCAAAAAAATAAATAAGGAACTATAAAACTGTTATCAAATGATTCCATATGACTGGCGTGCTATTTTTCAGGTCTTCATACACTATATTTCTGTATAAGCCATGCTCGAAGGCTTCAGAACATTAGAAAACAGGACACAGTCCTGAACTTCAACTACATTTAGAATACTTTTTTGGTTTATGAAGGCACTTAAAATCCAAGCCAATGATGATATTTTTATTTTAGAATGAACTATTAATTTACATTTCTTTTAGCACATGTACAGTTCACGACAACAAAGGAAAAAGTTGTGTTGTCTGGTACCTTTTAAATAAAATTTACAATCAGCACATAGAATTAAACATACAATTAACTGGGCGGTCATGGGTGAAGGGATATTTAGCAGAG
Source organism: Moxostoma hubbsi (assembly GCA_032164185.1). Lineage (NCBI taxonomy): Eukaryota > Metazoa > Chordata > Actinopteri > Cypriniformes > Catostomidae > Moxostoma > Moxostoma hubbsi. The sequence goes on along the minus strand of JAVLUX010000014.1, from coordinate 36,352,970 downwards.
TGATTGTCTTCAAATTGACCACTGAGAGGCAGCCTCCTGTGTTAAATAATATTGACACTGCACAGATGAATTGTCCCATTAAAGATTAAGTGACTCATATTGCACACAGCCATATGATCTCATCAGCTCTCTACAGAAAGAATCCCTGAACACAAGCTTATAGCCAAGGCACTGGGAAGCTAGTTAATTAAATTAGCCCTGCATTTGTCTACTACATCCTCTTATCTTGGGGTGAGCCTTGCAGGGGAGAGCGTCCAAGTTGTTCATGGTGTCCAACGTTTGATTTAGTTTCTCTCCCAGCTCAGCTGCAACTCTAGAGGTGGTAATGAGAAAACCATTAGAAGCAGTGGAGTGTGCAGGAGAGAGGGTCACACGTAAAGAGAGAGAGAGAGAGGCCTCTGACAGAAAGGTCAGATAGCACGCCCGTGGGCTGCCCAAAGATCATTTACAGACTCAATATTCTCAATAATGTTAATTTAAAAGGCTGCTAAAAAAATGTCAGTTCTAATCTGGGGTGTTTTCCAAAAGCATCGTTAGCCAACTATGGTCGCATGTTCCATTGTTGCCAACATAGTTCAACGATTTGTTGTTTCACGTAAGCCTTGTTCCAAAAAACATTCGCAAACAGCATCACAAAGTTGTGGTTTAAACTACAGCTCTCCATCTGTGGTTAGAAGCATAGTTCCTTGTTTGTTTGCTGTATGGAAATCATTTGTCATTGCTGAGGCTTCTATATCTTTCATTCCATATACTGTATATGTTTCATTCTGTCAAGACATTGACCACGTATATATATATATATATATATAGACTGCATTTCTGCACGTGCACAGCGAGGGGTGCGGGCACGAGGCGATCATATGGTGAAGAGAGACTGGCTGTGTCCGAAATCATTCACTATTTCCTATATAGTGAATGGCAGTTAGTGCACTATATCTCAGCAGTGATTAAACGAAGTGAGTGAATTGGACGCTGACGTATACACCAAGTGTCGGAGCTCTGGGGCTGTTGCAGAAACAACATCACATATGACATTTTAAAATACTTGGGCCTTACTTGTTTTTCTTATTAAATAATATATTTATACAATAAATCTTCATCCTGTTTGTCATTTTTATATATATACTGTATGTTAATATAAAGAGTAAACACATTTTATCAAATAAAGAGTACATTTTAAAATGTATCCGTTGTTTTGCCACTCTATGTTATTATGTTATGTTAATCAAGTATTGATTTGTCAAAAAGTAATTTACTACATTCAGCATGAAATAAAACTCCTAGCTCATACGTCTTCCCCGTGGTGGATTTTGGGCAGTTAAACATCGTAGAGTTTACATCAAATGTACACTGGAAATTAAAGTGCACTGTGGGAATAATGAGTGAAAAAAGTAGGAAACAAGTGGCTCACTCAGAATTCAGACACTCCTACAAAATGGCAGACACCAAAATTAGTGCACTATATAGTGGATTGGCGGTGGTTTCAGACAGCAAGTTTTCCACGACCAGAGTTGGTGCCCTACCCAGGCTGTGTACTCGGCGTTTAGAGAGTGGTGGTACTGCTGTACAGCACTAATAATCTAAATTCTTTCGACACTGAAAACTGTAACTTCACTTAAATAAGAATCAACACAGGAAAAAGATAAGAAATAGCTAAAGTATGTATTATTAAAACATGATCTTGCTTTTGTTTATATTTCAGCGTTATATATAATGTCCTTGTGGAAAATGTTCATGTTTTCACTGTAATAATTACTAGAAATGTTTCAAAACCTCTCTTATTGACAAATTCATCCAGATCTGACAAGAGCCCTTAAAGGGATAGTTCACCCAACAATTACAATTCTCATTATTTACTCACCCTCATGCCACCACAGATTTTTCTCTCTTCTGCTGAACTCAAATGAAGATTTTCAGAAGAATTTTGGTCCATACAATGCAAGTTAATGGGTGGCAAAATATTAAAGCTAAACAAAATTACATAAGTCAGCATAAAAGTTCCAAACCAGTGTGACGCTTTGTATTATGTGAACACAAAATATGTTAGACAGAATGTTAGGGACTGACAGTCTCTGTCACCATTGACTTTCAATATATCAAGTACTTGAGTACTCTTTTAATTGGATACTTTCTTACTCTTACTCTAGTAATTATTTATGTTAGTACTTTTACTTCTACCTGAGTAATTATGTTTTTTAAGTAATTGTACTTTTACTTGAGTACTGTTTTTGGCTACTCTACCCACCTCTGGTTGAATAATTGATTTCAGATTTACCCTCCATCATGTAAACATAACTAGCATCAGGTTAAAATCGACAGACAGCACTTTCCTGTTTAAGTAGGTAACCTACACTATGCAATTTTATATTTTATGCCAGTGTCTGATACCTGAGAGACTAGATTATATCTTTCAATGGCACACATATATGGACATGTTTTTAAGTATTTGCAAATTACTCAAACATCCAATTGGGGTACATGCAACTGACTGAACTCATTGTAATACATTTGTACACACATTATCACTATTTTGTGTGCTTGTGTGTCTACAGTGTGTGGGATATGTCATATAAAATGCAGGGCATTGGAACCCAACACTTGCATGGCTAAGCATTGGTTGAGCAGCAGGGATCCATGGCCCCTGGTTCCCCTCACCCTCCAGGCACGACTTGGAACGACACCAACCGGCTGATCCTTCGATTATACAGCACCTGTTCTGGGAGTTTCTGCCCTCAAACGTACACCCATTAACCTACAGGCCAGCATCTATCGCACGCCTGTGTAATTAGAGCGATGGGTTAGAAAATAAGAATGGGAAATGTCATCTTAAACCATATGATTGATGACAACCTCTCTCCGATATTAGATTTCAGTCATTATTTCACTAAAGCGAAACTAAAATGAACACTGTTTTTTTTCTCGGAGGCGCTTATATTTTTGTGCTTGTGCTTTTGTGCCTTGTCACCGGGCGATGACAGATTTGATCAGAATTTGATAACATAATCATATCTGAAGCATACAGAACTATCAGCAAAAGCTTTGTTAGGCATGAGTAGTCTTTCATTTAATCTAATGTGTAGACTGCAAATGGTGGGTGGGGGGGGTGGGGGGGGGGGGGGGAGTCTGCCATGATACACAAAAAGTGAGAGATTATTATGTTAGCTTAGACGACGTGTGCTTTCTGTCACAACAGGAGAAAATCATTTTACTCGCTTAATAAAATCTACACAAGTCCCTACAGTGTCTCTCCACACAAATCCAGCCAAACGTATCCGATTCCCAACACCCAGGTTATTATCACCTCAGCGGCGCACATGAATATCAAATTTTCAATTGCTTCCTCTGATTCAGTTCCATGCAAACAAAAGCCTGCTTTCCCTTATTTTCATGTAAATGTCTCTATATAGGGAGAGACAAGTGTAATCAATCATCTTCGTGACAAGGTAGGAGGGCTGGGATTATTGGTGCTTAGTAGTGGAGGGATCATAAAACAGGGAAATTGAAAGTGATATTTAATTGACACTGCCATTTCCAGTTTACAGGGCCGAACAGCACGCTGCCTCTCATGCCGAGAAAGAGAGAGAGAGGGATCGGTCCCCGCAGGAGAGACGAGTCCAAACAAATTTCCTCACAAACTGCGCTCACTGCGAAAGTCTAAAGTGAGTTGTCAATCTCAGGCCTGAATGAAGAAAATAAGAAAGTTCAGCGGATGTCGAACAAACTTTAAATGCCAGCTGCTCACTCAAGGATATATACAATTTCACATGTGGCTGTAGGGAACAAAACAGCTGTATATGGTGTATCACACGAAAGCATGTCCTGATCACATTTCACCACCAAATCAAGAACAAAATTGAAAATATATTGTACTGTCCCCAATGTACAAAACTAGAAAGAAATCAAGCTGCCAGTTATGATGTTTAATAAACAAAAAATGAAACAAGATGAAATACCAGCTGTGAAACTCACAATTAAAACAAATTAGTGGGAATAAAACATGAACAAAAATAATCAGTCGCACTCAAATGCAAAAATCTGCAGACATTGATCTTAACCCCTCACAATTTATTACGCAACCAAGAACAAATCACAGTCATTCTAAACAAACGCCACGAGCACCTGAATTTAACATAAACAAATATTTTTGGACTTTACAATATTTTGTATGAAGAAAATGAACCCTTTTTTTTAAAACATATTACAATTATTTGCATTGTGACATTATTTTCATGACAATTAAGTACAATGTCCCCTTCAATTTTTATTACTGTAATGCATCTTGATGATGTTTTACTTATGCATACAGTATATATATATATATATATATATATATATATATATATATATATATATATATATATATATATGTGTGTGTGTGTGTGTGTGTGTGTGTGTGTGTGTGTTTGTTTCTTACTGTTACAGTAGCAGATACTTCTGTAGTCCAAAATTATTATTTTGTTATTTAAATCAACATAAATTATTTGCAGTTATATTCTATTCTATCTATCTGTCTGTCTGTCTGTCTGTCTGTCTATATATATATATATAGAGAGAGAGAGAGAGAGTGATCATTATATATAGATCATTTTATATATATATATATAATTATGTTCATTATGTATCATCATTAATATGTACTTAACTGTTCATACATGTAAAAAATATTGTTATTGTTAACTGACAATATAAAAGTTATAATTTAATATGCCATTATTTTTTAAATAATACAATTTAGAAATTCTTTGTCATTTCAAAATATACATTAACTACATTAACTACAGCAATACCAGTGATATATATGTGAAGTATTTTTTTATTAATATTTCTGTGAAATTTTAAACATAATATGCAATTTATATTCAGATCTAATGTGAGAATTACTAGTAATTTTAGTGAATTTCCTATAAATGCGAAGTACAACTTGTTGGTCAATTTTTCTGAAACCAATGTACTCTTTTTCAACTAAATATCATCAAAACAACTGTACAACTCATGTATACAATGTTCATTCTTCTTTACTATGTTTTATGCATGAACTGCCGAATGTTGATGTGTGATTATGCTGTAAGCTGGTTCGGCATCAGATGGCTGCAGAGTAAAATTTGAAAATTTCCACTTTCAAGCCCAATTTAGACAAATGTGTGCATGCAATTTTGCTCTCACCACACACCCTTTAGACAGTAGTAGCTTTGATTTAGGTTATTTGCCATGTTTGTTACATCTGTCAGGTCTGTTTTGTACAGGAATGTTTGTGTGTGTGTGTTTGTAAACAAGATGCATTCCAAGTGTGAGACAAAGAAGTGTGTGAGTGACTCAGTGAGAGTATAAATGTAAGTGAAGTGTGTATAAGAAAAAAATATAATTCATAGTTGGCCACAATTGATGCCAGGGTCAGATTTTTTTATAAATTAATAATAAAAAATTAAGTATATTTTGATAGTCTTGACAAAGTCAAAAATGTGGGTTCCCTCACTAAAAACTATGTAGTATTTAAAAATTATTTTATACCTCTCATGGGCCAAAAATGACTCAGACACAATAGGAGGGTATAATGGTCACACATTAACATTAATATGCAGTAATACAATGATAAGACCTTTAAAACACATGCAGAACACAATGACATTTAAAGCAAAAGATATGTTTAGTATATAAACTCCAAAAGTGGAATTTAATTACTATCTGCAGTCAGATTTAGCGCACACACACACACACACACACATGCACACACACGCATGCACACACACACACGCACACGTGTCCAAATTGAGTATTACTAGCAATGTGTTTACTGTATATCCTCATAGTTTAAGTACTTCTAATACTATTTTTTTTATTCCAGACATATACAATTGTTTTCTTTAGATACGTATACAGTAAAGAATTAGATGCATGAATCAGTGTCAAGTGCATGTGAATTAGAGCAGACAGAATGTGTGTTTGATTATGGGGTGTAATGAGAGAGATGCTGCTCTGATGTCCATGTCATTCTGGGTCAGGCACCTGCCCCTTGATCACATGCTCAAACCTGGAGCACTTACCTCTGCGAGAGACACCCCTCAACAAGCCCGACAAGATGTATCAAACACCCACAGCTTACCGGTGACCTTTCAGACACTTATGTACAGGCAGAATTGGTGTCAAAGACAAACACTGTGCGTGATTTATAGTCCTGGTGAATTTGATTGGCTGATGCTATATAAACATGGCCATAGCCTCCTAAAGGCTGGCCACTTTTGTTTCCTGCATGGTGGAGTGACATAAAGATCTGATGTTTGAACATTCTGGTCTGGGTGTCCCAGCCGTGCCTCAGCCATTTAAAAAAAACATTAATCACCACCTAGTTTATAAATCAAGCTGGCCAAGAGGCTACGAGCGATTATGAGGTCAGAGCACTGCAGAAGTACTTAACCAATTCCCAACCCTCAGAGCCGATCTGTCCTTGCTCCTCTAGTCTGCCCATTCATCATTATTTTGGCTCCCCGGCATAATGGAGTGGACAGCGGGAATGACGGAACGCTAAACAAGGTATGGAAAAGAAGCAGAAGGAAATGGAGAGAGATGGAGATGAGGAAGGAAAGGCAGAAGATTGAAGGTGGCCCTGTCTCTGACCACATCCACTTTGGTCCCATAACCTCACAGCGGTCCTTTTGAGCCACCAAGGAGACAGCACAAATGATTTGTGACAAAACCTTGAGAAATGTCTTAAAGATGGGGCTGTTTGTGTTGGGAGGGCAGATTCAGAGCTTCTAGATGTATGGTCTCTCCTTTTCGTTGGATAATGGGAGAGAAGGTACCAAGGCCTAATTTATGACCCCATTAAAAGACCAAATGAGCATAGTTGTCTGTATTGTGTTTATGTTTGAAAGAGGAAATTGGGATGGGACATATCAAAGGGCTCACCAATGTCCTTTTATTTATGTCCTTACTGCTCACACTGATTTTCACAACTGGGTCAAAACTGAACTGCTTTCCAAAATCCGATCCACTGCTGTAGTGGCCAGAACTGGAAGTGTTGTTGAAGTTAAATGTCCACAGGGTGGCGCTGAAAGTAAGTTGAAGCTTTAGTTGTAAATTATGTAATACAGTCATCAGGAATGCATATTTTATTAATCCTACACCTTAAACCAAACCCCAAATCTAAACCTAACTGCCAAGTAAAAAAAAAAAATGCAAACTCCGAATCACACTCAGCATCGTTTATGTGAACACATTTACTTCATGGTTCATCAGTTGCACCACAGGGAAAATGTGTGAATCAGTGATAGAACTTTTTTTTATGTGAGGTGGTAATTCAGCAGAATGGGTCGATTTCAAGGTAAGTGAACATTCGAAAAAAAAAACCATGTTGATTATCAATGTCATCATGTTTTTACGTCACTGCAGTGAACCATGATTTTATATTTACTTTGCAGGTGGTAGGTGACAGGTACTATTAGGGGGAGGGACATTCTGATTCAAGAGAGCTTTTTATTGGACAAAAACGTGTGAATGACCCTGAGTGCAAGTTGAGTCATCAACAGTTTTGGTCCATTTTTCCCACGACTTTAAATTTTAAATGTGTATATTTGCCAACACTGTAAACCCTTACACATGCAGATCTAAAACATAATTGAAGAAATCGGTTATATCACTCTTTGTATATCAGTTATATCAACTCTTTGGCTGAACTTAAATTTCCATGTAATTTCAACTTAAATTATTCAAATCTAGATCTTGGCAGTACAGTGAATGCTAGCATGCTGAATGCACGATATCTAGTAACACTATACTTTGATTAGCATTTTACTGTAAACCCTAATGCTCAAAATAATTCATTGTTTTGAGTAGGGAAAAATTAAATCAAACAAATTAGTTCAAATAAATTAACCTTGATGAGTATTTTTATTGTTTTGAGTTCAATGAACTTGTTTCTTTAAGTTTACAGGGACTTCAATTTAACTGAAACATTCAAATGAATAGTTATATAATGTGTCTTTGTAGAAGATGAATGTACAGGTAGATACTTGTTAGGTAGAACAGAAGAGTTTCTGTTATGTTAAAGTTTTATGTTAAAGGGGTTACCATTATGGTGAATAGTGGAGCTTGAGCTTAGGTTGAGGACGGGTACAATTAAAGATTGTTTAGATTGTTATAACACAATATCATTAAACACTAACATGACTTACCCTTTTACAGTTGTCTTGCACAAATACAAATTATACAAAACTTAGTTTTAACACTTATTATCCCTGTCGAATGCCATGCAAAGTATGCTGGGAAACAGAAACTGCAGCCCAGTTTAAACTCAAATGTCCTCAAAGCAAATATATGTAGACTAAAAGTGGAGTAATTTTGATTTCATGATGTCCTTAAAGAGGCCATAAAATCAAAATTGACCTTCTTTTGAACTCAAAACATTCCTTAAATCATAACCAAACCAAACCAATAATTAGGACAAATTCAAACTGCTTAGTGGTTAAGATTTACAGTACAAAACAAATAAAAAAGTAATAAGAAGATTGACATATTAAGGCTTCATTACCTTGAACAACCTGGTGTCAAGTAAAGCCAAATCGCATTACTATATCTACATGTTTGCAAATGATTTGCATGTTGTTCGTTGTACGTATCGTGGCTCTTTTATGCTGAAATAAAGACTAGAGGTGCTACAACAATTACTTTTTTTGACAGATTATCAGTTCAGAAATGCTTTTAACCATGTTCTTCACATAATGTTATTTTATGACATCAAACACTTTTACCATAGCACATGACTAGTAAGGCGATACTTTTTAAAATTTGAATAACAGTACATGACTACATTTAGAAGCTTGTTTGTACACAATCAAATTGCGCAGTAGCTCGGCTCATAGAGCGTTGCACTTGCGATACAAGCCGAAAGTCTCAGAAAAGCCCCACAAAAGTGATTGCTGTGGTTGATTTAGCAATTACGTTTCTCATCTCATATTTGCTCTTAGTGTCACTATCAGTTAGGTTTACGTTTAAGGTTTAGGGTAGGGAAGTAGGTTTGGTTGATTTAAAACTCATAAGAGAATGAACAATAAAAAAAATAAAAACGAAATATTTTCTAAAGCAGAACCCATTTGACCTTTTATTGTCATAAATACCATTATGGTGAGACCTTCCGGTTGTAGAGAATATTTAGCACTACTGAAATATATAGCCTATATACACTAAACACTAAATTTGAACACTATGGACACTCTTGTTAATTTCAAACCCCATGATAAATAATGTTACACTGTTTAACACTTACTGGGTAATATGAAAGTAGCCATCAACACTCCAGTGCTCCCCAAGACAGCTAATTGACTGGTGGGACACTGGTGATGGGTGCTCAACTTAAGTAGAGAAGACACTTTCCATTATGTGTGGCTTTCACCAGTGAATACTTTTCAGACTCTTGGTAAATTGTGGTTTAAAAATGTGATGATGTGTATTAATTTTCCGTCAGTGGATCCATTGCTGCCTGAGAGGATATAGACAGTTACTTCAGCAGGAAGTGTGCAGTAATCAAATAACACTGCTAAATCGCCAAAACTGTGCACAAGTCTGCTTTTTATGGAATAAAAGGATATGACACTAATGCTTTTCTGAAAGGGAACAGGTGTAGGAATTAGATAGAATTGGGAAACGCTTGAAATGTCCACACTAATTTTATTGCTTTACTCTATTAATCCTCGCAGAAGTACAAGGTCATGAGATTGCTCCTGCAATGGTAAGCAGTTAGGGGTTTATATGCTTCGATTCAGCCCTTCTTAAAAAGAACTTCAACCTTAATCTACACAAAGCTCACCACATTTTTCAGCATCTATATCATGACACATAATGTCTCCCTGATCTCCGGTTCCTCCCAAAAAATAAAACCTTAGGGAAAAGCAACTATACAGAATTTGATCCTCCAAAGGAATAATGACTGTAAGAAGGTGTTCATTAAATATTGGCTGTGCCTTAATAGGTTTATGAATTCAAAATTAAACTTAAACCAGATGTTTAGGATCAGCATATCATAGCAGAACTCATGGCTGCTTAAATACTGCTATGCGCGGACTAGGCCTGTTTTAGTCAAGAAAACACTTTCTTCTTCAAAGTTTTCTCTCCACAAACACAAAACTAAGCCCTTGTTGAATGCCCTTATTTCCCCAGACCAATTCACCAGACTATACAAATGCTTTATCTTTGACACATGTTATTTACGAGAAATAAAGCACCAGCTACCAACCATTAATTCTTCATCACAAGCTCCAGTAGTCCAAGGAATCAGCTCCTCTGACTGATTATGGTATCATTTTTTAGTGTACTGTTTTGCATAAATATGCTCAGGTTTTCTAGAACAGAGTGAAGGGTGCATTTCTCATGGATAATACTATAAGATCATTCACTTAGAGAGCCTTGTTTATTGTTTATTTGAAATGTATAAGTGCAGTTAATCAAAGTCTTATGGTCTTATGGACAAGCCAATGAACAAAAGCAACTGAATGCACCAATAAGTCAGATGATATCTCAGATAAATGTGCATGCATGATGTAGCTTCTTAATTAAGATCAACCTAATTGTCTCTTTTGCTTGACAGTTAAATGCAATCTAGTCTCATAGAATGAACGTCACTCTAGCAACATTTTTGCAAACTGAGTTTTACGTTCTGCGTTTTATGTTTTACTGCAGTTTCCTGGTAAAATTAAAACTAGAGGCGCTACAACAACTGTGCTTTTCATTAACTTTCACACAAATCACAACTACAACAGCTGATTTTTTAACACTTCTTTATTTTTAACACTTTTTTATTAACACTTATTTATTTATTAACACATACCCTGCTATGTTATTTTAACGCATCATTTGAAAAAAATACAAATGTTAACACTTGAATTAGACCAGCCTACACTTATTAATATACAAATATTGCAACATGATTAGCTTCCACTGTAGATCAGCTGATAAAATGCTAGATTAAACTCAGAGACTGAACCTCGAGTCCTGCAAAGGACGCTTGAAACAAAAGTTAAATGAAAGAGTAATAGAAGTGACACGAAATGATGTGGTTGCTTCAGTAAATGTGACTTTCATGTCAAATTTGCTATTAAAACACAGGCAGTTAGGTTTAGGCATTAGTTAAAGTAAGGGTGTCTGTTTTGTTCGCCTCACTTTTATATTTTAGAGCATTATCGGTTAGGTTTAGAGTAAGGATGTCTGTTTTGTTTTCCTCTCATTTATGTTTTAAGACACTACTGGTTAATATTTAGGCTAAAGTTTTAGGTTAGGAAGGTATGTTTTAATGATTAAAACATCCCTTTTATGTTCAACTTTAAAACCTTGTCTGATTACTTGATAATTTAACTCGCTTTTGGCACCCCATGCTGGACATTTCACTGGTAAACTGAAGCAAATGTGTCATTTTGGCTTGCAAAATTGTTGCCACTGTCACATACATTTCACGAGATCAAGTGATGGGAAGTGATGGCACCACAATGCACTGTGTGAAGATAAAGCCAATGTGGGGAGTGTGATGCTCTGAGCAAGGATCTGCTGGGAAACCCTGGGACTGGCCATTCATGTGGATGGCAATGGTATTCCCTGATGGCTATGGCCTATTTCAGCAGGATAATGTGCCCTGCCACACTTCACACATTGTTGAAGAGTTCAAGGTGTTGTCCTGGCCACCACATTCCCCAGATCTCTTGATTGAGCATCTGTGTGATGTGCTGGACCAACAAGTCCAATCCAAGGCGGCTCCACCTCGCAACTTAAAGGACTTGAAGGACCTGCTGCTAATGTATTGTGCCCAATAGCACAGGACACCTTCAGGGATCTCGTAGAGCCCATGCCTCGGTGGGTCAGCGCTGTTTTGGTTGCACGTGGAGCACCATATTAGGCAGCTGGTCATAATGTTTTGGCTCATCGGTGTATACATTGAATCATTTACTTATAATTTCACAGAAATTAGTTTCCAAAAAGAATGAAATTCTCTGTAACTCTCATTTTAAACCTAGTAAACACCATAAATTACCTAAGATGAAAAACAACAACAACAACAAAAAATCTGAAAAACACTCTCTTAAACTGACTGTGTATTTATGTTAAACGCAAAATATAATTCATTTAAAAAATAATATGCATATGTAAGAATAAATAAAAGGCAAGGGAAAAACTAATTCAACATCCCCAGTGACGAGTAAAATGGGACCTCTTGTTATTTGTTATTACACAATGGCTAAATTAGAAAATGTCTTTCTCCCCTGCCCTGCATCCTGTGCAGATTCTCATACAGTCCGCTTTTTTGATCATAAATTGTAAAGTGCAATGACTTGTCTCCTCCACTTTCCTCACTGGTCAGAGCAGATTAAAAAGTCCACCTCACTTCCAACTGGTCTCAGCATACTATTAGCATATATATGAGATTTGAGACATTTTCTAATATTCTCCAGCAGAACTCATCTGTCAACGCTTCTGATGAATTATAAAAGGCTTGTTTAGAAAGAGGAAAGTTACTCCCTGCTCTGCTCACCTTACAAGAGTAACCTTTACTGTTCTGCAGGAAGGTAAAACTACTTTAAGTCATATTAATGCAACACAGTTATGCATGTTAGTATCTCATAATGCTAAGTGAAGTGGTAGCTGGTTCATTTAATGAGAGAAAAATAATATGGATAAAGGATTTACCAGTGCTAGCATGGCTAAAATTCTATTAATACATGTATTTATCACAAGGTGGACATGCTTGCAGGATTATCGCTGATCTCAAATGCACTGAATATCCAGAATTCTTAGCCTTCTTATCATCAAGGTCTAAGATTTTGGAGATACTCAATAAATGCCATTATAGCTACAAACTGTAAACATTCCAGGCTAGGTTTCTGAGACTGGCAGCTATGACTAATTTAATAAAATCACATGTAACTGCTATACAAGTATTTTCCAGAAACATCACAGGTGAATTCAAGACTTTCACCTACTGTTGCACTCGTGTACACAGTAGTGTGACAATAAAGTGATTTGATTTGATTTGATAAATTCACTTAAACTCCAAATCCAAGCTAGTTGGGTAGGTTGAGTAGGTATTGGGCTTGTATTACTGCTAATAAATTATTAAATACCCTGTTTTCACATTAGCTTTGATTGCTTAATCTGAACCTGAGTTCAATTCCACCCCCTCCTCTTGCTACAGGTTTCTGTGAAAATTGCAGATTTTTGTCCGAACTACTGCACATTTGCTCCATTGGTGTGAGTATTACATTAAGGCCAAACATATTCCATATGCAAGTATGAGAACGCAGAATCTTCTATTTATGCAAGCTCAATTTTGTGCATTTTTGCATTCCAAAATGTGTCACACCCAAAATATTACACAACGCGCTGCATTCTAAAAGTTGCCACAAGGGACACTGGCGACACTGGGGTTTGGCGATTTATGTATGCTACTGTCGTGGTGTTGTCTGAACGGAACAAGACGTGCTTACCTCAGATCAGCGGGAGAAACCTCAGCAGGGGCAAGAAATACAGCCAGCAACTCTAGGCAGTTGATGTGCCAACGTAACTGCGGGCCTGTCCAGGAACCAGCGGCTGCGTGCCCATTGCACACGGCACCCCAACCCTGTTTGGAGGTATCTTTGGTGACCACAATGCATCTGGACACCTGCTGTAGGGTGACTCCTGTCTGCAGAAAACAGAGGTCTGTCCAAGGGTTTGACGTACCTCTGGACTCCTGTTCACAGAAAACAGAGGTCTGTCCAAGGGTTTGATGTACCTGGTGGGGCTTCGCAGCGTCAGGGAGCAGGTAGTGTTGGGTCTGGAGGCAAAGTTGCATCCTGAGGCATGTGTGCTGAGAAAAGACTCAAAGCACTTACCTTGCTCCGCATACCCGGCAGGGGGTGGGTAAGTGACTGAGGAGGAGGTCCTAGTGAGGCGTCCTCTGGACTCGTCAGAACCAGCCGGCTGGGGTTGTGTATGTTGTATAGTTGTGGGTGTGGTCTCAACATCCATAGTGCCACTTTGACATCAAAGAATTTGATGCCAGGTGCTGTGAGAATGGCATTAGTGAGTACCGGCTAAGTGACCCAAGGAATGAGGAAATCACTATCTTATTGACAATGTTGGTACCGCAGCCTGAAGGGGGTGCAGCAAATGAAACTAAGGAAAACAAGGATTTTACTCCCGGCCCTCCACTGGTGGAAAGAGTGGTCTGGCTACCAGCTTCTATGCGAACATCTCGTCCCTTGGGTGGTTCGTCTCAGGAACACTTGGGAGCTTTCCGGGTTCTCGAAAAGGTTAGTGAGATGAGGGGGTGTCCGCTTCCTGCAGGGAGCTCTACGCTGGGGCTGTGAGCTGGGCCCTGGTTGAGGCGGAGCTACCTGTTGGTTCCTTGTTGCCGCAGAGGGATACCCTCGGTGAGCAGCTCGGCTAGGTGTAGTATGGCGCCGAGGCATGATGTGTTGAATTGCCTCCATCTGTTTTTTCACTGCTGAAAACTGCTGGGCAAAGTCCTCAACGGTTATGCCAAATGGACCGAATTGGGAGATGGGGATGTTGAGAAAGCGGGCTTTGTCGGTCTCCCACATCTCGACCAAGTGCAGCCACAGTTGTCATTCCTGGACCACAAGGGTGGCCATCTCCTGTCCGAGTGCCCACGCAGTGAACTTCGTAGCCCGGAGGGCGAGGTCAGTAGCTGTGCGCAGTTCATGCAGCACATCAGGATAAGGACGAGTGGTGCCCTGACCCGAGGAACCAATCATCTAGCTGTGAAGGTTGAGGGTAGGCTGGAGGATTCCAGTCCAGCCCAACGCTCACAGCTAGACCAGAAGGTGGCATCCCAGTTGAGTCCTCTGTGTCAGACCCCACAATGTTCTCAGATGCAGCAGCGACGTCATCATCTTGCTCCATGGCGCCAATAGAGACATCAGACTGGCCATGAGGCGAGCTGGTCTCACGTTGAGCCTGGACGGAAGCAATTGAGCGTGCTTTTGTGGGGATTTACTCAGCGAAACCACGCCTGCTGAACTCCCCAAATCGCCTCCATCGCCAATCCCATGGGAAGAAGGAGCAATGCGTGGAAGGAACTTCAAGGAAGGAAAGCCACGACTGCAACGATGCCAAGGTGAAGTTCTCACAATGAGTACATCCACCAATGCTACCTCAGTGTGATCGCGACCCAGACACACGAGGCAACGCCTATGGCCGTCAGAAGCAAAGAGATGTCTGCTGCATCCAGGAACAACACAAAGGTGGGAAGGCATCTTTAAAAAGACGTGTCTTTATAAAGACATTCAACACTGATGTGTAAACTCTTTTAGAGGAAATATATTCTTTTAGAGGTCTATTTGCTCTTTTAGGAAATTATGTCCAAGTGCCCAGGGTTGTGGACAGCACTGGCATACAGAGAAGGGAGAAAGTTGCTGGTAATGCGCCGTAGCCAACAGCAATGCTCTTAGAAGTGAGTGGAACAGTAGTGAAAGTCTCAGCTCGCTGATCACATAACCGCTTTGATCCGAAGAAAGAATCTGACTGAACAGAAGCATGATACCCACATTTCTACCCGTATATCCGGGGGAGGGACATGCAAATTCTGTTCGCCAATTTTTCATTGGCCTTTTCTCACATTCAGAGGTACCCGAGGCTCTCGAAAAAAGCCCCTAGTGTCACTACAATCGACACAACGTTGAGTGAGTGACAGACGGGGAACAATACTTACAAAGCATGCCTTGAAGAACTCTGATGGGTTATCACTAAGAATTACTGGAACACCTTGCATGGCAACACATATGATGTTGCCAAGTTCTGAGGTGCAGAGGTGGCAGAGATAACATCGTATAATTTGTGATTAGTCATTGTATCACTTGTCAATATTAAAAGAAATAAAGTTCCATCAATCATTGTATAGTCTGTCATTTTTTTACTTGAGCAATCATAATAGGCCAACTTCAAAATTATCCAGACACTGGTATGAACTTACGTGTACATACCTTGGCTTCTTGCAGAAGATCACTTAATATCTGCCCAGTGAAACCTCTCTTTGACCTGATGATTTCAATCAGTTGAGGACAGTGGTGATCAAGAGAGTCATATAATTCCTGTTTAAGGTTCTCCCCAACCACCTGACTGAATTCTTTGTAGACCCAAAATTGGGAAAGAAAAAAAGCATGTTTTAACATCAGTAAATTTTCTAAATGAACAAATATAAAGACTCATTCTTTCCTGCCTTTCTGATATAGAAATAGTGAAGATGCTCTCTCAAACCTACACTCCAATGTTGTAATTTAGCACAGCACAGTGATTGAATTAAATCTCCTTCACGTACTTCTCATTATGTTAAAATATGTGCACACATCTCAACACTTTCATGCACAAAACCAACCTAGTGACTTTCGCAAAACTTGAGTGTATAAAACCTGCTTCAAGGCTATCACTAAACTTTCATGTGCAAAGCTTCGAGTCTTTCAAAAACGGATGTGCAAAAGCCTGCTTTGAGGCTATCACAACATTAACGTGTACAAACAAAACCAGCCTCGAAGCTATCGCAAAAAGTACAAAACCTTAAGTCCTTTTTTACTGTTGGGGGTAACAGCTGGGTCCCCAATATGTGTATTAAAGAATAAAACTAAGAGTCATGTTTTGCAATAATCAAATGAGAGAGTTTACTCTGATTGTTTTCTGCAGTTTCAATAAGCATCATGAGTTGATGAGATACAACAGTTAGAAAGACAGGAATTCAAAGAAAAGTTTGACAAACTTTCCAAAGCAATTAGGGTCATATGCAAATTACGTTAAGGGTGTCATCATACCACCAATTTCTAGCATTCTGGTAGGTCAACTGCTTCAAACATATTAACATATTACAAATATGGACTGCTTCCATCTTCGTGCAAACAATAGGTAGCCACAACATGATTTGAGGTCCCATCCTTGGTTGAGACAAACTTGTGATCAGATATCAGAGGTTAGCTATCAGTTATGACTACTCCTAATTTCTTTACAAAAGGGGTAATAAGGAGTGTAATTAAAATCCTTGGAAGTTGTTTTCAAAAAATAGAAAAATAGAAAATGGATTAATATAATAACAATAAATGAGGACGATAAAAGATAAGGTATAACTTGTAAAAATACATTTTTTTAAATCCACTCCTTCACTCCCCCCATACTTTGCCTAGATTACTACTTTATAGTGTTTTTAGGCAAAATCTCTCGAATATTATTAATTCTAAAAACAAATTCTATAGTATAATCATACAATACTTTTAAACATATCTTCGATCTACATTGGCTTGAAATAAAACAGACAATAACAGAAATAAAAACAGAACATATACTACAGAGACCATTTTACTGCTCATTACACATCATTGAGATAAATTTGAATCATTACTACAAAAATCTTATACTACAATTTATCAGGACTCACTCTAAAGTGAGTTTGTACAGGTTAGTACATAAAATAGAAAATATGTCAGGAACAGTAAAACAGACAGAATTTTCAACAAAAGTACATTAGCACATTACTTTGAAGTAACAAAAGGAAGATAAAGTTCAACTAACAAATCCCAGTCAATGAAAGCACAATATAAAACATTGGAATACATTATATTCCAAAACAAACAAAAACCTTCCATGTAAACCGAATAAGTGATCAATGTCACAGTTTGTCTGCACCCTTTTCTAGAACTCTTATTTTGAAATTCTGTCCCTCACTACATTTCCCACAAGTCACTGCCCTAATCACTCCATTGTTATCCACACCTGTATGTCATCCCCTGGTTTAGCTCCAAGTGTATATAGACCTTCTAGTTCTGTTCATTGTTTTTCAGTCCTTGATTTAATGGTAATGTTGGTATTGTTATGTTTGCTCCTACTCCAGTGTTTGCACCAGTGTTATTATTAAAGAACTTGAAGTTACTTCTCCTACGTCTTCTCTTGACACTCCAGCACATCAACCGTTACAATCAATGAAATAGTTGCAACGCACATGTAAATTTGTTCTCCAAACATACTTAAACGCATAGGAAAAACAAAACAAATAATTCCACAAACAATTCTCCAGCAAGATCAATAAATTAACTTCAATTGGTTTAAAATGCAGCAGCCTGTGTGTTGACAAGAACCAAGAAATATGATATTAGCCCCATTTTATAGTTGTTACATTGGCCACCTGTTAAACAAATAAATGTTTCGCATTAATTAAAAAATTCTGTTAACTACGTACAAAGCTTTGAATGGTCTAGCTCAGCAGTACTTAAGTGACCTTCTACCACGCTATATTCCATCACGTTCAATATGATCGCAAAATTCTGGCCTTTTAATAGTTCCTAGTATATCAAAATCCACAAAAGGAGGTAGATCCGTTTCACATTTGGCTCCTAAACTATGGAATAGTCTCCCTAACACTGTTCGAGATTCAGACACACTCACTCAGTTTAACTCTAGACTAAAGCCTATAAATTGAATGGCATCTATGCTTATATTATTCTATTTGTTTCCCTGTCTCAACCTCAGGACTCCTATTCTGAGGTCACCAGAACCGGCTGGATCCAGCACCATTCCTGCTTCGTGTTGGACTCTACTGCTACTTATCTCTGAGTTATGATGTCTAATAGCAGCCGGTGCAATCCAAACATCACTTCAGTTTATTACGATGGACTTTAGAGGATGAACTGATGGCAACTCCAACCATAAGACATGGGCTACTAAATAATCTCTGCCTGCATCGCCTCGGTCTAATGATGGACTGCACTCTTGAAATGGAATACATAGTCTATCAATTAATTGCCAACAAAAGCCTTCATCAACCAACTAACAAGGACAATTGCATCTATGTGAACTTCTGCAGTTAATCCAAGATGGAATTCAAAGACATAGGTCATTAATCTTACAGTTCATACAAAATATATGATTAAACATTGACCCTTAACACTTACTTAGTTTAATAATTTTAAACCATGACTTTAACTATACATAAGTAATATTTACATTATATTCATGAAGTTAGCCAGAGGGGAACTGGCCCCCACAGTGAGTCTGGTTTCTCCCAAGGTTATTTTTCTCCATTAACCAACATCTTATGGAGTTTTGTGCTTTGGCTTGCTCACTGGGGTTATAAATACAATTATTATGTAATTACTTGTTTTTAAAAATTTCACAATCATATTTTATCAAACAACACAATGATGACTCTTAAGACATTATAGACATTACAGTTTTATGATCTGTTAATGCTTGATCTTCTGTAAAGCTGATTTGAAATTATGTGTGTTGTGAGAGGTGCTATACAAATATATGACTCTCCTTGACTCAATTTTCTCTTAAACCAAAAATACTTTACTCTAATTTTTGGTATTTCAAAATCACTTCTGACTTAACCCCTGTACCTGAATGGAAGCTTTTCTTATTTCCTTTATTTTTCTCATCTCAAATATCACAAAACTGGGAATATGAAAACAAATAAAAACTTTAAGTGTTTAAAAATTCTTCTTGAATTTTACCAAACACCATTTCCATAATAAAGGGAGAAAATATAATAATGAGTGTAACATAAACATCAAGGCAATGTTAACACTCTGGATATCATAAACAGGACCAGACAGAACATAAAACAAACATATGAATATGAAGTGAATGGACACATGAATTTTTACATTTTGGCTTGCTTTTCATACTCGAGTTACAAAATATAATTTTGGGGGATTTTTTTTTTAATTATTTGTCAGTTTCACTTTTTATTAATTTTTTTTATAATTTCTCTCTGTTTATTGTTTCAGGAAGTATTAAGGAACCATCACAGCCAGTGGAACCATCTGCAACTGCTTAAATATGCAGACAGTTCAAAACATGGTTAAATTCACAAAGCATCATTCAAAAATAAAAAAAATAAATAACTTATTAAAAAATTGAAATAACAATGCTAAAATTTAACTCATTTACAGATCATTAATTTCCCTTCAGGTTGTATTTCTGCTACTTTTACAAACATTACAAAAGACCATGTATCACGGTGGGGACTAACATCAGAACAAAACTAAGGGTAACCTCTGTCAAACTTCTAGGAAGTTTAATTTAAAAACATCACCTTTAATTCAGTAATAGTCTCTAGATTGTTTTGAAACTAAATGTATTCTTTCAGATGGACATTCAACTGAATCTCTAATCTTTAGTATAACACTTAACTTCAAAATGCATTCTGTATATATAAAATCTTTAATCATGATGAGGAAAGCTGTTTGAACCTTTCCTTCATATCACTGTATCTAACATCCAAATAAATTAAAATAAAATCAAAAGAAATAAAACACTTTAGAGATGTGCCTTTAGCACACTTCAGTTTTTCTTGACCTTCACTGCTCTTGTGTTTCAAGCAGATGATTATCAATCTTAGGCTGAGAGTGAGAGAGATAGTAGGGTGGGGTAGAAATTCGGAGGGGGACATTCCACTCACACTGTTTCTAATCTTGTTACAGTTGTTCCTTCTTTTCATTTTAGAATCTCACAATAATATATATAAGCAACAGAGAAACTAATGATAATTATCTCTATATCTATTATTAACTGCTTTTCTCAAAAAGCATCTCCAAAGGTTTCTTTTAAACTTTCCATTTTTACACCATCTTCAAGAAACCCTTGTCCAGAACTTTTAACCCTCTTTTATCATCCCCTACTTTCATTTGTCCATTCAAACAACATACATCAAAAACGGTAGAACCTTCTAATCTTTAGTAAAACACAAACTATGCCTTTCTTTTTCTTTATATTCAATACCACTTACTTTAGCCGTATGTTCAACACCTATCTTGTAGCCCTGTCATCATATTATTAATATATTACAATACTTTTTTATTAATTAAAACAAATATCTCGTATGACTACTTTCTCCCTTTCTTGCTCTTTCTCAGGAGAAGGAACTTCCATTCTATCTAATAAAACTACATAAATCAATTCATTGTGTCAATGTATTGACTCTAGGGGTCGCCCTTGGGAGCCCCAAAGACATCTGATCTTTGAAAAAAGGCATTTGGGAATTGCAGAGTGGAATTTGCATGCCCCTCCCCCGGACATACGGGTATAAAAGGAGCTGGCTTCCAACCACTCATTCAGGTTTTGTGCTAAGGAGCTGAGTCAAGGTCCCAGCCATTTCAGCGGGTTGTTCAATGTTGTGGCAGGAGGGGCACAATGTCTCATTCCCTCCATCAGGGAAGTGAGGTTACGACAGTAACTGAGACGTTCCCCTTCTGTCACTCACTCGACGTTGTGTCGATGTAGTGACACTAGGTATCCCTATACAAAACAGATGGGCAGACCTCTGCATGCCTCATACCCAGCGCTCCCCAAACGCTCTTACAGGCATCAAAACGATCCCCTGCTCCAAATTAGGGACTGGCTGAACCAGCCGCGGCCTCTTCTCTTTTTTTCACCCCAAAAGTAATGAAATCATTCAGCTGGGGACCATATAGGGTCCGCATCGGGGGGTGTCCCTCCCAAGGTGAGGACACTGTGGAGACCACACCTCACCCAAAGGGGGGGGGGGGGGGGGGGGGGGTATTTGAGTGGAGATATGTCACTAGGTCTTACCAAAGGTTTACCAAGAGAAAAACATTTTTTCAGAAGATATATCACACTGGGTTACATACGGGCAAACAGCGCATGTGGAGCACCTACCCCAGTTCACTGAGACCACACAATAGATCCCGCGAGAGAGCTAGGATCAGCCAGTCATCTCGATAGTTGTGGATGTGAACACCTACTTCCCTTGATGGGGCAAGGGCTGCCTCTGCGATCTTCATGAGCGACATATTAAAATCAGAAAACCAGGTATTAGAAGCACGACATCAGCTAATTGGAACTGCAGAGAACATGAAATTATCCAAATCATTCTTAAATTTTTTTTCCTTTAATTGTCATCTCAAAGGCAGATCTCAGTGTACCCATGATCAACCAATGCCTACAGTGTATATAAAACAATAAAAATAAATTACTAATCTAAACTAAAAGAATCTGCTATCTATCTTTTCCTAAATTCGGTGTGCCCCTGTCTGAGTGGAGACACCAAGAGAGAAGAGTTTTCACATAAGTCTGCAGACTATCGTTTGCACGCTATCCTCAAGGATGTTTCTGATATCTCAAGGACATTCTTACATTCTAATCAAGATACCACACTCTATGTGATATCTAGCCAATGCTAGATTAATAAAGACTCTAATTGAGGACTACAACATAAGTGTGGACTGTCAGAACCACTCCTGCCAGCTCTCCTTACAGAGTACGGGGTGTAACCACTCCCGCTCACTCTCCTTACAGAGAGCAGTAATGTCTTAGGCCTCTAACAGCGTCTCACTCAGTCTCTCCTCCAGACAGTCCCTAACCAAAATAATAAAATCTACCTACCTTATTTTTGTTGGTTGATCAAGTTTATACTGATAAAGTTGCCCGCATTCCTCCACCATAAGCTGTAGGGGGTAACAGCTGGGTCCCCAATATGTATATTGAAGAATAAAACTCAGAGTAAGGTTTTACAGTAATCAAATGAGAGAATTTACTCTGATTGTTCTATTCAGGTTCAAAAAGCATCATGAGTCAATGAGATACAGTTCAAAAGACAGAAAGTCGAAGTGAAGTTTTACAAACTTTCCAAAGCTATTATAGTCATATGCAAATTACATTAACGGTGTCATTGTATCACAATTTTCCTTTTAGGAAATTATCCCTTTAAATATGTAATTCCATGGAGATACTTTGATCTATGTACAATGTTATAACATAGAGATTCCTAAAAGGACACTAAAGTGTCTCTGAGGCTACAATCCCAAATCTGTCAAGCCAAATTCACTATTCAATGAAAAACCACATGACGAGAATATTTAGTGCAGTATGGGCTTCAAACTGCTTTTGAAAAGATTGTTGTTTGCTTCATTTCTGATTATCAGCCCTCTCAATATATACAGTAATCTATTTTGGTTTGTGAGAGAAGAGGCTCTTCAGACAGGGCTGAGTGTTAGTAGTCTTTCCACAGAATACGTTTCAGCTTTGAAATTCATTACAGTCCTGATACTTGTAATGCAACATATCCTTTAATACTTCATGTACAGAGCTTCAGCATATTATATTGCAATACAGAGGAGATGAGTGAGGATTGAGCTATGCAGAGGTTTACAACCCGTGATCACTTCCTTCACCACAAATATACATTACACGGCACCCACCCGAACCTGCGTCTCAAGGGTGACAAAGGGTGTAAGCCTTTATATTTCCACCCATATGAAACCTGCTTTAATTAAACGACTAAAAAGTGCAGTAGCCTGTGTCCTAAATTAATTGCTTTCTATTAGATTACACTGTTGTTGATAGCCCACATCGAATTATTAACATTGTTGTACATTGCCAGACATTCAATTTCCATCAGTATTTTTGTGGAACAAAATCTCCAACCCATCTCTACCGGGGATATTCCTATATTCTGTCAAAGTGGGTTTTTCTTTGTTAATTAAACAGGCTAAAAGTGCAGCGGCCTGGATCCTATTTCAATCAGATCCATAATTTAGAACATTTATAGCAACCTGCGATTATTACAGCCTTTGGTGAAATTTCAATCCTTTTGCAAAAATGATTCCGACTGGTAATGGCTTTCACTAACTCAAAAGTGATAGGGTGTCTGCATGGATTTTATGCATTTGTTAATTAAATGAGGAAACAATCAGATGGCTTAGTCTTTAATAACAACTCCGACTCATAAAAAAAGTAATAGACAATCTCACGCCCACCCTTCGTTTTTGAATACAATTACACAGGGTAATAGAGTTTGGCTTTGCCAACTTCCGCACATCTGTCAGAGGGAAGAATGTCTCGTATTTATTTTTTATTTTTATTTTTTTCCATTGCATTTTTATTAAATGACTAAAAGCAGCAGTCTGTATCCTATCTGGGCTATCTCGGCTATTGCATTGGATTATTTTACATTTTGATTGAAATGATGTCATGGGCAGATAAAGGCAGCCTGACCATTGTAATTGAATCAGCTCGAGTTGTTTATTCTGTTGATCTACAGCAGTGATTTGCTTGTCCTAACACCCAATGCATAAAAGATCCACTCTTGTTTAACACCCTACTGATTAGATCGGTTTAAAATGGCAAAACAACGCCATTCGTGTCCAGAGACAGACAGGCATAAAGATTATACATAAAATGGGAAGGGGAGGGGGGATTCTCCTGTCACATCTCGTGTGTGTGTGTGTGTGTGTGTGTGTGTGTGGATGCACCATCTGCTTAACTTTTCATGTGTGACCAAAACTCTCAATAAATAAATTTCACATGGCATGGATGCCAGATGCAGGCGGCAGTTTGACTGACAACATTTAAATAACAGTTAATGGGAAAAAGCAAAAGTAACAGCCTCTCATCCCTGGTCTCCAGCCACTGACACATTTAGGAATTTAAAACAGGCCTTTTGTACTCACAGTCTGATCCTGAACATGGCTTTTCTGCCTGAGCTTAGATGGAACTGATTACAAATATAATGCTACAGCGGAACTTACATTATCACATTATGAGATGCTGGGACATAATACACTTCAAACTATTCAAGAGAGACAGACTGAAGATCAATTATGTAATAAGTGATGGTATACAGAATAATTTATTAGTATATCTCATATCAGGTTATATAAATTTAGTGTAGTGTTAAAGAAGTCTTAGATTTAGTAAATAGTCAGAAAACATCAATGTGAAATAAAGAAAGACATACTGTACATATGATTCAATACAATATACATGTGTTATACATGACATACAATGTTACACATGTAACATTTATAGGAAAATACAGGGTTTGCAAATACAAGGTATATTTCTTTAAAGGAGTAGTTGGGAAAAACTCAAATCTGTCATTATTTGCTCATTTCGTTCCAAACCCGTATGACTTTTTATTTTTATTTTGCAGAACACAAAAGGTGAAATTCCGAAGAATATGAAATAATGAAAGTGAATAAGGACTGGTGATGTCAAGCTCCAACCTGACAAAAATAACAATTCAAGTATCATAAAAGTAGCTTGTATGGCACATTCGCTGAATTGCTAGTCTTCTGATGTCATACAATAGCTTTGTATGAGGAACAGGCCGAAGTTTAAGTTGTTTTTCACTGAAAATATCTTTCTCAAATTAAATATGCTGCCATTAGATGCATGGAGTTAGGTTTGACATCTACTGTATGTGATTTGAGAGTTACTGTATGACTTCAGAAGTCTTGACGATAGCTTGACAGCCTCAGTCCCCATTTACAGTAATTACATAGAAAAGAGCAACGTGAGCATTCATCAAAACATTAAAATTTTATTTAATTATTTTTTTTTTGTGATCCATGGCAGAAAGAAAGACTTGCTGGTTTAGAATGGCATAACGGTAAGTAAATAATTATATAATTAGCATTTTTGGGTGAATACAATTCATGCAAAAAACATAGATCATAAATATTAAAAAATTGCATTCTGTAAATACAGAAAACTCTTTTTTTATCAGGGCCATCCTGTTCAATACCGCATTCATTCACTCATTCTTTAAACATCCGTAACCTCTGTCTTTTCTTGCCTCTGGATAAGTTAACATTTTAGCAGAGATGCAAATCATGTCCTTAATCCCCTGTGTCCTGCTCTCACAGGTCAGTCTCCATTATTCACTGGCATTAACAGGCCTATCTCACGCTCCACACGCACTGACCACAGACCAGCTGAGCGGAGACTGTATTACATGCAGATTGCAGCTTTTACTTCACCTGATGATGATGCAAATGCTGGTAATAATGCCAGTATTTAACACTAACAACAGTAGCCTTTAGTTCTGTATGTTCTGGAAATGTGTGCAAAATCCATGTGTCTGGCTTCATCCACAAAGTGAAAACTAACTGTTCCCACCATTGCATATATATATTCATACAAAGATGCCTCATTCACCTGGTTTGGAGATGTCAACTGTGGCATAATCTTGGAATGGTCAACAAGGAGAGTTTGAATACTCTGTCTGAATGCAAGTGAAAGGAGGAGATGCCTCAGACTGAGCTCCTTGCTCAGACCGCTGCATAAACTGCTTTTGTGTGGAAACAGTATTGCGGTCCATAGGAACAGTTGCTAATAAGGTATCTATGTATCAATATCTATACAGGGGAGACTTAAGCGCTTACGTCATGCTAGGGGCAGTTTGAACTTCACCATTGTCAATGAGCTGGGGTGCGTTTCCCGAAAGCAACATTAGCCAACTATGCGCATAAGTTCCATCTTTACAAACATAGTTCTACGATTTGGTGTTTCTCGGAACCATAGTTCCAATGAACATTTGTGTGTGTTTGAACTACATGTCTTTACATGTGGCTAGAAGCATAGTTGCTATCAGGAAGACTCGCAGACTTGAGTGAAATTTAAGATGAAATTTATTTGAAGAATATAAAATAGAAATGCAATGTCTCTCTTTTGCGCAAGCCCCGTCGGGCGGTCCGAAAAAGTTGTACTCGGAACCATCATATCCTGCCAGAGATAGGAGGCAGGGGCGAGGAGCCTACCCCCATGCAGAACGGGACTCAACCTGTGGTGGTGGGGTGGTGGAGGTTGTCGCGTTAGCACACTGAAACAGCAATGTGATAGATGTGAGCAGACTTATAAAGAAATGGCTTTATTGGCTGGGAATTACCCAGCTAATGGTGCGATGATGTACAGCTGCTAGTCTTCCCGCTAGAACTATGCTGCGCTTACATTACTTGTTAGTTTGCTGTGTGGACATCATTTCACTTTCTTGAGCCTTCTATATATTTTATATTCCCTATATATTCAACACATAAATGGTGTTTATATGATTTTGTGCATATGCTCAAGTGCATCAGGGAAACATTGAAGTCTGATATAGAGG
Organism: Moxostoma hubbsi; assembly: GCA_032164185.1. Lineage (NCBI taxonomy): Eukaryota > Metazoa > Chordata > Actinopteri > Cypriniformes > Catostomidae > Moxostoma > Moxostoma hubbsi. Next base: position 36,326,107 of record JAVLUX010000014.1, on the reverse strand, counting down.
GATTATATCTATTCTATTGCAGCGTAATCCATCTTTCGCATTACAAAATGCGTGCCACTTTTGTGTCTTCAGCAGCTTTCTTGCATTAAATGGCTTTCTGATGTATGTACAAACGAGCTTTTATAATTTGCATAAGTTTTAGTCCAGCATAACCAACATGGTTCGAAAGATAGATGTGCAACATAGTTGCTACAGTTTTGGGAAACATTCATGACTAGCTAGTTTATTTCTACATTAATGCATCACACTAGGGTGGTTACGCAGTAAGTCGTTGTACGGGAAACACACCCCTGTCCAAAGTAAAAAAAAATACAAATATTTATCTATTTCTTACACACCTAGCATTTTGCTTCAGAAGACAATAATTTATCCACTGGAGTCTAATGGATTACTTTTATGATGCCTTTATGTGTTTCAAAACTTGAGTTCACTTGAATTTTACTGACCTACAGAGCTGAGATATTCTTCTAAAAATCGTAATTTGTGTTCTGCAGAAGAAAGACAGTCCTACTCATCTAGGATGGCATGAGGGTAAGTAAATGATGAGAGAATTTTCATTTTTGCGCGAAATATCCCTTTAAACTATAGCAAATTATCCTGTAATATTTCATATGTTATTAGATAAATGTAGCTGATATTTTTACTGGCCATGATATACCTTACAAAAATGTAACAGGGCAATTATCATTTCTGCCCAAATATCATACAGTGACTGTTTGTAAATTACGTCTCCTGCTGTAAATCCAGTAACTTAGTATTAATCACCACTGCCCAAAAAATAAATACATACAAAATAAATAAATAAATAATAAAGTAATAAAAATAAACAAATACAAATTCATAAATAAATAAATGTGTAGTGAGTAATTCTTATTAGTATTGTTTTTTATTTAATTTTTATGTAAAACAACATTACCCTGTCCCAGTCTATTGTGTGTGAGTTTGATAAGGGGCAAGTGTTCCAGAAACCTGTTTGAATTTTTTATTTTTATTTTTGCAATTACTTTTGTTTACACAGCAGCCATATCACCCTGCAGGTCAATACCAGTTGCCCACTGAAGCTAAGCAGTCAGTACCTGGATGGGAGACCTCCTGGGGAAAACTAAGGTTGCTGGAAGAAGTATTAGTGAGGCCAGCAGGGGGTGCTCACCCTGTGGCTTGTGTGGATCATAATCCACCAGTATAGTGACGGCACGCTGTACTGTAAAAAGGCACCATCCTTCGGCTGAGACTTTAAACCGAGGTCCTGACTCTCTGTGGTCATAAAAATTCCAGGACACATCTTGAAAATAGTAGGGGTATAACCCCAATGTCCTGGCCATATTCCCCATATTGGCCATTATCAATCATGGCCTCTTAATAATCTCCATCCATGAATTGGCTACATCACTCTACTCTCTCCTCTCCACCAATACCTGGTGTGTGGTGCGCGTACTGGCACACTATGGAACACTGGTGGTGGTTGAGGAGAGTCCCCTGTTCACTCTGTAAAGCGCTTTGAGTGTAGTGTCAGAAAAGTACTATATAAATGTAATATTCATTCATTCATTCATTCATTCATACACAAGTGTCACAAAATTACAGGAACATTCTGAAAGCATCTTATACAGCTTGAAATAAATCCCATAATACTGTAATGCATTAAGGTTTTACAGTAGTAACAATAACTGTAGTACTATGGGATTTTGGTTTAAACAGTTGCAATGGTAAATGTAAGAGATATTATTAGGGCACTAACAGATGTGAAATTTGATCATGTATGTATTGTGGTGTCAAATATCATGTGTTTTTTTATATTAATTAAACAGCTTTGTGGGATTACAATCCTTCACACATTGTCACCATCACTTCCAGTGATCCTCCAAATGTTAGGATTAGACTTTAAATTTGTTAAACATTCCCAGCATAAGTGACCTTTTCCCTGCCTCATTTAGGTCAACAATCAAGGGGGAGAAAAAAAAAACACTTCAACAATCCCATCCTAATGTTTGCAATAATGTGCCGCCGTCAACTGTGCACATTTACAATTTTGATATATATTCCATGTGGCTGTTAAATGAGACAGCAGCTTACAATATAAATTTACTTTCCATTAGGATAATAGTTTTATTGTGGCACAATTAAGAGAAAAAAAAAGAAAAAAGAAAACTATCAGCTACCTGGCAGGCTTTGCTATGTATCAGGAACTCTTAACTGTGCAAATGTAGCCACACACAAGTAACATGGGTCAATTGCAGACAGCATCGTGGATAATGATTAAATCATTAAAATTTTGTCTATGCTTCACGGAGCATGGAGAAAATTAACTTCACCACCAACCTTATTTTTCTGCTGAACATGAAATAATGATTTTCTGCCAGTATAATTACAAAGCTAACATCTGATAGAGTCAGCATCCAGGGGGGATTATCACATGCATGAGTATTAGACCTCATTACCAGCTTGACTGCAAAATTATTACATCTTGTAATTGGATGGTGAGATTTATATACAGATTGGCCCGCTTCTCTGTAAGATTGTAATTACAGGCTTGGTTGCTTTGCTACTTATCACCGGGTGCAGGAGGAGAGGGGAAAACAAGCAGAGGGAGAGAGTGTTTCATTAAGCTGTTACCCTATCAATAGAGGAGTGCCTCCATAGGCCTCTCTGTATTTATTAGGCCAAACAGTGCTGTTTGCAGGGACGGGTGCTGGGGGGGCAGTTGTGCCATTTATTACCAGCTGACAAATGGGATTTCATTTATTTAACCTCTGTGATCTACTCTGGCGAAATGTATAAACAAGTCATCCGTTTTATGATTCCGGAGTCAACGCCTCAATTATCTAAAGGCTAACTGACTGTTAAAACACCCATCTGCTTGCAGGAACGCATTGATTTAATTTGCCGTATGTTACTGAACGCTGTACACAGTGGAAAGGGGACACAATACACCTAGTACTATATGAATAGTACATCCGAAAATGTGTCTTTTTCTTTACTCGCCTTCATGTTTTGTTTTGTTTTTTTGTTTTTTTTTACTCTTCATTTGAACACAAAATGATTTAATTAAAGCAGAATGTCTCAGCTGCTCTTTTGCATACTTTGAAAGTGAATGGCAACCATGCTATTAAGCAAGATATTCAATTAATTGTGTTCCCCACACAAAATTTCAATATGGATTCATTAGACTTGGAATAAAGTGCATGAGTCGTAAGGACTACTACTATAATGCTTTTTGTCTATTTTTGAGCTTGACAGCCCCTGGTTACCATCCACTTTCACTGAATGAAAGAAAGTAGCTCAGGAACTTGGGAGATTCATGATAGAAAGAAACAATCAGGTTTGGAATGACACAAAAGTGATTTAATAATAGCATTTTTGGGAACACTTTCCATTAATGTTCCTTTTGTTTAAGTTTAATAAAAGGGCTTATTAATGACTAAAAGTTAATTTACAAATGCTTTATAAATTATTGATATGTGGTTATAACAACATGCATAAAATGGTGACGTTCGTGTAATACCTGCTAAACAGTACGCCATTTTTCCTCACATGTTTTAAATGCTTAATAACACTTATTCAACATTAGTATATGATGTATCTCAATAACAATATATACATATAAAACACTTTGAGGAGTTGCCAATATCAGTAACATATGTACATACAGACTTGTATACACATACCAGTTTGGTTTTAATGGTCATCAGTAGCTATTTTATGATATATGCTCTGAATGAGTTTTTGCAGAGAACTCTTTGGGACACTATTAGGAGTAGCACCATTCTTTTGAATGAATATATATATATATATATATATATATATATATATATATATATATACATATATATATATATAAAACTAAGCTGACTGTAGCCAAATTATATAATCCCTCCTTTTGAATTGCTCTATAATAGTCTATTTTTGCTGCATTGTGACATAAATTAAGAATCAGCACGTTTTAAGCTTTTGGTTATAAATATGTGTATTTATTAAGCATTTATAACATGAATTAAATATAATTTATAAATTAAAATGCTAACTATGTATGAAGTTTTGCTCGAAATTCACCCTTTTTATTCATGTTGTTATAACTGAACGTATTAATAATTAATTAACCCATTTATAAAGCCTTTACAAAGGGAACGTTGATGTAAAGTGTCGCCAAATCTTAAATTTTTTGGGTGAACTATCCATTTAAACATTTACTCTACCTAGCTGAGAATATTCTGTCGGTAAGTGTGCACTTTTTCCCTTAGTCTTTGCTATAGCTTTTGATTTTCTAACACAATATAGAAACTAAATCAATACCTGGCTTAAATTGTAGCAGACAAGGAGTTCAGTTGTCCAGGCCACCCAGGGAACACCTTTGTTCTCCTATAACAAGTAATCTCTCCTGCAGAATGAATATTGACAAGCTGGCTCCTTTGCCACTAATTTTGTAGCCACACACAGCAATCAGGTCGTGTGTGGTAATAGAGTTGTTATTTGAGTCCATTACAAAGGCTTGCGGATCAATGCACTAGAGAGGAGATACTGGGCTCAAACTACAGCAGAATGCTTATGTGAGGAAAGCAAGCTGTCCTTGAGCTCGGACAGCTGATATCTCTTTCTATCCCTCTGTTTCCTCCATCATAGAGCTGCTCTTTCTATTTTCAACTCATGTGCAATTTTGCCTTCAGGCAGTGAGGAGAAGGACATTTACTTTTCCTTGTCTTTTCTATTATCAATCACTAGCAAGCTCTCATTCAGCTGAACCTCTTCAAATATCCATTTACCAAAAGAGTAGATTCATCTTCATGGTGGTGCACCATTGCACCCCAGAGACACGTGGGTGATTTCACTAAACTGTTTTGTCAATTTTGCATGTGGTATTTCCAGGCTGATCTCACAGTGAAACGCAGACAGTAGGGCAAAAGTTTTCCATGTGAAATTGATCACCAAAATATAAACCACTGCCCCCAGTGGCCAAAGCTGGAAGTGTTGTTGAACAAATGGGCACATGTGAGCTCCAGTTTTGGGGTGAATTGTCTATTTAGAGTTGCACCGAGTAGTAAAAGCAAGTTTTTGAAAGTTGTGAATGATGTAATAAAGTCAATAGGAATGCATATTTTATTAACCATTTGGACTAACCCAAAACTCAACCCTAAACCTAACCATTAGTGGAGTAAGAAATGTATTTTTAGAATGGAACCTCTGAATCATGCTCATCATTAATTACAGTATGTGAACGCACTTACTGGTTTCAACACGGGACTGGAACCCGCATCTTTGAGGCTGCTGACACAACGTGCTATCAGTCGTGCAACAGCAAAAGCTTAAACACATTTGAAATTATGCCAAAAAGTCTGATGGGAGATGACGCTTGGCAGAATGGGGTCGATGTAATGGTACTGGAACATTTGGTCACAACACGTTGACTTCACGTGTGATCATGTTTTTTTTAGTGCAAAAAACTGCGTCTTAAGCAGCAGTCACACTAGATTTAAAGCATGCAAAATTGTTTAGGACACTGCAACGGACAGGATATGATTTCACGCTTGAACCACCCACAATCTAGTTTAACCAGGTGCTATATGCGCTGATATACTGCTGCTGCACAGGTTTTAAAATGATGCCATTGTCATTAATTTCAGCGCAAAAACATGCCTCCTTTTTTATGTAAATTAGGCTCATTATAGATTGTGCCTCATTCACAAAAGTCAGCACTATTTGCATGATGCAATTACTGTAACATTTTTCATGCAAAATATATTTTTTGGCTGTACAACGTTTATGTACATTTTCTAGCAATCATGGCTGCAGTAATTCTTGCAATCATGGTCAAGTGTGTTATAATAAATATATATATATTCAGATTTGTCGTGTAGACAAGTGCACTTTTCGTCATTTTAAAAAAGCCAATTCAGGTGACTGGATCAGCGGTGGAGCATTGCGAGTTTAAAACATCCTTTTAGTTCATATTTAAAATGTAGTTAATATTTCATCTTGTCATATTACATTTTACGCTGACTGAAATAGTATATCATTTTAGTAGAAAAAAAAAAATCCATATTTTAGTTGACTATAATTTGCAAATTGACGCACACAAAATAAATAAATGACCAAACTTTTACCAAAAATATTCAAATATTTAAAAAATGCATAAACTACTAACAATTATTGTATTAAACATATGGAATTCATATGTTTGTATGTAAAAATAACATAAAAAACTGTTCTAAAACCTAAGCTCATTAAATAATAGCGTATAATGAATTTACTGAAGTATTAGCTACTTTATAGAAGATAAAAATAAAAAACAGTACTTGTGCATTGTCTTGCAGTATTATTTATTTGTTCTTGTCATATTTTCATCAACAGTAATGTTTTAATTAAAACAGTTTGATCATGTCATGGTGTGTCTTTTTCATCTTGTCTTTTTTATCATTGACAAAATAAAAAAACATTTGCCAAACTAGATTAAAAAGTTTGAGTACAAACTTTAGGTTGGCTTGAGAAAGCCTAGCATAAAGTTTGAAGTAGTTGTAAAAGTTTGAAGATTTACGGTTTCTAGTTTGATGTAATTATAAGTAGTAGTTTTCAAAGTTCAAAGTTTAGAGATTATAAAACCATTCAGTCTATCAAATAGATTAGATAGATAGATAGATAGATAGATAGAGTATGACCCACAGATAGATAGATAGATAGATAGATATTGACCCTCAGATAGATAGATAGATAGATAGATAGATAGATAGAGTATGACCCACAGATAGATAGATGGATAGATGGATAGATAGATAGATATTGACCATCAGATAGATAGATCGATAGATAGATAGATAGTTATTGACCATCAGATAGATAGATAGATAGATAGATATTGATCCTCAGATAGATAGATAGATATTGATCCTCAGATAGATAGATAGATATTGACCCTCAGATAGATAGATAGATATTGAGCCTCAGATAGATAGATAGATAGTCATTGACCCTTAGATAGATATTGACCGTCAGATCTATATAGATAGATAGATAGTCATTGACCCTGAGATAGATAGATAGATAGATAGATAGTTAGATAGATAGATAGATATTGACCCTCAGAAAGATAGATAGATAGATAGATCGATAGACAGATAGATACATCATTTTTTACTTGGTTGCTAGGGTAACCCAATCTGGTTGCTAGGCAGTTTCCAGGGTGATCCTTATCAAGCCTCCTTTTCATTCTGAGTGAATTAAGTCAACCCAGAAGTCTCTATGATTTTCTGTTGCATAGATATGTGATTTGTTACTTGGTTGCTAGGGTATCCCTGTCTGGTTGCTATGCAGTTACCAGGGTGATACATATCAAGCCTCCTTTCCATCCTGAGTGAAATAAGTGAAACAGGAAGTCTCTACGATTTTCTGGTGCAGAGATATGTGATTTGTTAGTTGGTTGCTAGGGTAAGCCCTTGTCGTTGCTAGGCAGTTACCAGAGTGATACTTTTCAAGACACCTTGCTATCCTGAGTGAAATAAGTGAAACAGGAAGTCTCTATGATTTTCTGGTGCAGAGATATGTGATTTGTTACTTGGTTGCTAGGGTAAACACATCTGGTTGCTAGGCAGTTACCAAAGTGATACTCATAAGGCTCCTTGCAATCCTGTGTGAAATATGTCAACCCCTAAGTCTCTACGATGTTCTGGTTCAAAGATATGTGATTTGTTACTTGGTTGCTAAGGTAACCCTGTCTGGTTGCTATGCAGTTACCAGAGTGATACATATCAAGGCTACTTTCCATCCTGAGTGAAATAAGTGAAACAGGTAGTCTCTACGATTTTCTGGTGCAGAGATATGTGATTTGTTACTTGGTTGCTAGGGTAACCCCGTCTGGTTGCTAGGCAGTTACCAGAGTGATACATATCAAGGCTACTTTCCATCCTGAGTGAATAAAGTCAACCCGGAAGTCTCTATGATTTTCTATTGCAGAGATATGTGATTTGTTACTTGGTTGCTAGGGTAATCACATCTGGTTGCTAGGCAGTTACCAGAGTGATACATATTAAGGCTACTTTCCATCCTGAGTGAAATAAGTCAACCCGGAAGTCTCTCTGATTTTCTGTTGCAGAGATATGTGATTTGTTACTTGGTTGCTAGGGTAATCACATCTGGTTGCTAGGCAGTTACCAGAGTGATACATATCAAGGCTACTTTCCATCCTGAGTGAAATAAGTGAAACAGGAAGTCACTACGATTTTCTGGTGCAGAGATATGTGATTTGTTACTTGGTTGCTAGGGTAACCCCATCTGGTTGTTAGGCAGTTACCAGAGTGATACATATCAAGGCTACTTTCCATCCTGAGTGAAATAAGTGAAACAGGAAGTCTCTACGATTTTCTGGTGCAGAGATATGTGATTTGTAAGTTGGTTGCTAGGGTAACCCCATCTGGTTGCTAGGCAGTTACCAAGGTGATACTCATAAGGCCCCTTGCAATCCTGTGTGAAATATGTCAACCCCTAAGTCTCTACAATGTTCTGGTTCAAAGATATGTGATTTGTTACTTGGTTGCTAGGGTAACCACATCTGGTTGCTAGGCAGTTACCAGAGTGATACATATCAAGCCTCCTTTCCATCCTGAGTGAAATAAGTGAAACAGGAAGTCTCTACGATTTTCTGGTGCAAAGATATGTGATTTGTTACTTGGTTGCTAGGGTAACCACATCTGGTTGCTAGGCAGTTACCAAAGTGATACTCATAAGGCCCCTTGCAATCCTGTGTGAAATATGTCAACCCCTAAGTCTGTACCATGTTCTGGTTCAAAGATATGTGATTTGTTACTTGGTTGCTAGGGTAACCACATCTGGTTACTAGGCAGTTACCAGAGTGATACATATCAAGGCTACTTTCCATCCTGAGTGAAATAAGTCAACCCGGAAGTCTCTCTGATTTTCTGTTGCAGAGATATGTGATTTGTTACTTGGTTGCTAGGGTAATCACATCTGGTTGCTAGGCAGTTACCAGAGTGATACATATCAAGGCTACTTTCCATCTTGAGTGAAATAAGTGAAACAGGAAGTCACTACGATTTTCTGGTGCAGAAATATGTGATTTGTTACTTGGTTGCTAGGGTAACCCCATCTGGTTGCTAGGCAGTTACCAGAGTGATACATATCAAGGCTACTTTCCATCCTGAGTGAAATAAGTGAAACAGGAAGTCTGTATGATTTTCTGGTGCAGAGATATGTGATTTGTTACTTGGTTGCTAGGGTAACCCCATCTGGTTGCTAGGCAGTTACCAGAGTGATACATATCAAGGCTACTTTCCATCCTGAGTGAAATAAGTGAAACAGGATGTCTGTATGATTTTCTGGTGCAGAAATATGTGATTTGTTATTTGGTTGCTAGGGTAACCCTGTCTGGTTGCTATGCAGTTACCAGGGTGATACTTATCAAGCCTCCTTTCCATACTGAGTGAATCAAGTCAACCTGGAAGCTACTATACTGTGGCTATGAAGATTTTAGGTCATTACTTATTGGCTGCTTGATAAAAGAAATCCTCTGAGGGAGAGAGAGAAGGAGAGACGCAGGGCTGACAGGCCCTTTTTCGTCTGTGTGTGTGAAAACGTCAGTTGGGATTTAAATTTCTGAACATTCCGCAATGTTAATCAATGGGAGTTTTTCCGAGTTTTGATCGTCATTTTTAGGAAAACCGTAAGTCCGATCAGTTAGAAAAGATATAGCACACTATTCGGGATTAGTCTGAAGGTCTGTGCCGAGTTTGGTGCATGTAGCTTAAAAGCTCTAGGAGGAGTTACATTTAGAAATTTAGTCTCAGAATAATAATAATAACTAGATTAAAAAGTTTGAGTACAAACTTTAGGTTGGCTTGAGAAAGCCTAGCATAAAGTTTGAAGTAACTTTAAAAGTTTGAAGATTTAAGGTTTTTAGTTTGATGTAATTATTAGTAGTTTTCAATGTTCAAAGTTTAGAGATTATAAAACTATTCAGTCTATCAAATAGATTAGATAGATAGATAGATAGATAGATAGATAGATAGATAGATAGATAGATAGATAGATAGATAGATAGATAGATATTGACCATCAGATAGATAGATAGATAGATAGATAGATAGATAGATAGATAGATAGTTATTCACCCTCAGATAGATAGATAGATAGATAGATAGATAGATATATAGATAGATAGATAGATAGATAGATAGTTATTGACCCTCAGATAGATAGTTAGATATTGACCCTCAGATAGATAGATAGATAGATAGATAGATAGATAGATAGTTATTGACCCTCAGATAGATAGATAGATAGATAGATAGATAGATATTGACCCTCAGATAGATAGATAGATATTGACCCTCAGATAGATAGATAGATAGATAGTTATTGACCATCAGATAGATAGATAGATAGATAGATATTGACCCTCAGATAGATAGATAGATAGATAGATAGATAGATAGATAGATAGATAGATAGTTATTGACCCTCAGATAGATAGATAGATAGATAGATAGATAGATAGATATTGACCCTCAGATAGATAGATTGATAGATAGATAGATATTGACCCTCAGATAGATAGATAGAGACCCTCAGATAGATAGATAGATAGATAGATAGATAGATAGATAGATATTGACCCATAGATAGAGAGATAGATAGATAGATAGATATTAACCCTCAGATAGATAGATAGTTCGAAAGATAGATATAGATAGATTGATAAATAGACAGACAGACATACAGATAGATAGATAGATCCTTGCAACCCTGAGTCCCATGAACAAAACCAGAAGTCTTTATGTTGTTCTGGTGCAGAGATATGTAATTTGTTACTTGGTTGCTAGGGTAACCCTATCTGGTTGCTAGGCAGTTACCAGAGTAATACATATCAAGGATACTTTCCATCATGAGTGAAATAAGTCAACCTGGAAGTCTCTACGATTTTCTGTTAAATAGATATGTGATTTGTTACTTGGTTGCTAGGCTATCCCCATCTGATTGCTAGGCAGTTACCAAAGTGTTACTAATAAGGCTCCTTGCAATCCTGAGTGAAATATGTCAACCCCTAAGTCTCTACGATGTTCTGGTTCAAAGATATGTGAACTGTTACTTGGTTGCTAGGGTAACCCTGTCTGGTTGCTATGCAGTTACCAGGGTGATACTTATCAAGCCTCCTTTCCATCTTGAGTGAATAAAGTCAACCCCCAAGTCTGTATGATTTAATGGTGCAGAGATATGTGATTTGTTATTTGGTTGCTAGGGTAACCCTGTCTGGTTGCTATGCAGTTACCAGGGTGATCCTTATCAAGCCTCCTTTCCATCCTGAGTGAATTAAGTCAACCCAGATGTCTCTACGGTTTTCTGGAGCAGAAATATATGATTTGTTACTTGGTTGCTAGGGTAACCCAATCTGGTTGCTAGGCAGTTACCAGAGTGATGCATATCAAGGCTACTTTCCATCCTGAGTGAAATAAGTGAAACAGGAAGTCTCTACGATTTTCTGGTGCAGAGATATGTGATTTGTAACTTGGTTGCTAGGGTAACCCCATCTGGTTGCTAGGCAGTTACCAAAGTGATACTCATAAGGCTCCTTGCAATCCTGAGTGAAATATGTCAACCCCTAAGTCTCTACGATGTTCTGGTTCAAAGATATGTGATTTGTTACTTGGTTGCTAGGGTAACCATATCTGGTTGCTATGCAGTAACCAGGGTGATACATATCAAGCCTCCTTTCCATCCTGAGTGAATAAAGTCAACCCGGAAGTCTGTATGAATTTCTGGTGCAGAGATATGTGATTTGTTATTTGGTTGCTAGGGTAACCCTGTCTGGTTGCTATGCAGTTACCAGGGTGATAACTTGTCAAGCCTCCTTTCCATCCTGAGTGAATTAAGTCAACCCGGAAGTCTGTATGAATTTCTGGTGCAGAGATATGTGATTTGTTATTTGGTTGCTAGGGTAACCCTGTCTGGTTGCTATGCAGTTACCAGGGTGATGCATATCAAGGCTACTTTCCATCCTGTGTGAAATATGTCAACCCCTAAGTCTCTACGATGTTCTGGTTCAAAGATATGTGATTTGTTACTTGGTTGCTAGGGTAACCACATCTGGTTGCTAGGCAGTTACCAGAGTGATACATATCAAGCCTCCTTTCCATCCTGAGTGAAATAAGTGAAACAGGAAGTCTCTACGATTTTCTGGTGCAAAGATATGTGATTTGTTACTTGGTTGCTAGGGTAACCCCATCTGGTTGCTAGGCAGTTACCAAGGTGACAGCCAACAGTGCTCCTTGCCATCCTGAGTGAAATAAGTCAACCCGGAAGTCTCTGTGATTTTCTAGTACAGAGATATGTGATTTGTTTCTTGGTTGCTAGGGTAACCCCATCTGGTCACTAGGCAGTTACCAAGGTGACAGCCAACAATGCTCCTTGGAATCCTGAGTGAAATAAGTCAACCCAGATTTCTCTGTGATTTTCTAGTACAGAGATATGTGATTTGTTTCTTGGTTGCTAGGGTAACCCCATCTGGTTGCTAGGCAGTTACCAAGGTGACAGGCAACAATGCTCCTTGCCATCCTGAGTGAAATAAGTCAACCCGTAAGTCTCTGTGATTTTCTTGTGCAGAGATATGTGATTTGTTACTTGGTTGCTAAGGTAACCCCATCTGGTTGCTAGGCAGTTACCAAGGTGACAGGCAACAATGCTCCTTGCCATCCTGAGTGAAATAAGTCAACCCGGAAGTCTCTACGTCATTCTGATCCTAAGATACACATCTTAGTGATTTTGAATGGATGTCAATGGTTCTTTGTTGCTAGGGTGCTTTAAATGGTTGCTAGGGCGTGGCTAAGTAGTTCACATGATGAAAGCTGAAGACTGATTACTCACCCAATGAAAACAAAGCAACTATCATGTCTCTAGGACATTCTGATCTGAAGATATCTTACTGTAAATGAAATCAATAAATGTGGTTGCTAGGGTGCTCTAAATTGTTGCTAGGGAGTGGCTTGGCAGCTGCCAATGATGAATCTCCAAAGGCTGCTTGTCAATATGAATGATATAAACCAACTCCCATGCTTCTGTGACATTCAGAATGGAAGATATCTCTCTTTGGATTTTGGTTGCTAAGGTGCTCGAAAATGGTTGCTAGGGAGGGGCTAGGAAGTGTTGAGGGGATTCATGATTGGCTGTTTTACTACCTCAAGTCAAACGAGACCACCCTCGTGTTTCTATGATAATTCAGTCCGGAGATATCCCTTTGATCTTTTTCAAAGGAAGTCTATGGGAATTGTTGCTAAGGTGCTGTAAATGGTTGCTAGGGCGTGGCTTGATAGCTTCACAATGATCCTGAGAGACTGATTGGTCGTCTGAGTAAAATGAGCCCGCCCCCTTGTCTGTAAGACACTGTGATCCAGAGTTATGTTCAATACAAAATCTACCATAGACTTAACATTGGGGCAAATTTGGGCAGCTCCTGCCCCCCAGGGGTGCAACTTTTACCCCATTGTGAGGTACGTTCTCACAGAGCCTGTCAGCCTCTTCAAATGAGGTAAATCACACGTCTCTGCGAAATCCTCGCTCTGAGCTATGACTCGTCAAAATTCGGCTCAATGTTAAGTCAATGGGATTGTTTGCCCAATTTTTTGCCCCTGGGGCAAACACCGTACCCCCGATCGCTTATAAAAGTCATAGCACACCATTCCCAAATAATCTGCACGATTTGACGCCTCATTCGTGGGTCAGCGACCAAAAATTTTTGCAAAAAATTCCATTGACTTACATTGGGGCAATTTTGGGCAGCTCCTGCCCCCCAGGGGTAAAACTTTTACCCCATTGTGAGGTATGTTCTCACAGAGCCTGTCAGCCTCTTCAAATGTGGTAAATCACATGTCTCTGCGAAATCCTCGCTCTGAGCTATGACTTGTCAAAGTTCGGCTCAATGTTAAGTCAATGGGATTTTTTGCCCAATTTTTTGCCCCTGGGGCAAACACCGTACCCCCGATCGCTTAGAAAAGATATAGCACACTATTCGGGATTAGTCTGAAGGTCTGTGCAGAGTTTGGTGCATGTAGCTTAAAAGCTCTAGGAGGAGTTAGATTTAGAAATTTAGTCTCAGAATAATAATAATAATAATAATAAGTTTAAATAGGATTTCAGTAAGTTGGCTTTCTCAAGCCAACCTAACTAGATTAAAAAGTTTGAGTACAAACTTTAGGTTGGCTTGAGAAAGCCTAGCATAAAGTTTGAAGTAGTTGTAAAAGTTTGAAGATTTACGGTTTCTAGTTTGATGTAATTATAAGTAGTAGTTTTAAAAGTTCAAAGTTTAGAGATTATAAAACCATTCAGTCTATCAAATAGATTAGATAGATAGATAGATAGATAGATAGATAGATAGATATTGACCCTCAGATAGATAGATAGATAGATATTGACCCTCAGATAGATAGATATATAGATAGATAGATAGATAGATAGATAGATATTGACCCTCAGATAGATAGATAGATAGATAGATAGATAGATAGATAGATAGATAGTTATTGACCATCAGATAGATAGATAGATAGATAGATAGATAGATAGTTATTGACCATCAGATAGATAGATAGATAGATAGACAGATATTGACCATTAGATAGATAGATATTGATCCTCAGATAGATAGATAGATATTGACCCTCAGATAGATAGATAGATAGATAGATAGATAGAAAGATAGAAAGATAGAAAGATAGATTGATAGTCATTGACCCTTAGATAGATAGATAGATATTGACCGTCAGATATATAGATAGATAGATAGTCATTGACCCTGAGATATAGATAGATAGAGTATGAACCACAGATAGATAGATAGATAGATAGTTATTGACCCGCAGATAGCTAGCTAGATAGATAGATAGATATTGACCCTCAGATAGATAGATAGATAGATAGATAGTCATTGACCCTTAGATAGATAGATATTGACCGTCAGATATATAGATAGACAGATAGTCATTGACCCTGAGATATAGATAGATAGAGTATGACCCACAGATAGATAGATAGATAGTTATTGACCCGCAGATATTTAGATAGATAGATAGATAGATATTGACCCTCAGATAGATAGATAGATAGATAGATAGATATTGACCATCAGAAAGATAGATAGATAGATATATCATTTTTTACTTGTTTGCTAGGGTAACCCAATCTGGTTGCTAGGCAGTTTCCAGGGTGATCCTTATCAAGCCTCCTTTTCATTCTGAGTGAATAAAGTCAACCCGGAAGTCTCTATGATTTTCTGTTGCATAGATATGTGATTTGTTACTTGGTTGCTAGGGTAACCATATCTGGTTGATAGGCAGTTACCAGAGTGATATATATCAAGGCTACTTTCCATCTTGAGTAAAATAAGTGAAACAGGAAGTCTCTACGATTTTCTGGTGCAGAGTTATGTGATTTGTTACTTGGTTGCTAGGGTAAGCCCTTGTCGTTGCTAGGCAGTTACCAGAGTGATACTTATCAAGCCTCCTTTCCATCCTGAGTGAATTATGTCAACCCGGAAGTCTCTACGATTTTCTGGTGCAGAGATATGTGATTTGTTAGTTGGTTGCTAGGGTAACCCCATCTGGTTGCTAGGCAGTTACTAAGGTGATACTCATAAGGCTCCTTGCAATCCTGTGTGAAATATGTCAACCCCTAAGTCTCTACGATGTTCTGGTTCAAAGATATGTGATTTATTACTTGGTTGCTAGGGTAACCCTGTCTGGTTGCTATGCAGTTACCAGGGTGATAACTTGTCAAGCCTCCTTTCCATCCTGAGTGAATAAAGTCAACCCGCAAGTCTGTATGATTTTCTGGTGCTGAGATATGTGATTTGTTATTTGGTTGCTAGGGTAACCCTGTCTGGTTGCTATGCAGTTACCAGGGTGATACTTATCAAGCCTCCTTTCCATCCTGAGTGAATTAAGTCAACCCAGATGTCTCTACGATTTTCTGGAGCAGAAATATATGATTTGTTACTTGGTTGCTAGGGTAACCCAATCTGGTTGCTAGGCAGTTACCAGAGTGATGCATATCAAGGCTACTTTCCATCCTGAGTGAAATAAGTGAAACAGGAAGTCTCTACGATTTTCTGGTGCAGAGATATGTGATTTGTTAGTTGGTTGCTAGGGTAACCCCATCTGGTTGCTAGGCAGTTACCAAGGTGATACTCATAAGGCTCCTTGCAATCCTGTGTGAAATATGTCAACCCCTAAGTCTCTACGATGTTCTGGTTCAAAGATATGTGATTTGTTACTTGGTTGCTAGGGTAACCACATCTGGTTGCTAGGCAGTTACCAGAGTGATACATATCAAGGCTACTTTCCATCCTGAGTGAAATAAGTCAACCCGGAAGTCTCTCTGATTTTCTGTTGCAGAGATATGTGATTTGTTACTTGGTTGCTAGGGTAATCACATCTGGTTGCTAGGCAGTTACCAGGGTGATACTTATCAAGCCTCCTTTCCATACTGAGTGAATCAAGTCAACCTGGAAGCTACTATACTGTGGCTATGAAGATTTTAGGTCATTACTTATTGGCTGCTTGATAAAAGAAATCCTCTGAGGGAGAGAGAGAGGGAGAGACGCAGGGCTGACAGGCCCTTTTTTGTCTGTGTGTGTGAAAACGTCAGTTGGGATTTAAATTTCTGAACATTCCGCAATGTTAAGTCAATGGGAGTTTTTCCGAGTTTTGATCGTCATTTTTAGGAAAACCGTAAGTCCGATCAGTTAGAAAAGATATAGCACACTATTCGGGATTAGTCTGAAGGTCTGTGCCGAGTTTGGTGCATGTAGCTTAAAAGCTCTAGGAGGAGTTACATTTAGAAATTTAGTCTCAGAATAATAATAATAATAATAATAAGTTTAAATAGGATTTCAGTAAGTTGGCTTTCTCAAGCCAACCTAATAACTAGATTAAAAAGTTTGAGTACAAACTTTAGGTTGGCTTGAGAAAGCCTAGCATAAAGTTTGTAGTAGTTGTAAAAGTTTGAAGATTTACGGTTTCTAGTTTGATGTAATTATTAGTAGTAGTTTTCAAAGTTCAAAGTTTAGAGATTATAAAACCATTCAGTCTATCAAATAGATTAGATAGATAGATAGATAGATAGATAGATAGATAGATAGATAGATAGATAGATAGATAGATAGATAGATAGATAGATAGATAGATATTGACCCTCGATAGATAGATAGATAGATAGATAGATAGATAGATAGATAGATAGATAGATAGATAGATAGAGTATGACCCACAGATAGATAGATAGATAGATAGATAGATAGATAGATAGATAGATAGATAGATAGATAGATAGATAGATAGATATTGACCATCAGATAGATAGATAGATAGATAGATAGATAGATATTGACCATCAGATAGATAGATCGATAGATAGATAGATAGATAGATAGATATTGACCATCAGATAGATAGATAGATAGATAGATAGATAGATAGATATTGACCCTCAGATAGATAGATAGATAGATAGAGAGATAGATAGATAGATAGATAGATAGAGTATGACCCACAGATAGATAGATAGATAGATAGATAGATAGATAGATATTGACCATCAGATAGATAGATCGATAGATAGATCGATAGATAGATAGATAGTTATTGACCATCAGATAGATAGATAGATAGATAGATAGATAGATATTGATCCTCAGATAGATAGATAGATATTGACCCTCAGATAGATAGATAGATAGTCATTGACCCTTAGATAGATAGATAGATATTGACCGTCAGATATATATAGATAGATTGTCATTGACCCTGAGATATAGATAGATAGAGTATGACCCACAGATAGATAGATAGATAGTTATTGACCCTCAGATAGTTAGATAGATAGATAGATATTGACCCTCAGATAGATAGATAGATAGATAGATAGATAGATAGTTAGATAGATAGATAGATATTGACCCTCAGAAAGATAGATAGATAGATAGATAGATAGATAGATAGATAGATAGACAGATAGATATATCATTTTTTACTTGGTTGCTAGGGTAACCCAATCTGGTTGCTAGGCAGTTTCCAGGGTGATCCTTATCAAGCCTCCTTTTCATTCTGAGTGAATAAAGTCAACCCGGAAGTCTCTTTGATTTTCTGTTGCATAGATATGTGATTTGTTACTTGGTTGCTAGGGTAACCATATCTGGTTGATAGGCAGTTACCAGAGTGATATATATCAAGGCTACTTTCCATCTTGAGTAAAATAAGTGAAACAGGAAGTCTCTACGATTTTCTGGTGCAGAGTTATGTGATTTGTTACTTGGTTGCTAGGGTAAGCCCTTGTCGTTGCTAGGCAGTTACCAGAGTGATACTTTTCAAGACTCCTTGCTATCCTGAGTGAAATAAGTCAAACAGGAAGTCTCTACGATTTTCTGGTGAAGAGATATATTATTTGTTACTTGGTTGCTAGGGTAACCCCATCTGGTTGCTATGCAGTTACCAGGGTGATACTTATCAAGCCTCCTTTCCATCCTGAGTGAATTATGTCAACCCGGAAGTCTCTACGATTTTCTGGTGCAGAGATATGTGATTTGTTAGTTGGTTGCTAGGGTAACCCTGTCCGGTTGCTATGCAGTTACCAGGGTGATACTCATAAGGCTCCTTGCAATCCTGTGTGAAATATGTCAACCCCTAAGTCTCTACGATGTTCTGGTTCAAAGATATGTGATTTGTTACTTGGTTGCTAGGGTAACCGCATCTGGTTGCTAGGCAGTTACCAGAGGGATACATATCAAGGCTATTTTCCATCCTGAGTGAAATAAGTGAAACAGGAATTCTCTATGATTTTCTGGTGCAGAGATATGTGATTTGTTACTTGGTTGCTAGGGTAAACACATCTGGTTGCTAGGCAGTTACCAAAGTGATACTCATAAGGCTCCTTGCAATCCTGTGTGAAATATGTCAACCCCTAAGTCTCTACGATGTTCTGGTTCAAAGATATGTGATTTGTTACTTGGTTGCTAAGGTAACCCTGTCTGGTTGCTATGCAGTTACCAGAGTGATACATATCAAGGCTACTTTCCATCCTGAGTGAAATAAGTCAACCCGGAAGTCTCTCTGATTTTCTGGTGCAGAGATATGTGATTTGTTACTTGGTTGCTAGGGTAATCACATCTGGTTGCTAGGCAGTTACCAGAGTGATACAAATCAAGGCTACTTTCCATCCTGAGTGAAAAAAGTCAACCCAGAAGTCTCTCTGATTTTCTGTTGCAGAGATATGTGATTTGTTACTTGGTTGCTAGGGTAACCCCATCTGGTTGCTAGGCAGTTACCAGAGTGATACATATCAAGGCTACTTTCCATCCTGAGTGAAATAAGTGAAACAGGAAGTCTGTATGATTTTCTGGTGCAGAGATATGTGATTTGTTATTTGGTTGCTAGGGTAACCCTGTCCGGTTGCTATGCAGTTACCAGGGTGATACTTATCAAGCCTCCTTTCCATACTGAGTGAATCAAGTCAACCTGGAAGCTACTATACTATGGCTATGAAGATTTTAGGTCATTACTTATTGGCTGCTTGATAAAATAAATCCTCTGAGGGAGAGAGAGAGGGAGAGACGCAGGGCTGACAGGCCCTTTTTTGTCTGTGTGTGTGAAAACGTCAGTTGGGATTTAAATTTCTGAACATTCCGCAATGTTAAGTCAATGGGAGTTTTTCCGAGTTTTGATCGTCATTTTTAGGGAAACCGTAAGTCCGATCAGTTAGAAAAGATATAGCACACTATTCGGGATTAGTCTGAAGGTCTGTGCCGAGTTTGTTGCATGTAGCTTAAAAGCTCTAGGAGGAGTTAGATTTAGAAATTTAGTCTCAGAATAATAATAATAATAATAATAAGTTTAAATAGGATTTCAGTAAGTTGGCTTTCTCAAGCCAACCTAATAATAAGTTTAAATAGGATTTCAGTAAGTTGGCTTTCTCAAGCCAACCTAATTACATTTTTGTCAGTAATTTAGTTTACAAGATTAAAAGTGTTGGATGCCAGATCGTGGTAGTCTTCTACATCCTCCACAATGCAACACTCAGATCCGAGCTGCAAAATGGGGAATTTCATTGAGTAAATTGTGTTCTGCACAAAGTTTTTGTCTGTGTTTGTGCTGTTACCTGATCTGCATATTTCCATTAGTGAAAACAACACAAAAAAAAAATGCAGACAGCATGTGCAACTGAACGATACCAACAGTTGCGCGTATCATTCTTAATGAACTTCCCCTTCATTCCTTGCAGATGCAAATGCAGTGGACACATTAACGCGGCTGTTATTAGTGCTATTGACAGGATTACAACCAAAAGTCCTCTATGTGTATTACGCCAAACCACATATGTGACCCAAGCTCTTTTAACACATTCTGTCTTTCTCTTTCAGTGACAGACCTCCCATGATTCCCCACTCATTGCTGTGCCATGTGATCTGGGCTGGTGTATTCCCTCTTCTCAGCCCAGGTCAATAATTTGGTATTTAAGTGAAATGGCGCCCATTAACCCGGGTCAAGTCGGACCTCTCCTCTAACCATTGATCAGATAACCAGTGGGGATATTTTATTACAGCCAACTGACGTAAAGCGGGTAAACCTGCACTCCGTTTGTGTGAGGGGAATTAGAGCAGATGTAGAAGAGAGAGAGAGAGAGAGAGAGAGAGAGAGAGAGAGAGAGAGAGAGAGAGGGAGAGAGGGAGAGAGAAGTAGCCGTACAGTGTGATCAGGTCCCATCCCGTAGGAGCCATCAGGGGGAATTTAGCCTGTGTGCTGCGCAGGCTCCATAAATGGCCCTTGAAAAGCACTGTGTATATAATCTGGACGTCAAATCAAATTAAAACCCTTGTCAGCCTCAGACCTGCCATTCATCTCAAAGCAAAAGTTCCTGCCCTTATGAATTTATTAGCACAACCTTTTTTTTTTTCATTAGCTAGCATCAACTTCATAAACCCATGTGACCCACACTGTATCCCTAAATAGGGAGTGCATTGGGGTATTGTTATATATATGAGTATATTTAAGTGTTGTATATTTATATAAATGTATACATTTTATATATTGGGGTATTTTTCTGATTACTTTTGACTGTCAGGGACTATATTTTCAGGTGTAAGTATGGCATTTATTGATTTTACTTACAAAATATAACACTTAAATTAATATTTGTGTCTTAATTATGTGGTGAAAATCTTATAAAAGCAATAAGGCACTCGAGGCTGTGACATATTGTGCATGTGCATATACTGTAGTCATGGCTAAAGGGGTTGCAGGTTTACAATAGGGCACAGCCTTGAGTGTCTTATTGCTTAATTAAATACCATCTTTTACAATCAGTTTATTTAAATGTTAACAACACAAATCACATTTTTAAGTTGCCAGATTAAACAATTTTACAGTGTAGAATCCCAACTGTATTGTCCCTTTCAAAATTATTATTATTATTATTATTATTATTACCATTATTACAAAAAAAAAAGTTTTTAAAAGGTTTCGGTATTTATATACTCTCTTATTGCTCTGCTTCTTACTACTGTATCCCTCTACCAATTTATCTTCACATCATGTCTGATTGTTGTCAACAGCTTTTAATAAGAATGTTGTTATACGTATGTGATCACTTACAGTCTATTCACTTCAGCACAAGAGCATGAGACAGCGAAAATAAGAGAGTATAATAATATGTCAGCTTCATTTCAGAGGCATTTAGGGAGAAATATTGTCTTTGGTCAGAGTCTCGCAAACACAGTAACCAGCCTGTATTGTTTTACCCGCAGACGGTTTATTTTGAAATGCAGTCTGTCAGCTTGCCAAGGTACACAACAACTGCAGTGTTTGAAGTCTTCTTTTGTAACTTTCATTTCAAATGTAGTTTTTATGCGGTGCAACATCCACACTGTTGTGAAATGGGGAAATATCCATTGAGTCCATATACAGTGAGAAAATACAGTTGTCAACTAGTTTTAATTGAATGTTACAGTCTGAGTTTGAAAGCTTTGACATTTGATTAAAGAGCTTTTCTGCCAGTCCACTGCACTCAGGAGAAGATGCCTGCAATTCTCATGCAGTCTGGATCTGTGTGATAGGTGTGATATTTTGAGTTTTTTCAGTTGATTGGATTGTCGAAAAATACAGATGATGAGCAAAAATTCTGACAAACCAGATTTCAAATTTACCACCATAATTTCTTATATTGTTTAATCACATTTATCATAAAATATCTGCAAATACAATTTGCAGTGCAATAAATTGTTATTCTGAGTAATTTGTCATAATTCTGGGAGCAATCTGTTAAAGTCAATCTGTTAAAGTCAACATGAAACAGCATTCAAATCCCATTTTACTTCCTTAATGTGATTTATTTTGATTGGAACATGATAGTCAATGAAAAATAAAAATGTTGGTGATGTTAGCCAAAAGTTGTTAGATTGCTGGAGCAAGTCATTATATTTTGATGAAAGATTAACAAAGACAAAGCCTTGAGAGAAAGTGTTGAAACCATCATTATCTTTAGCGTTTTGAAGTTGCTTAAACCGAAATGTCACCTCTGACCTCTGGGCGGCATTAATCAGTGGGCAGATGAAGAAGTGTAGCAATAAAGGTTGTGGCAGATACCTCTTCAACAAGCTGTCGACAACTGTCCAAAGCACTTGAAGGTCATTAATGCTGAGCTGATCTATGGGCCGGCAAACACAGGCTGAAACATAAAGACGGGCTTGGGGATTGAAGATCTGCTGGACAATCTGCCCAAGCGTCTGGATGTGTAAGTGTGTGTGTGTGTGTGTGTGTGTGTGTGTGTGTGTGTGTGTGTGTGTGACAGTGATTGAGACCAGGGATTAAATGAAAGCAAAAACAGAGATATATTAAAAGATATATTAACGTATAGAACTTTAAATTAATAGTTCGCCAAAAAATATTATTATTTCACCTGATGTCGTTCCAACCCCAAACAATCATAAACCTCTTGAGTTTCACAGAAGAAAGTCATATCATTCTGGAACAACATAGGGGTGGAAAAACATTTTTTCTGTGTGCTATCCATTAACGCAAGGCCGTAACCACAATATACATTGAGGGGGACAAGTCAATTATTTATATATTTGTTGCTTTTCTGCAGCAGTTCATTATGCACCACTGTTTAATTGACATTGTTGTTGCAGGAATAACATAATGTTTAAAAACATTGAAGAGCGGGAACCTCGTGGATTATTCCAGCACCACGCAGCATGCATCAGTGTCAGCAGTTCAGGTTAAGAGTGTTAGTGTCATGTAAGGTGTCAGTATATAAATAAACATGCAATATTTGCCCACTATATCATGATTGAAATGCTGTACGTGTAATTTCTAGTGGTGCAAACTATTCACCATTTGGCAAAATTTTCCACGTAAAGTATGTGATTGGTATGTCATTCATAACTGTAAATGTTTTTAACGGAGATGTTTTCAGCATAGTCTCAAGACAAAGAGTGATTGTGTGCATATTGCAAAGGAATTGAATTAATGTGGTAAGTTTCCGAAGTACCTTTTTAGAAAATTCAATTGATATTGTCAATTGAAAATGATCTATAACACAAAGTAGAGTGTTATCACCCACAGATTAGAACTAGAACATGGTCAAACCTGTGACTTGTGGCTTCAATTGTGTTTTTAGCTTTGAGCAAGGACAGTGTCATATATTTTCAATGCAAATAATATTAGGTTAGAATTTAAAATCAATTTAATATTTTCTAATAATATATTTATGTCTTTTAATTATTTCTGAACTTTGCACAGCATCTCCTAAGAGTCTTCTTTAAAAGAGACCATTTTATTTTGAGGATGAGCCAAATGGAAAATGTACTTTTACTCACTCATTTACTGACCCGTATGTTGTTCAAAACCCATATGCTGTGTTTTTCTCGGAGCATAAAAATAGATATTTTAAGCAGCTCTATCCCATAGAATAACAGTTTATAGTGAGCAGGTGCTGCCGAGCTTCAAAACGGACAAATGCTATATGACAAGTGCACTTTCTGGGGCCACACAACAGCTTTGTGTTGTATGGACTACTTTTATGGTAAATTAATAGGGATATTTGTTTTCTTCGTACCTTGACATTAGTGCTCAATATAAACTGTTTTTGTATGAAAAGAGCAGCATTCGGGTTCTCGAAGAAAATCTTTTAAAAAGAGTATATCCTTTACTATTTTAAAGGACCAAAATTATATTTGTGACCTAAACACCTACAACCCCCCACCCCCAAAATGATTTGGTCGTCCCCAATGTTCAAGACATGGTTACGGCCTTGCTTTAACGATGAAGAAATTATGGAGGCAAGAAAATGCTGGCATTGCAGCTGTGGTTTTGCAGGTGTGCAGTGGTCTTCAGGGGAGGAAGGTCTACTAGATTAGAAACTGGACTCACAGATGTGAGCCATACTGCTTTCCATGGTTAAAGCTGCCCACACTCACTCTCTTCCTCTCACTGATGATGAGATCTATAAAGTGCTCCCTGAGGTTCATTTGATCTCTGAGTGGAGGAGAAATCCATTTAAATCATCTTGCAGATTAAATGATACCACTGAAAGGTATTATGAGAAGAGGAGATAAATATTATAGTTCATATTGGTCTGGACAGTACAGTTAATGCATACTTCCTTATTTGGAATTACACAAGGCTAGTATTGTTGTGTGTGTGCGTGTGCGTGTGCGTGTGCGTGTGTGTGTGTGTACGCACCCATATACACAAAAAAATCTAATAAGATATCATTAATATCTCATTTGGGTAAAACGTTACATTAATGTTCCCTTTGTTAAAGGATTATAAAGGGGTTCATTAATAACAAATAATTTATTTACAAATGCAAATTATAAATCATTAATATGACATCATGCCTACCTCAGTGTCCACATGACAAGTGACTTCCTCATACCATGCCGTAGTAGGATAAGTTACATATAAACCATAAAACTAATGAGTTAACTTTTGAGACTTATTGTAAATATATAGACGAATACAAAACCTGTTTTTTCTATTATATTCATGCACTCTTATATATTGTATATGTTTATTGACAGTTCTGTAGCTGTCAGTGCAGAAGAGCTGCACATCTGCTGTCAGCTGTAGTCAATAAATAATCTGCTTTCTGCCTCATCGAATGAATTGAATCCACATGACATCAGTTAAACACACTAATAGAACAACTTGATTATGATTGGAATTAAGAAATATGCACTAGATTATGTGTATTTTGTCCTGTTTAGCATAATGCATTTAGGCGCTAATGCTAAATGCTAATGTACATGTGGTCAAAATCAGAAGACAAGGTCTTGGAAAATATTTAATATAACTCAGTTTTAAAGTTATCAACTGCAACTTGTTGCTTTAGCTCCATTGTGTTTCTATGCTCAAAGAAGGCCAGTATTATATATTAGCCTATTTTATATAAATATGTTATGGAAAAAACACTTGGAAATAACTTTACAATAAATTTGAGCTATTCTAACTATTTTCCCTCATTACTTTTATTAATTCTGACTGTTAGACAACAAACTTTCATGTGTCTTTCAAAAGAAACCACAATTATGTTTGTAATAAAAAGTGATGAACTACATCCCTGGAATTTTGAGTTGGAATTTTTGGCTTGTGGTCAAAACAAGGGGGCACAGATTAACAGGTTAAAGTTGCAATTTGTCAACATGTACACCGCTTGCACACTTATGCTTTTCCTTGAAACAAACGTCTCCATAACCGCATAGCCTACTTTAGGAAATTGAAAACTGAGTTTTCTAACAAGTACGGATTAGTGTGGACGTGGCCTTAGGAGTACACTAGCATGTACTGTAGATGACCTGAAAGCTAACAGACATGTACTAAAACAAACAAAAGTCCAGTTTTGATTTTAATAGAAACTTTTAAGATGAAGTGCAAGTGCAAACCTAAATTAAACATAATTCCACTAGCAATTCAAGAGCAACCTATGAGAAATGCCTTTTTCCTCTGGGTAGGTGCATACAAATGTTTGTGTGTGTGTGTGTGGGGGGAGGGGTGTGTATGTTTGAGTGAGTGTATGTGAGCACTCTCCACCCTTGGCCCTTTTCCATGCACTCAGCAGACAGTGCTGAAAGATAATGCATCTGGTGTCACAAGGACATTTCCCTGTGCCATCACTGGCATCTGCTGCTGTACTGTTGTCTTACAAGTCTCACGGCCCAGCCCCAGAGACATGTATACTACAGCTCTGCAGGGTCACATGGATGGATGCAAGTACACATATACATGCACACATACACAGAAAGAGAGATAGAGAGACCCTCCCAAAAGTCACATGCACACGGCATACATAAATACACTCTTTTGGCCTTTTAAATCCAGAGCCTTTTTGTGCCTAAAACCCACATTAACTGGCATATTTAAGGTGTGTGTCTGGATCGCTGTGTATAATCCCTCTGTAAATGTGTTGAAAAAGAATTCCAAGCTAACATTGTGCACTATTTGTTCCCTTAGTACAACATCGCACCTCCCCGTATATATGTACACATTTTATATTTTATAATCGGCATCTAAACACATTCAAGCTTCTTTTGACTGTGTTTTTTTAATTCATCATATTGTCTATTTTTTCCTCTGTTTAACCATCTTTTTTAATAGACAGACAGACAAATGAACAAACAGGTGGACAGATATATATTATAGATAGATAGATAGATAGATAGATAGATAGATAGATAGATTTTGTGTGAAAATATCAGACACATTCACAATTACAAGATATAATAAAAAATAAATAAACAATAAAAAGTGCTTTATAATAACAAAAAGCTTTCTAAAAGAACATTTTTGAACAGTACGAACAGGCTAACACATTTTGGTTTTATCTGAAAAACTTTAAATAACGTTTTTTGTAAGGGTTTATAAAGTAGTTTAGTAATGACTCATAAGTCCTTTATAAATGTATTATAAATCATTGATCTCTAGTTATAAAAACATGAATAAAAGGGTTGAATTTATGCAATACTTGCCAAATATTGATCATTTTAACGATTATATTGTTTAATAATTTGTATATGTTATAAATGCAATATGTAAGAAATACACTTAGTATTAATTAAAAACATAAAATGCCCAAATTCATGAATTATTTCTCTTTACAACAAAATTGAATTATTATAGAGAGAATAAAAGGAGGGACTGTATCAGTTTTGCTACAGTCTGCTTTGTGTTTATATTAATTACTGTGATGTCTTGACTCACTTGTGTTGTCACATTCCTTGTCATATTGATGTCAAAAGAATTGTGCTACTCCGAGTGACGTCCCAACTGAACTAGTCTTAGTTACCTAAAGTCCTCTGCAAAAATGTATATATATGTGTATATATATATGTGTATATATATATATATATATATATATATATATATATATATATATATATATATATATATATATATATATGTATATGTTATTTTTTTATTTATTTAATTTCATTTTTTTAATTTTGAATTATGCTTTATTGCTGCACAAAAAAAGCATTGTATTTACTGCCAGATCTAAACGGGTGATTTATTTATTTTCTGGAAACTTGTCAACTTCCAAACTGTCCAGCAGGTGGAGACTGTTCGTCTTCTTCAGCAGCAGACTGTAAAACTCATTCTGGGTGTCAACATTTTATAATTAATATTATATTATATTATTATAAATTATTTTAAATATGAAACATGTTAAAATATTTAATATTCTGATATTTTAATTGAACTGTATGAGACATTTAAGATCATTTGTCCTGAAGTCTATATTACTACACAAACATACATTACACAAATCCACATATACTGTATATAATTGGGTTTCTTTATATATTTATATACAGAACATTAATCTGTCACATTCTTATTCATTTGTTTATTTTTTTTTTACATTGCTGTTGTTAATGCTCTTTTGTTGTTTGAATCTTACTGTGGATATCATTTTTGTATTCTGTGTTCCACCAATGTTTTTTTTTTTTTTTTTTTTTTTTCAGATTGAATAGTTTTAAGAAACTAAGAAAATAAATAACCAAAAAGGAACAGCCATACTCATAACCTTCCCAAGGGTATTTTGTATCCTGTCCCCTTATACGAGGTCACGATTCCCAGAATCCGGTTTACATTCCATTGTCACAAAAGCAATGCACTGCAATTTCCCAACCCATAATCCCCCTCTGGTCAACTGGAATAGAATGACCTTTTCTGCCGATTGGCTTGCACCTTCATTATAAAGGATGGCAATCAAAATCTCCTGCACTTTTTTATAGACATTCAGTATGTGCAGCTCTCTGAGTCCCAGAGTGACAGAGAAAGAGAGAAAGTCTTGACTCTTCTAAAGAAAACACTCTGAATTTATGTCTGCCTGGCTGTAGACTGCTCACAATGGGCAGCAGAAATTCCCTTAAGGATGCACTTAGCTCTCCTCTCCTACTCTTCATCTCTCTTTCTCTTTCTGTCTCTTTCTGGGGTCTTTTCCAGACCACCTCTCCTCTGCAGTGCTAATGTAACAATGGTCTCTGTGATTTCATGAAACACAAAGTGCGTGTGTGTGTGTGTGTGTGTGTGTGTGTGTGTGTGTGTGTGTGTGTGTGTGTGTGTGTCAAAACACTCTGATACATATTGGTAATGTCTAATGTTGGTAAACTGTCATGGATAAAAGAAACAATTATTTCATAAAATCAAAAATAAAATACAATAAAACCACCATGTACTGTACATGAGCTTGTGCAACTTTTGCCTTAAAATGTAACATCACAATACAACAAACCTTAAATATCCAATCTCAACAACATAGCCTGCAAAGTCAAGCCCCGATGCCTCATACAAATGTATATGCAAGTTTTCCATAAGATCACTTACCCTTCTGACTGACTTTGTTTTTTTTCTCTTTCTGACTTCTAGAAGGAATCTGCACTTGAAAAGTGTTGCTTTTTGAATGTACTTCTCTTTCTTATGAGTGGAAAATACTTGCCGGATGATATTGAGTAAATCCAACTAGATCTCATCATGCTCAGTTTACTTAAATAAAATACACACATGAGTCTTGGTTAACTCAGCTTTCAGCAACTTTAGTGCATTATATTCAGATGGGTACAGTTGAAGCATAACATAAAGTGGAATTTGGCTGTGCCAAATAACCCACTTAGAAATAATTACAAATACTGACAGAATTGTAATAATCATTACATTAATCAATGTGCATTAACTGTTGAGATTAAGCTTTGTATTAATTAGAAGGAACATTACTGTCCACAATGGTGACTTCAAATAAAACACCATCATTTAGTACAAAACAGCATGGGTAATACTTAACAGAACTGTACACACAACTAGAACCCTTATTAATTCCACCTACCACAAGCCCCAACACCTTGCCAACACAGACAAAGTTAAATCCTACAGTGTGGCCACTTTCCCAAACAAAGATGAAACAAGTCATTTATTTATTTATCCATTTTTTTCCTAATTGACTTTAAATAAGTGAAACAAGTATGTTTAACACAAAGAATGCAATTTAAAACAACATAAAATTAGTTGAAGTTACATGAAAAACAAAATCAAAATAAATAAAAATTGAAATATCAAAATGTTAAACGATTCAATTTAATAAGGGCCAAATTCATTTTTTCTGTGTGGATTCTCAGCACTGTTGGGGTTAAAACAATCTGATATCACTTTTGATAGATTTCACGCTTATTCAATTGAACAGATCCATGGTGTATTGGGAGCTCACTGTGTTTACAGATATTAATAAACATTGACATGGAGATTTCCTAATCAAGAAAGCCTTTCTTTTTGTTTAAGATAGATACATTTTTATAGTATAGAAAAATAAATGCTTGATGAAGGTACGTTATTGTTGTTTGAATAAAGAGGGCTTCTGAAACCTAAACTATCTGGCCCAAAGATATAATAGCTTAATCTTTTTTTATTTAAATAATAATAAAAAAAAAAAAAAGTTTTTACTTGACATTTTATTGAATCTGCTGATTCCCTGATGTGGTCTATTATAATTAATTTATACATTATTTTAATAATACTCAGTTTTTAATAAAACAGCACATCTGTCCTCTGAAAACATTCCAAGTATAGGAAAAAAAAACTGTTGGCTCTAACACAGCTAAAGACCTTGGCTTATTGGAGTACTAAACACAGAATGTTTAGCGGTTAAAACAATACTGTATGCGATCTTGTGTGTAACTCTTAAGATTTTGTAACAAACAACAAGGCAAGTATTGATTTCATCTAATGCATTCAGATTTTTCTAATGTTTATCTTCTTTTATTAACTCTCAGACTGCCACACAAGATGTTTAATGTTTAATATCACATACAATTTCTTCTATCATATTGTACAACATTCTAAAAAATCATGTCCTCTTGAATCAATGGATCTTCTTGAGCCTCAACACGGCACTCATTTGTCAAAGACACTTTTAAGTTAATTACAGGCCATTAGTAATCTTGAATGCGTTGTGATTCAAATGCAAAATTGATCATCTAAAACATTATCTAATGAAAACATTGTGTTCTACTGAGCCTGTAAACATGCGAACAGGGAAGTGCAGGTAATATTGAGAGATCTGCTTTGTTTATGTAGGTATAGGGAGCTAAATTTATAATATGAACAAAAAATTTAAATTTTTTGATCAGGTTTTACACCATGGATGAAGCAGTGTCATGCATGTAAATGTACTGTTGTTAATGAAGCAAAGATGATTTAAAAAAATTATTTCATTAAGGCAGGGTTATCAAACACCTCAAACACAAGCGTATTATTGCCTGCAAAAGAACATTGCAGTACTGCATGTTTCAATCAGAAGAGAGTCTCTGGAGGAATTACTGTTTACGATAAATTCACTAGAATCAGCAGAAATTGCTAGTAAAACCTTTTGTTAGAAATTACATATAACGGCAAGTGCTGCAGTATGTTACATTGAGTATTATTGAGTTGAGTTTTTGGTGTGTGTGTGTGTGTGTGTGTGTGTATGTATGATTTTGTGACTGTATGAATCACCATCCACTGTTGTAGTATATCCAGGAGATCCAACTAAATATCTCCTTTTGTGTTCCATGAAAAGAAAATGTATTAAGGTTTGTATGAGAGCAAATAAATGAAAGCATTATCATCTTTGGGTGAACTATATCTTTAAAAGAATTGAAATTCTGCATTCCCTAAGTCTTTAAAACAGGAAATTGTACAAATCACCACTGTATCACATTACCACAATGCATACAATCTAAATTACCCATGAAAAGTACAAGAAGATATTAACCTCCACTTCTTCATCAGTAGAGAAAACATACAAAAAATGTCCATATTTTTTAAAGAAAAATTAATGCAAAAATGCAACAGTATAAAAAATAAAAATAAAAAATAATTGATTAAAAGGCCTAACATATTTAATAAGACAATTCATTTAATTTTACAGTAAAAAAATTGCTATTTTGGGGGGTAAAAAGTATGACATTACTGTATCATTAACGGTGAACATGTTTTTAATGTTTAAAAAGAGAATACATGTTCACTATGGTAAAATATTGCTAAAATGAAGATAAAATAATAATTGGGCATTCACAGAAGTCCCTGCGTGACCTAACAAATGTAATTATATTTAATGGAAATAGTTATGTCTCTTCTTACTTTTCATATCAGTTATGTACATTGGAGTTTTCAGTTATATTTTATGTAATTAAGATAATGTTTATTGCATTATTTTTGTGTCACATATGTTACTCTAATGGTGTTTTGTGTTTGTTTGGGTAGCACTGCACATCTTTACATGTGTATTAATTATTGCTGCTGAAAGTTACCCTTGATGAATTTTAAGTGTCTTTTGGTTGTTGTTACAGTGTTTAACAATACATTTTAAAGTGATTAAAGCAAATTTGTATAGTTGCAGATGGGGTACTATATTAAGTTTATATAATTTCATCTTTAAATGTGTTAGAATTTGACCACATACTCATACATATTTGGGTCTTTAGAGACACGGCACTTATACACTGATGAGTCAACACATTATGATCTCTCACAGGTGAAGCGAATAATGTTGATCATCTCCTAACAAGGCCACATGTCAAGGTCTGGTAGATTAGATGGTATGCGATCAGTTCTCATTGTCAATGTGTTGAATGCAGGAGAAATGGGTAAGAGTAAAGACCTGAGCAACTTTGAACAGGGACAAATTTCTATGGCAAGACGACTAGGTCAGAGCATCTCTGAAACGTCAAGGCATGTGGGGGGCACCCGGTCAGCAGTGGTGGGTACCTACCGACAGTGGTCAGAAGAGGGACAAACCACAAACCAGTGTTGGGCACCCAAGGCTCATCGATGCATGAGGGCAATACAAATTTTAATGATGATTACGGGAGGAATGTGTCACAACAGTGCATCACACCTTGCTGCGTAGCCGCAGAGCAGTCAGAGTGCCCAGGATGACCCCTGCCCACCGTTGAAAGAATCTACAATGGGCACGTGGGCATTGGAATTGGAGCTTGGAGAAGTGGAAGAAGGTCAATTTGACATGAACCTAAATATTATTGCAGACCAGGTACACCCCTTCATGGCAATGGTATTCCTTGATGGCAGTGACCTCATTCAGCATGACAATGCGCTCTGCCACACTGCACACATTGTTGGGGAATGGTTTGAGGAAAATGATGAAGAGTTCTAAGTGTTGCCCTGGCCTTCAATTTCACCAGATCTCATTCTGACTGTGCATCTGTGGGATGTGCTGGACCAACAAGTCAAATCCTCTGCGGCTCCACCTCGCAACTTACAGGACTTGAAGGATCTGCTGCTAATGTCTTGGTGCCAGATACCACAGGACACCTTATGAGGTCATGTAGAATCCATGAATCTGCAGGTCAGCGCTGTTTTGGTGGCACACAGTGAACCAACAGCATATTAGGCAGGTGGTCATAATATTTTGGCTTATCGGTGTATCTATAACAAAAAAATCATCAAAATGCCCAGATGGTTTCAAATTTTCTAAATATTATCAAGACGATTAGAAAATAATAGAACAAACATATTTTGAAGTTTAATTTTTATATCAAAGAGAAAACACAACAAATCAGGAAATATATAGAAAAGGAATCATTACTTTCATCATGAAATTTCAAAGTAGCAACAGAAGAACAGGATATGTATTAAATAAGAATCTGTCTTTTGTTTATGATCTTATTAATGCCAATTATGCAAAAATTCTTCTAACTTCTGTTCATGCTCAACGATTTTGAAAAGGATTTTAAATGACTGCATTACCAATAATCTGCTAGTTGACACTTGTCATATTAGGAATGATGCCATTAAGCCTTATACCTTTTATTCCACAAGTCAAGTCATATTTATTTGTATAGCGCCTATCAAAACACACATCGTATCAAAGCAGATTTACAGAAAATCATGGTTTTACAGAAAATTAAACTGCATTATCTATAGTCATCATTGTGTAGTTTGATAAAATACAATTGTGAATTGTGTTTAAAAATAAGTATTTAAATAATAATTGTATTTAGAACCCCAGTTAGCAAGCCAAAGGGAACTGTGAGCAAGAAACACAAAACTCCATAATGGTTAATGGAGAAAAATAACCTTGGGAGAAACCAGACTCACTTTGGGGGCCACTCTGGCTAGCATCATGAATATAATGTAAATATTACTTATGTAAAGTTAAAGTCATGGTTTAAAATTATTAAACTAAGTAAGTGTTAAGGGTCAGTGTTTAAACATATATTTTGTATGAACTGTAAAATTAATGACTAATGTCTTTGAAGTCCATCCTGGATTAACTGGAGAAGTTCACATAGATGCAATTGTCCTTGTTAGTTGGCTGATGAAGGCTTTTGTTGGCAATTAATTGATAGACTATGTATTCCATTTCACGAGTGTAGTCCATCATTAGACCAAGGTGATCTGTTAGGTGCATCGCAGTTCATCCGGCCGGTAATTTCGTTGAGGCCAATAATAATTCCAAGTTTCAGGCAATGGCATAAGAAGTATCCCATGTGGAGTATAAAGTATCCTTATGGTTGGAGTTGGCATCAGTTCATCCTCTGAAGTCCATCGTAATAGACTGAAGTGATATTTGTACTAATATTAGTCATCATCACTCAGAGACATGTAGCAGTGGAGTCCAACACGAAGCAGGAATGAAGCTGGATCCAGCCGGTTCTGGTGATCTTAGGATAGGAGTCTCAAGGTTGGAAACAAATAGAATAATATTAGCATTATTGCCTCTCAATTTATTGCAGAGTTATATAGATCATGATCAATGTTTCTATTTCTGGTTCTGGCAGACCTAACTAAAGCAGCCTAATTGTGAGTTGAAGGATAAATTAGGTGTATGCCTGGCTAAATAGATGCATCTTTAGTCTTGACTTAAACTGAGTGAATGTGTCTTTATCTCGAACAGTGTTAGGGAGACTATTCCATAGTTTAGGAGTCAAATATGAAAAGGATCTACCTCATTTTGTGGATTTTGATATTCTAAGAACTTTCAACAGGCCAGCTTCGTATGTAGTTAACAGAATTTTAAAATGAATACAAAATTTAACAGGTATCCCATGTAACAACGATAAAATGGGGCTAATATGATCATATTTCTTGGTTCTCATCAGCACTATGGCTGCTGCATTTTGAACCAATTGAAGTTTATTTATTGATCTTGCTGGACATCCTCCCAGTAATGCATTACAATAATCTAGTCTTGAGGTCATGAATGCATTAATTCGTTTTTTCGGCATCAGCAACAGAGAGTATGTGTCGTAATTTTGAAATATTTCTTAGGTGGAAGAATGATGTTCTACAAACATTGGTAATTTGATTTTCAAAGGACAGATTGGTATCTAATATAACACCTAAGTTCTTCACTGTTGAAGATGATGTAACAGTACATTCATTGAGAGTCAAATTATATTTTAGCGGCTTGTTTTTAGAGGTGTTTGGTCCAATAATTAGTACCTCTTTTTTATCAGAATTGAGTAGAAAGAAATGTCTGGCCATACAATCTTTTATTTCATTAATACACTTTTGTGAGAATTGTAAAATTTCATCAGGTTCTGTTAGCGGTTTGCTCAATAGGACCTAAACCATGATAATGCAACTCCACAAATGCACAAATACCTGTAATTCTCTAGACTATTCAAGAGAATTTTGTGATCTATCATGTCAAATGCAGCACTAAGACCTAAAAACACTTGAAGTGAAATTTAGCCACGATCAGATGATAATAGCAAGTAATTTGTAACTCTGATAAATTTGATGAATGCAGTCTTTCTACTGTGATGGGGCCTAAATCCTGACTGAATATTGTGGCACGGTGGAGGGCGGGACCGGCACGTGATTGCGCACGCCCGGTCCCGTATCAGGCTAATTGAGCCGTCAAGAGGGATAAAGGCCACTCGCAGACGGTGATCGGGAGAGAGAGCTTAATCAGCAGACATGTCTGCTGTCCTATGTGTTTGTTTTAAGTTCTTTATTAAATTATTATTTATGTTGACAAGCCGGTTTCTCGCCTCTTCCTTGCCCGTAACGTGAACTGTTTTACAAATATATATACTATTTCTCTGTAGAAATTAACATAGTTGGGAGGATACCACCTTTTCTAGTATTTCTGACATAAATGGGATATTTGAAATCGTTCTATAACAAGCCAGTCTTCCAGGATCAAGCTGTGGCTTCTTAATAAGCGGTTTGATAACTGCCATTTGAAAGTTTCTTGGGACATGTCCTGAGGATATCGAGGAATTAATAATATTAAGAAGAGGTTCTGAGATTACAGCTAATACCTCTTTTGAGTAATTGGTTGGTATTGGATCTAACATACATGTTATGGCTTTTTATGTTTCGATAAGATTGTTAGCTTTTCATGATCTATGACAGCGAAGGATTGAAGGCTCAAATCCTTCACTCAAATGATTATTGATTTTATCTTTCTCAGCACATTCCTTATTTTGATATCCAATGCAGATATACTGGCCACACTCATCTTTGAGTATTCCCCTGTTCTGAACCTCATGAAACCCACTGTTATCTGTCCCAAGTTTCTAGGAAGATGGGATTTTAAAATATTTATTCTACAACCCAGAATTTTAAGATAAAGGAGCTAATTTTTTGAGGGGCTTTTGTATTGCATTTTCATAAAAAATCTTTTCAGAGCTGGAATCTCAAATAACAGTTCTGGATAAGCAACACTCTGATTGATTTTCAGAAGAAAGTCAGTTAACCCTTACTGCATAGCATAGGGAATATAACAGGCTACCTTTGTCTAAATCATCCTTTATTACAGGATCAAAAAGAAATATTACTACTCTTCTTGACCTGGAAGAGAATGACTCCAAAGCAGCAATTCATGTTTTTTGGACAGAGCAAGGAAAAGTGATTAAAAACCCCAATAATATTTATA
The DNA here is from genome assembly GCA_032164185.1 of Moxostoma hubbsi. Classification (NCBI taxonomy): domain Eukaryota; kingdom Metazoa; phylum Chordata; class Actinopteri; order Cypriniformes; family Catostomidae; genus Moxostoma; species Moxostoma hubbsi. The sequence goes on along the minus strand of JAVLUX010000014.1, from coordinate 36,289,690 downwards.
AGAATTTTAAATAATTATAGCAAGAGCTAACTGAAATTGAATACAAATAATTTCTTGAAGCTCTTCTGATTCCTAAATTCAATTAATCTGAAATGTATAACACTGCAGGAACTAGAATATCCAGCCAAATCGCTTCAAAAAGGAAATTATCCAAGTTTAGATGGGATCCATCCCAGAACTGCTCTATGCATGTCTGTGACATAGTAAGGTCTACTTAGTCTAAGTTTATAGAATACCCAAGTGAGATTGGGTCACTTTATAATGATCAGAAATCAGCTACTTTTTCAATGCTCCTAAAAAAAAAGGATTAAGACAACCTAGACTCATCCAGCTTTTTATTTTAGGCCAATTTCCCTGCTCTACATTGATGTGAAAATATTTGCTAAAGTACTGATTTCTCTGAAGTTGATTAACATGGATTAGACAGGTTTTATTAAAGGCTATTTTGCCTCAGATAATATGAGACATTTGTAACATGAAGGTCTACATACACTACATGATATTCAGAAATAATTTTTGGATCATGGTCATAGCGACACCACTTGTCAGCAGGAAGAGTGGCTCAAACAACAGACTTTAAAATATTCCTTTTATATTTAGCCAAATTGTTTCAAAATTGTTTATAATAATTTAAAATGCCAAACAATTCCAAACAATATGCACTTAAGTTCCAAACAATATGCACTAAAAAATAATAATCAGAATTATTTTTTTCATATGTATTGTTCAGTGTAAACCTTAAGTGCTGTTATATAAGATATTATATACATTCCTTTAAATGTTTCAAGAGTTTGAGAGTTTTTGATTTATTGTAAGTAATAATACCAATGCCCCAAATGCAGGTGCAACATTGATTGCAATCTGTGTCTCAGCCTGTCCCAGGTGCACAGATACAATCAGGACCTGCATAAACAATGCATATATAGAATTTCAAACTGCCAAATGCATCATAACATGCTGTTAGCTGCCAAAGTGAGGTGCAAGATGCCACCGAGCCCACCACAAACTTTAATGTAATTCATCATGGTTAAACAAAAAATTGGATATTTGTTGAACAATCATAACATAAATCACATTATAAATCATGACTCAGATGTATGGTGAAATATACATGGGGTTTTTGAGGGGTCATTCAATAGTTTTACGTGAGGAAAAGCCTGAAATGTAAATCAATATTTGCTGATAATCTCCCTTTCTGTGTCTCTCCAGTCTAACTTTGCATACAGTCTAATATGGTGCATCAATACATGTCAAACAAGGTTTGACTTGTTAGTGAAGAAATGTGTGAACTAAGGACATTTGATATTATAAATAAGTAACTAAATGTTCCTAGACTCATCAAAACTAATAGGTTTTGTTCATTTACACTGACACCACTCTATTTCCATAAAATATAGCCTAGGTCAAAACACATCAGACCAATGTTTATATATATAAAAAAGTTTATATAACCCCAGTATATCTTTAATATGTCTCATACTCAGGGCAGTTCAGCTTAACCAGTCTACATCCCTCTGCACTAAACTGTGTGAGCACAGAAAGCTCTCCAGTGACATCAAACATTTTAAATGGGTTAAAAAGCTTCAACCATTAAATTCTCCCCAGGAGACAGAAGGAACCGGGCAGACTATTGCATGCTGGTTAAGAGTTTAATGAACTGAATATTGTCAGGAATCGTTGACTCTTAGGGAGCTTCTATATTAATAGACACGCTAGCCTAACTTAAAGATGTAGCTATCTCTGTGTGTGTGTGTGTGTGTGTGTGTGTGTGTGTGTGTGTGTGTGTGTGTGTGTGTGTGTGTGTGTGTGTGTGTGTGTGTGTGTGTGTGTGTGTGTGTGTGTGTTGTACGGGTTTAACCTCCATTGAGGGACCAAATGTCCTCACAAGGATAGTAAAACCTGAGATCACCTACATTGTGGGGACCAGTTAGCGGTCCCCACAAGGAAATGGCTTAGTAAACATATTAAACAGTTTTTTTTTTTATTATTATTTAAAAATGCAAAAAGGTTTCTGTGAGTGTTTGGTTTAGGGGCAGGGCTGAACTGGTAATCTGGCATTGCGCGCATTTTCCCAGTGGCCGACACACTTTGGGGCCTATCAGGGGCAGACTGGCCATCAGGAAAACCGAGTGGGCCAGCGGGTAGGCTGCGACATGGGCTGAATGGGCTGCGATAAGCTAATATGAGCCGCTGCGTTATGCAGAACGGACCACAAAACGGCACCGTGATATGCAGAAAAGGACAGCGAACCTTTTTTGGCCAGTTACTATGTAAAATCCCGGGCCGAGGGGTAGGGTTAAGGGACAGAAATTATCGTTAGATCCATATAAATTCCATAGAAGTCTATGGATACATGCTTATACTTCATTGTGGGGATCAAATGTCCACACAAGGACAGTAAAACCTGAGATCACTTACCTTGTGGGGCCCAGTCAGCAGTCCCCATTAGGGAAATGGCTTATTAAACATACTAAAAGATTTATTTATTTTTAAATGTATATAATGCAAAAATGTTTCTATGAGGGTATAGGGTTAGGGTTAGGGGATATAAATTATCATTAGATCTATATCAAATCCATAAAATGCGTGGAAGTCTATGGAGAGTCCCCACAATTATATAAAACCAAGTTTAATTAAAGTCCCGACAATGATATAAAACAAAACGCACGCATGTGTGTGTGCTAGATAAGATGTGATTTGATCTGATTTGTGCGCTATATAGTCAGATCTGTTCAAGTCATTGGGCTCACTAAATGCATTTACCATTCACACAAAAACATATGAAGATTTTTTAAATGTTATGATTTCTATCTTTAATAATTTATTACTATAAATAGTTTGCATTGGCTCTGTTCAAAATCCTAGTGAGTGGCTTTGCTGTCGACTTCTTACATAGGCAGTTGCCTTCTAAGGCAGCATCCTTACTTAAATGGATAATCAGAGCCAACTCATTTGGAGCACTCTTATTGGCGGTAACTCTGTGCATCATACAATAACACTCTCATGACAAAATGCCACTAGGGGAACTTTTTGCATGCACCACTAAAACGTTGCCCTGGGTCTGTTCATTAAATGTCACTTTGATGCCATATTTGACTCATTTTGAAGCATTAAATGTTTTTACCTGATGCTACAATTATTAAAACTCTGTTTTTCAAATGGTGCTATCATATGCTTCAGAACACTTTTAATGCAGCATGATTCTTCTGGAATACTTCTTTTTTTTTTTTTTCTTCTTTTTTTTTTTGTAATTTGTTAGGATTAATTATTGTGACTTTGTACTTGTATCTGCTCATTATATGTTTTATGTTGTTTGTTGGTTATATTTTTGGTATATTATTGGTTAGGTTTAGCTGTAGGAGTGGGGTTAGGTCTTCAAAAATATCTATATTACAGTGTAATTTAAATACAATTATTGTAACAACATTTAACTGCCTGTTACATGTTTTATATTTTTTATAAGTGGTTTGGTTTAGGAATAGGGTTAGATTAGGGGATCTAAAATATCGATATCATAGTTTAATTTAACTCAAAAAAGATAATCAAGTACAATGTATGTTTCAAGAGCAATGGAACATATTGCGATTAAACATTTGAGCATTGACAAAATCGTCCAAACTGAGATAAGAACAGAATGTCAAAGATGTTTTCATGACAAAAGCAAAAAGTTGCATCAGTACGGTGACATATTTGTCATGAGACTGCCCTGATCATAAAATAGTGCTCCTCACGTAAGCGCACGTGAGAATTGACTCAAAATAGATTACAATGGCGTTTGTCGTTAGCATGTTGCAAGCTAATAGTACAATATTCTAGTAGGCAAAAATTATAAGTAAATAAAATACAGCCCTTGTCTCAGTTGTTCAAACAGTCAGATAGTCCCGCTCTCAACTAACTGCTTTGGTTGAGTAACACTGTTACTAAGTGGCTCACTTTTATTTTAGAGAAAGTATTTTAACAATAAAAAGTCACATTCTAGTTTTATAGAATCACATTACCATAACTACATTTTGGCAAAATTAGTTTTACATGCCTAGTTCTGCAGATTGCAGAAGTTTTCTGGTGAAATAAACTAGGAATGGGCATTAGTTGTTGTCGAGTACTCTAACTCACAAAAAAGTCTTGGTTACTAATGTAACCTCTGTTCCCTGATGGGGGGAATGTGATGTTGTGTTGATGAGCTGACACTAGGGGTCGATCCTGCGGAGCCCAGACATCTCTGATCTTGAGAAAAGGCCAATGAGAATTGGCGTGTGGAATTTGCATGCCACTCCCCCGGACATACGGGTAAAAAAGGAGTGACGCTGCAAATACACATCAGTTATCGCACTGAGGAGCTGAGCCAAAGACTCGGCGCTTTCAGCAGTTGGTTCAGTGTTGTGGCCGGAGGGACACAATGTCTCATTCCCTCCATCAGGGAACGGAGGTTACGTCAGTAACCGAGACGTTCCCCGTCTGTCACTCACTCGATGTTGTGTCGATGAGTTGACACTAGGGGTCCCAATGGAAAATGCCACAAGAGCTGAACCGAGTTACGCAGACTGGCGGTGCAAGACGGGCAGACCTCTGTGTGCCTCGTAGCCAGCGCAGCAAGCTGTCGCATAACTACCCCCAACACATTGGCAGGCATGAAGCGGTTCCCTGCACCTAGGGTAACGGATAACTGCTCAGAAGTATAAGGACTGGCTGGCCCAGACGGGGCCTTCTCTCTATTATTCTCCCCTGTAAAAGGAACTAAATCATTCGGCTGGGGGCCAAATATAGGGTCCAAGCTGGGGGGTGTCCCTCCAAAGAGGAGGACACCGCAGAGACCACACCCGGCCCCAAGGGGGGGGGTTAGGTGGAATACACACACGGTCTTACCGGTTAGGAGCGGAAGCACATAGTGTGGAGCGGCGTCGTGGTAGATCCTACCCAAGGGGGGGAGGAGTTACTACAAACACGGCGACCCAGGGCAGAGGGCCTTCTGTCCAACGAAGACACGGTTTACCAGCAGGGAAACCATTTTGCGAGATATACATCACACGGGGTTGTCCAAGGGGACAACCAGCACATGTGGAGCACTTACCACAGGGCCTAGTGACACCCATACCTGGGCGGCAGCGAGCCTCTCTGAAGACTCGATGGCCACTTGGCTAGGGTGGAAAAATGTCCAGTGTTCACACTTCCTGCGAATGCAACTGGGGAAAGAGCGCACGTCTTCGCCTCAAATGGAGGGGAAAGGCGCTATGCACAAGCAATACACCCAGCCAGCTGACCCGAACTTACCTGTTTGTGTCACCTGATAACACACGGGACAAAACTGGCTCAACCCTGAGGTTATAGAACCTCGCGAAGGTGTTGCCCAACCCGCGGCTCTACTAGAGAGGCGCCGTGGGACAACACCCAAGAAGCTGCGATGCCCCTGTTAGAATGGGCTCGTAGGCCAGAAGGGGGCGGCACATGCTGGGCGTGGTATGCTATTGTGATGGCATCGATGACCCAGTGGTTGATCCTCTGTTTGGAGACAGCGCTTCCATTCAGCTGTCCGCCGAAGCAAACAAAGAGCTGCTCTGAGCTTCTAAAGCTCTGCGTGCGGTCCAAGTAGATGCAAAGAGCGCACACCGGACACAGCAATGCCAAGGCTGGGTCTGCCTCCTCCTGGGGCAGCGCTTGCAGGTTCACAACCTGAACCCTAAAAGGGGTCGTGGGAACCTTGGGCACGTAGCCCGGTCGGGGTATCAGGAAGACGTGAGAGTAAGCCGGACCGAACTCTAGGCACAGTTCGCTAACAGAGAACGCCTGCAGGTCCCCTACCCTCTTGATGGATGTTAGCGCCGTCAGGAGGGCGGTCTTCAGAGAGAGTGCCTTTAGCTCTGCTGACTCAAGGCGCTCAAAGGGAGCTCCCTGAAGGACCATGGAGAGGTCCCACGAGGGAACGAGGCACAGCCTGGGTGGGTTTAACCTCCTCGTGCCTCTCAGGAACCTGATGAACAAATCATGCTTCCCTGAATACTTACCTTCCATTGCATCGTGATGTGCCAATATAGTGGCTACATTCACCTTCAAGGTGGAGGGGGACAGCCGGCCCTCCAACTTTTTCTGCAGAAAGGAAAGCACTGATCCAACTGCGCTTCTCTGGGTGTCTTCACCACAGAAAGAACACCACTGAGCGAACAGATGCCACTTCAGGCCGTAAAGGCGCCTCGTTGAGGGGGCCCTTGCCTGAGTGATCATGTCTACCGCCGTGGGTGGTAAATCACCCAAGTCTATCGCGTACCGTCCAAGGGCCAGACATGGAGATTCCAGAGGTCAGGTCGCGGGTGCCAGATGGTGGAATTCACCAGAGGGGGGGGGCTGTCGCGAGGAGCGTGAGGTCCGAGAACCAAATCCGGGAGGGCCAATAATAGGCCACAAAGAGGACCTGCTCCCCGTCCTCCCTGACTTTGCACAACGTCTGTACAAGTAGGCTCACTGGGGGGAATGCATACTTCCGAAGCCCCGGGGGCCAGCTGTGTGCCAAGGCATCTGTGCCAAGGGGCACCTCGGTCAGAGAGTACCACAGTGGGCAATGGGAGGATTCTGGGGAAGTGAACAGGTCTACCTGCACTTGGCTGAATCGACTCCAGATCAGCTGAACCACATGGGGGTGGAGCATCCACTCTCCCCTGGATGTAACCTGCCGCAACAGTGCATCCGCTGTGCTGTTTAGGTAGCCTGGGATGTGAGTGGCTTGCAGCAACTTGAGTCATTGCTGACTCCAAAGGAGTAGACGGTGGGCGAGTTGTGCTTGCTCCGGATCAACGGCAAAAGCCTCCTCAGGGCAAGTAGTACTGCCAGCAACTCAAGGCAGTTGATGTGCCAACGCAGTCGCGGTCCAGTCCAAGGGCCGGCGACTGAGTGACCGCTGCATACCATTGGGAGGTATCTGTTGTAACTACGACGTGCCTGGAGACCTGGCCTAGGGGAACTCCTGCCCACAAGAATGCTAGGTCTGACCAGGGGCTGAGAGAGCGGCTACAACCCTGCGTGATGAGGACACGGTGTGTGCCATGGCGCCATTCTTGTCTCTCAACTCGGGACCAACGCGTTCCGTCTGAATGTATGCAGACAGCTCAGCACTGACTGTGCGCACTCGCTGGTGAGACGCGCCATCATCGAGATCGAGTCCAACTCCATACCGAGAAAAGAGATGCTCTGAACCGGGAAGAGCTTGCTCTTTTGCCAGTTGACCCAAACCCCAAGCGGCTGAGGTGCCTGAGCACCAGGTCCCTGTGAGCACACAACATGTCTCGCGAGTGAGCTCAGATTAGCCAGTCATCGAGATAGTTGAGGATGCGGACACCCGCTTCCCTCAGTGGGGCAACGTCTACCATCGCGAACCAATCCAGATGCCGGACGCTCGCTAGAATGCGTTTCTGCATGAGCATCTTGAACGGGAGTCTGTGCAGAGCCCGGTTTAGAACTCGCAGGTCGAGGATTGGCCGCAACCCGCCGCCTTTTTTAGGTATGATGAAATAGGGGCTATAAAACCCCTTCTTCATCTCGGCTGGAGGGACAGACTCTATCGCGCCCTTATGTAGAATGGAGGTGATTTCTGCACGCAAGGCAGCAGCATTCTCGCCTACCACAGGGGTGGAGCGGACACCGTTGAACATGGGTAGGCGCCTGGGGAACTGAATCGCATAGCCAAGTCGGACGGTCCTGTTCAGCCAACGCGACTGTTGGGGAGCACGAGCCACGCCCCCAAGCTCTGTGTGAGAGGGACCTATAGCATCGGATGTACCGGCAGGCCGGGCCTCGTGACAGGGTGGAGCCCGGGGTGCTGAGTCTAGGGACATCGAAGCACTTACCTGGCTCCTTTTACCCGGAACAGCCTGGGATGGGGGAGGAAGAATTTCATCCTCGTAGCACGTGGAGACCGTCGGCTTGGGGGTGGAGTTGTGCCACGGCTGGGCACGTGGAAGCGGGAGGTCCGGTTCCAGGGTGCTGTACCTGCCAAAGAGAACCGATTGCTGGCGTTAGGGATAACAATGGCCAGGGAGACCGGAAACTGCTCTTTTTTTGAAAATGTGGGTGCCACAGCCCGTTGGCGTGCGGTGAAATAAGATTCAAAAGGAAATAAGGATTCTCCACCCACCCCTCCGGTAGTGCAGTTTCCTGAGTCCCGGGGCTGCCTATCTCAGGGGCGCTTTGAAGCCATCTTGGGGTTCTTGGCGGCCGGCCGTGAGGCGGGGGGCGTCGCCATCCTGTGGGTATCTCCGCGTCGGGGCCAGCCCCGAGGTGCGAGCTGTGGGTTGGTGTTGGTGCTGGCATCGCAGGGGGACATGCTGGGCGATGAGCAGACGGTGTGCGGGGTTTGTGGCACCACCAGGGCAGGATGTGCTCTATAGCCTCCGTCTGCTTCCTCACCGTTGAGAACTGCTGGGCAAAATTTCCAACAGTGTTGCCAAACAGCCCAACCTGGGAGGAAAACGTACCTTATCAGCCTCTCGCGACTTGACCAGGTTGAGCCAGAGGTGGCACTCCTGGACCACCAAGGTGGACATCGCCTGCCCAAGAGCCCGCACCGTGACCTTCGTTGCCCGGAGGGCGAAGTCGGTCACGGAGCACAGCTCCTGCATTAGACCAGGGTCAGGACTACCCTCGTGTAGTGGGAGTGCCTTGGCTTGGTGCACCTGCAGGACTGCCATGGCATGCAAGGCGGAGGGGGAGCTGTAGCCTACAGACCCTGGATGGGAGCCTCGGGTGGTTCCGCCAGGTGGAGGCGTTTTGCAGGCATAAGTGCACCGTGACCACTTGGTCCACCTGGGGAATCGCCACGTAGCCCCTTGTTGCCCCGCCGTCGAGGGTAGTGAGAGAAGAGGAGCTCATGGATTGTGTGCGGGCAGTAAAAGGTGCCTGCCACAAACGTGTGAGCTCCTCATGCACCTCAGGGAAGAAAGGAACGGGGGGGGGGGGGGGGGAGCGTGGCCGTGAGCAGTGCTCTGGCCCCAGGAACCAATCGTAGAGCCACAAGGGTTTGGTGGGAGGTGGAGGATTCCATTCCAGCCCGACACTCGTGTCCTCAGCATCAGACATGACGAACCTGCTCTCCGATGCCGCGATCGAGATCTCATCATCGTCAGGCGCTTCGAACGAGATCGCAGGTCCGCCGTGAAGCGAACCGGCAACCCAGCTCCAGCGCTCGGTTGGAGCATATGAACGTGACGGGGAGTGGGAGGTCCGTGGGGTTATACCTGGCGGAGAGGCTCCCACTGAGGTCCCCATATTGCCCCCAGTGCTAGCCGAGAATGCCTCATACCCGTAGGTAGAAGGACCGAGTCGGGGAGCGGCTGAGGTGGATTGTGCTCTTACGAGGGCAAGCCGCAAACGCAACGTAGCCATAGTCATGCCCTCGCAGTGAGGACATGAACCATCCACCCAGACATGACAGGCAGCACCCAGGTAGCACCCAGAAATGAGAGGCAGCGATCGTGGCCATCAGACGGGGAGAGACAACGACCGCAACCAGGAAATACACACAAACGGAAAGACATCTTGAAAAAGACACTTCACCATTTGCGCTACTTCTTTAGAGAAATATACTCTTTTTATTTGTGTTTTTATATATATATATATATATAAAAACACATGGGAATATGGGAATATAAATATATACATGTATATAAACTAAGTTATTCACTCTGTGAGCTCTTTTTTTTGCTCTGATGCTGAAGTGCCCAGGGGGTGTATGCTCAGCACAACGTAATGTGCGAGGGGGAGAACCGCTGGAAAGTGCCATAGAACCAACAGCTTGGAGAGATGAATGAAGACGGCAGAGGAATTCAGCTCGGTGACTGCTCTCTCGGCTCCAAAGAAGATATCTGATGTGTATTTGCAGCGTCACTCCTTTTATACCCGTATGTCCTGGGGAGCAGCATGCAAATTCCACACATAAATTCTCATTCACCTTTTCTCAGGATCAGAGATGTCTGGGCTCCGCAGGAGCGACCCCTAGAGACAACTCATCTACACAACGTCGAGTGAGTGACAGACAGGGAACTAGTAAAACTCATAAATTAAAGTAAGTGAAATTTTCATTTTGTTTTATTCACAAACTTAAACAAATTGCTTTTCTTTTGGGAAATAAAATGAAATAAACAATATGCACTAAATATGTGCTAATTTGCTCTCATCTGGAGCTTAGAAACAGATACCAATGCTGACAGTATTAGGATAATGCACATATACAGTGGCAAGAAAAATTATGTGAATCCATTGGAAATAGCTGGTTTTCTGAATTCATTGATCATAAAATGTGATCTTCATCAAAGTCACAAGTAGATACAGTATACAAACACGAACGTGCTTAAGCTAACAACACACAAACAATTATAATAGTTCATATCTTTACTGAACACATCCCATTAAACATTCGCAGTGCTGTGTAAAAGTAAGTGAACCCTTGGATTTAATAACTCATTGATCCTCAACCAAGCATTTCCAGTGACTGCGGATTAGACCTGCACAAAGTTCAGAAGGAATTTTGGACCATTCTTACTTACAGAACTGGCCTTCTTGAGGTTATTCCACGCCTTCTCTATTGGGTTAAGGTCTGGGCTCTGAATGGGCCTGGATTTTCTTATTTTTAAGCCATTCTGTAGTGGATTTATTTTGATGTTCAGGGTCATTGTCCTGCTGCATCACTCGACATCCTGACATTATCCTGTAGGATATCTTTATAAACTGGAAAAATTCCATGCCCCATAGCAGCCCCAATTCATGATACTACCTGCACCGTACTTTAACGTTGGGATGATGTTTTCATGTTGATATAAGAACAATAAAATTACTTCTGTGTTATTAGTTAAAACAGATTGTGGTTGCACATTATTGTAATTTAGATGAAGCTCAAACCAGATTTGAAGGCAAATTTATACATATATGCATGTAATTCAAAGGGTTCACCAACTCTTCTACTTTTCATAAAAGCCATCACATTTTCATAATTTCAAATGTTATTATTCAGAAAAACTTGGAGTATGCTTTTTTGTTTCTATAAAATGTGCTCTGTACGTGTTAAGATACTTAATGCACATTTACACATACTGGTCTGATAAACATCAGTTTCTCATACTGCTTCGCAGTTTCTTTCTGTCACGAACGCTGGTGAAGGTTCCTCAATTGGCCACCGGAGTACTCCTCGCCTGAGCATTAACATTGGATTACATTTCCCAGTGCTGAACTTGCTGTGTTAAATAAACCGTATATGGATCCCTCTCAACCTGAGTCCGCATTACACTTTCCATCATAAAAGCAGATCCAGATTCAATAACATCCCATACTGTATGTCATTGTAACGTGGTCATCACTCAATTTTATTTATAATTCATCCAGCCTGTTTTCTTGTTGAACGAGATTGCCGAACTGAACGAACAACATGCCTCCCCCTCTCGTTCAGAAAGTCATCAGATCCTTGTTCATGAACAAGGTGAATGTACCAGTACATTCATTCATTCATTAAAGAGATATCTCATTTAGTTCATACTCAATTGATCAACTATTAGTTAGGTGAACGGTGTATCCGTTCAGTGGTCAAACCAATGATATGCTTTTTCAAAGCACGCACTCGAATACTGTTGGCTGGTGTGCAGCTGGAGTAAGCTATCTGTTAAGAGTATGGACTTTGGTTTTGTTTATTTAAAACTAGATAAACAGATTAGTTTTTTAGGTTAATGTTCTATCGTCTCACATTCGCTTTTTATGACACTGTTGGTTAGGTTTATGTTAAAGGTTTCGATTAGTAAAATTAAGTTTTGTTTATGTAAACCTCTGTAGAGCATTCACCTTAAAAACTCATCTTTTTAGGAGAACATTTACTTTAAGCTCCCCTCAGTGGACATTTCACCTCAGAACTGCAGCGATACATGTAATGAACCACATAATTTCATTTTGCTGCCACTGTCACATAATTTTCAATCTACTACAATACTTTCCTAATAACCTGTTTGTTGCTATGCACTGCAAATATTTTCCTGATCACTGAGGTCTCTGTATTTGATGACAAATGAATGAGGTAATTTGATCTAACACTTGATAGTCTTTGAAATGTTGGAGATTTATGGAGTTAATGAGAATTACTGAAACTATATACACTATACTTTGAGCAATGCTTCGAGCTAAATAATTTTTTTTGCAGGCACACTCCTTGATTTTAAACTAGGTAAATGAATGATACTCCAGTCTTCTTTTGTTTGCAACATATGTTAATTTAAAAATGAATAAATACATTTGTGGGTTTATACAATATGGCAAGGCTTTCCACCTACTTTCTTGCAGGGGCCAGAGTATATCAACCCACATAAGAAAACAATGACAATCAAAGGGGAAATTTACACTTTCCTTGTTCTGCACATATGGGGAATTTGTGCAGGAGCCAGATACTTGTGCAGGGAATCATTAGTAAACAGAAAACAAACTGATTTGATGATGTTCAGGATTAAGAACGCTGACACATATCTGTATATAGAACCAAACACAATCAGGATATATGCTTGAATGCAGGTTCAGTGACGCTTCACGTTATCACTTTTTATGCACACTGACACTGTACAGATGAGACGCGGCTGTTTAACACTTGAAGAATGGAGAATAAAATCAAACTTTTCTGGGTATTTTCTTTGTAGGTTCGGTTTTCGTCATCAACTTATCTTGTGTTGAAAAAGATTTTGAGCTGGCATCACTTCTGTAACAGCTGTGATGTGTGTGTTTTTAAGTCTGTAGCTTTGACTGCACCCAGCAGCTAAGCAATTTGTATCAATACATTTGACTGAATAAGACTTGATTGAAGGCTCACCTAAAAGTTGCCGGTTCATTTTTTGAGAGCAGTGACAACTGAAATATGCATGCACTATTGTCCGGAGCTGGGCCACGGGTCACTTCTGACGATATGACTGCTGATGCTTAATTATAGAAGCACAGGTACTGCTTACCAGTGAATACACACCCACTTCAAGCACTGATTTTGAGACAGAAGACTTCTTATGTTCCAGTTTTGTTAAAGGTATTTACATCAACACTTTTTCAGTAGCAGTGATATAAGTAGGGTTAAAAAAAATAAGCATTGCTGTTGACTGTATTACATCATCATGTCAAGAGAAAATTTACTTTTGCCCGTCTGTGTACATTTCATCCAGACACTGGAGCACACATAAGCCCATATGTACAACTGCACCTCCAGATTTGGCCACTTGGGGCAGTGGTTGGTTTCAGTAAGAACAGACACAACATTTCAGATGAGGAACAGAATATATTTTGTACAGTATAAGTTTAGTGGTTATGCAATGCCAAAGATTATTAAATTAACAGAAAAATGATGTTCAATTTGCTGAAGTAGTTATTTTGAATATGTATTTACTCACTGTATATGTTACTTAAAAATATCCTCCATATAAAAATGCAATTGCACATATTCACAAATTGTGCCCGGTCACTATTATATCACTAGTCCCCCTAAGGCCTTTTGCCTCAGGCTGTGTGTGTGTGTGTGTGTGTGTGTGTGTGTGTGTGTGTGGGTGGGGTCTGTCCTTTAACCCCTCACTTGGGGTAAAAAATTGTGTTGCTCCATCAACATTCAGTAAACAAGAATTTGTTCTTTGTCACATAGTTTGGAACCGTAACATTTCAAGTTTCCCCTAATCTGGGTTTTAGCCCTGTTTTACCATGTTTAAAATCTATATTTCTCTTACTTAGTCCACCATCTTGGATGCATTTTTTATTGAGCTCTACATGCAAAACTGCCTTTGAATTTGGTCAAAATAAGGTTTTATTTTTTCCCTCCATTTAAATTTCTCTTATCTGTCTCATTGCATCAGAATGTGTATATGTGATGCATTGTAGGACTGAGAGATGAGAGTGCCCATATAGGTGAAAATAACCTAGATTATTTTAGAATCACCACAATGCCTTTATCTGTCCCTCTTTTCTCTCTGAATTGACCTTCCTGTCTCCCCTTCACATGTGCTGTCAGTCCAGCTGGGGCTCTGACAGTCCATCTAAGACACCAATAGATGATCTGCATCAAACACATGCACACCTATTCCCACATACATATGTATGCAGATACACACACACATGCAGGGGTTCTTCATGAAATAGAGCTCAGGATGCTTTAGCTAGGCTTGACATTGAGTGTTGAGGACACCACACACACATATACGCCCTAAACTCAGATTGCGGTATGAGTAGCAAGAACGAGAGACACATACACACACAAAATAGACATAACAGTAAGAGCATGTTAAAAAAGGAAAAGGCCATAAGTTATAGTAATTTTGGCACATTTATAATCATCTTATAAAGCTTTTTTTTTATTATTCACTTACAATGTTCCTAACGTCGTTATTCAGATTTTTATGACCCTTGTCAACTCTCTGTGACCCTTAGAATTATACAGACATTTTTACTGATGTGACTTGAAGACTACAATGTAAAGAACCTCTTCACATTTGACATGAGTAATAACACTTACACACAAGCTGCAGGTTTGCTGTCGTTCTGCTACATAGGAATAAAAATCTGAAATGAGCAGAGTCCTTGTTAAAAATAAATGTCAGCCCTTTTTGCAGAGAGGCAGGTGCCACACACCAAAAATAGCTACATTTGGCGGACTTTACCACATAATACTCTTAGTTCATCTGGTGTTTGGAAAAAATTGTTTCAACAGTAACCATATTCATTTTAACTTCACTGTGATTGGGCAGGTCAAGTTTCTAAGCACTACTACGTGTAAAAGCGGGTTGTCGTTCTTGCAGCCATATTTAAATAAATGATCTTTTTTCACTTGGAAGGAGGTTTTGAATTACAGTAAACAGAGTTACAGTTAAAAGATAAGGCATCATTTTGTATTACAATTAATAATTTTATTTCAGTAGATCAAGGAAAATCGTATTCCTTAAAAGGGAGCTGTTCTAGAAAGGGGCATTGTTAACTATGGTAAAAATTAAACGGCCCTCATTTTCTTTAAAAACTGAGGTGACAGTCAGGTACTTAGAATCAGAGGTGGGTAGTAACACACTACTTTTTATCCATTACATTTACTTGAGTAACTTTTAAAAATACAAAACTTTTAGAGTAGGTTTAAAAGTGAGTACTTTTTACTCTCACTCAAGAACATTTCTAATGAAAAAATGTACTTTTATTATGTTAAAATGGGCAGTGTTCCTGTTGTTACATTACTTGTTTTAATTTTAAGTAATGCATAATTTATTGGGAGTTTACTGAATGGAACTTTACGACAGCAGAAGTTCACACAGCTGCGTGTGCTGTCATACCCTGTGTCCCAATCAGGTCCCTATACCATGAATCAGTATATCGTGAACACTAATTCAGGTACAGGTAAGGGCAAGGCCATAACCATATCTTGAATATTGGGGGGACCAAACAATTTTGGTGGTCCTTTTATAAAGGCGCTGAATGCAATCATTTTCTGAATAAATGCTAAAGGCCCAAAAATGTATAATTTTTGGTTTTAAAAGATACATGTATTTTTAAAATCCACACAGTACAAGACCAAGAGTTGTCTGCATTGCTAGCAATTTGCCTGTTTCAGACATATTTTCTTTCTTTTTTGTGTTGTATCAAAGAAAAGACAAATATAATAAAAATTGATGTATCAGTAAAATGACATGACTGTGTCAGCTGGCTAGCAAAAATAAAATACACAAAATTATTTACTGCCATCAAGTTGTCCCTCATTGTTTTTCTCTTCCAGTAGAATATTGACACAATATTTTCAAGAATGCTAACGCTGCTCTTTTCCATACAAAAACAGTCCATATTGATCACTGCTGTCAAGGTACAAAGAGGAAAACAAAACATTATAAAAATAACAGAAAAGTAGCCCATATAAAACAAAGCTGTTGTATGGCCCCAGAAAGCCTGGCATATAGTGTACTCCATTTTGAAGCTTGACAGCTACTTCTCACTATAACTTTTATAGAACTTATTTTATGGGATAGAGCAGCTTAAAATATCTATTTTTATACTCCATGAAAAAACACAGCATATGGGTTTTGCATTGAAAGTATAAATTTTGCGTGAAATGAGCATGAAGTGATCGTCTGACCGCAACTGCTTTCGGGTGAGTAAGGGCAGCCGGTGGACTTTCTGGTGCACCATATCGAAGAAAATGAAATAACAATTTGCAAAACTGCAGCATCCCACATATTGAAATAAATGTAAAAAAGAAGGATGCTATATTATTTAATTTATTTTTTCGTTCTAAAAAATTCATATAAATATTTTGATTATTCATATCTTAATTTGTTTTAATATTTGTATTAATAGATCAGGCTCTTCTGATTTGCGAGCCGGCTCCCAACGTTCACCTACAAGAGCTGGCTCTTATAGCCAACACGTTCGCGAACGACCCATCGCTAATAAAAATAATCCATACGACTCCAGGAGTTAAATCTTCTGAAGTAATGTGATAGATGTGTGTGTGAGATACAGATCACTTTCACATTCTTCTTGTGTTTTTGGTAATTCACATTCTTCACTGCATATCGCATATTGATGTAAATATTGATCTGTTTCTCACCCACACCTATCATATCACAATATGGATATAACCACTGGCGTCATATGATTACTTTTATGATTCCTATATTTGCTTTTTGAGCATCAGAATGTTGCCACCCATTCACTTGTATTGTATGGACCTACAGAGCTGAATTATTCTTCTAAAAATCATAATTTGTGTTCTGCAGAAGGAAGTTATTCACATCTGGGAAGGCATGAGAGTTAGTAAAGGATGATACAATTATTATTTTTTTTTGGGTGAACTTTTCTATTAAATTATAGCTCAGCCATATTTTAATATTCTTCCATTTCCCTACCTTCATGCTGTTCCAAACCCATGTGTACCCCTGTATTCTGTGGAAAACAAAAGATGTTAGGGACTGACAGTCTCGGTCACCATTCAATTTCAAAATATGGACAAAAAACAAAAAAGCACATTCACTAAGACTTTTAATTGGATACTTTCTTACTTTTACTCAAGTAATTATTTATGTTAGTACTTTTACTTCTACTTGAGTATTTTTTCAAGTAATTGTACTTTACTTGAGTACAGTTTTTGGCTACTCTTCCCAACTCTGCTTACAATGGAAGTGAATAGTGCCAATTATTGGAGGTTTTAAAGGCAGAAATGTGAAGCTTATAATTTTATAAAAGCACTTAAATTAATTCTTATTTTAAAACTAGTGTATTATTGTTGTTTAAATCATGTTTTTTTTACAGGCATTTTAGGGTTTACGGCATTATGTCATCATGGCAACAAAGTTGTTTAATTGGATATAACTTTACACAGAAAAGGTTAGTAATTTTATCACATTAAATCATGTTAACACACATATTATTTACGTCTTGTAGCTTTATTTATTTATTTATTTTTAAGAAAAGGGGGACAAGTTAAAATTATTTTGTCCTGTATCCACTTTTCATTAGCAGTCCAAGAGCTGTTTGAAATAAAAAGGTACAGGTCTATCTCTGTTCTTAATTTTTTAAGATGAAAACAGCTCACCAGTTGCTGCAGACCGATGTGTTGTGTTGAACATCTGGGCTTTCATGTGGTAAATTGAATGTTACTCATATGTGAGTGCACACTGTTTTTTTTTTTTTTTGGTTATTCTGCCCAAGTTGCAGGCACTACCAGGGGACTGCTTTCCTTTTACTGAGAGTCGTTCGGAAGAAAATCTCAACAGACCATGGTACAATTACTGTGCCTTCCCCTCTCCATCTCCTGCTCTCCCAGCCCTGCAGCCGGCAGCCCCTGGGAATTCAATCCACTATTCTGCGGAAGATTTGGGAAGTCAGGCATCAAATGCAGGTCTCTTCTCACACTCTGGGCCTCAGCGGCGGTCACATCAGGGGACCTGGCTTTGTGTTTTCACACACTTCCCTCTCTGGGACACGAAGCTCTGCTGCACCCGGAAGGGCCGGGATGAGGCATCAGCCTCCGGTCCATCTTCTAGAAGCCTGGCTGAACTCAGAGGGTGTGGTGGAGGGGTGAATGGGACAGAAATCTAATGTGCTTTGTCTGTCTGGTTCTTGATCAATAACTTCCTGTTGTGTCCTTTTTCCTTTCTATTTGCACTTTCCACAAATAGGGTACAAAATAGAGTCTGAAACTCTTAAAAAAACATTTTAAATCTTTTCTTTTTTAGAAAATGATCAGTAAAGCAGGTGCTTTACCTGAATAAATGTACAGTATAATCGCAGCTCAATCCCATAACCAGACGTAAGAATAGTATGAGATGACAAAATCATAAGGAATAATATGAGTTGGCTTAAAAAAATATATAACTTGTACTGTTGTGTATCACTTGAGAAAGAGAAGCAGTGGGTTTTGAAGTAGTGTACTTACTAATTATCATAAGTTAAACCTCTAACCCTAACTATAAAATGTAATATCATACCCAAACCCTAAACCTAACCATGAAGTTTATGTGTGAACCATTAAAAGAGAATTAAAATATGGTGGTTTGGAAGGAGACAAGGGAGGTGTATTTCAAAGTCTTTCTTTGATTGATTTATTTAATTGCACAATGAGCAACTAAATGTGTCACAGGTGTTTCCTTTAGGAAAATAAATGGTTGGATAGGAGTTTAGCAAAAATGTTATGTGTGTATTGTATCATTGTGAAATTTCTTTTTGTTGATTGGATGGCAGTGGAGTGAACGGACATCAGCAGGGACAGGGGCGGATGGGTAAAAAAGGGGAACTGATATAATGTATACACAATGGCAAGAACAAGTATAAGAACCCTTTGGAATTAGCTGGCTTTTTGTATTAATTGGTCATAAAATGTGAACTCCTCTTCATCAAAGTCACAAGTATATTCAAAACACAATATGCTTAAGCTAACAACACAAACAATTATAATCTTTCATGTCTTCATTGAACACATCTCATTAAAAATTCACAGTGCTGTGGAAAAAGTAAGTGGATTGAATTTAATAACTGGTCAATCCTCCTACGACAGCAATAACCTCAGCCAACCATATTTGGTAGCTTCAGATTAGACCTGCACAACGTTATTAAGGAATTCTGGATCATTCTTCCTAACAGAACTGCTTCAGCTCAGCCATATTCTTAGGATGTTTGTTGTGAACGGCCCTCTTGAGGTCATTCCAAACCATTTCTACTGGGTTAATGTCTGGGCTCTGACTAAGCCACTCCAAAAGGTGCATTTTCCTTTTTTTAAGCCATTCTGTAGTGGATTTACTTCTATGTTTATGGTCATTGTCCTGCTGCATCACCCAATTCCTACTGAGCTTCAGCTGTTGTACAGCCACCCTCAGATTATCCTGTAAAACATCTTGATAATCTTGGGAATTAATTTTTCCTTCTATGATGGCAAGTGGTCCAGGCCCCCCACCGTATTTCACCACTAGGATGAAGTTTTCATGTTGGTATGCATTGCCCTTTTTTCACCATAAGTAGTGTTAGGTGTTCTTCTCAGACAATTCAACCTTACTTTCATTAGTCCACAAAACATTTTCCCAGAAACATTGTGGAGTGTCAAATTTGCATTTGGCTAACTACAGGTACACGGCAATAATTTGTTGGAAAGCAGAGGCTTCCTTTGTGGTGTCCTGCCATGGACACCATGCCTGTTTAATGTTTCCTGTATAGTAGACTCATGAACAGAGATGTTAACTAGTATGATTCCTTTAAGTCTTTCGCTTTCACTCTAGGGTTCTTTTTTACCTCATTGAGCATTCGGTGGTGTGCCCTTTGAGTCATCTAGGATGAATGGCCACTTCTAGGGAGAGTAGCCACAGTACTAAATAATCTCCATATTTGACAATTTGTAACTATGGATAGAAAAATATCTACGCTCTTCAAGATTATTTTGTAACCCTTTTCAGATTTATGCAAAGCAACAATTCTTGATTGTAGGTCTTCTGAGGTCTCTCTTTTTGCATAGTCCAAATCAGCAGGTGTTTCTTGTAAACAGCAAGTTTGAGTGCTTTTTATAAGTCAAAGTAGCTTTAACCCACACCCCCAATCTCATTTCATTAATTGGATACCAAGTTTGCCATTTTCTGACTCTAATTAGCTTTTATTGACATCATTAGCCTAGAGGTTCACATACTTTTTTCCAACCTACACTGTGAATGATGTATTAAATTTGTACAATTGAATAATTTGTGTGTTATTAGTTAAAACTTGTGTTTGTTCAAAATTGTAATGTAGATGAAGATCAAACCAGATTTTAGGACAAATTTATACATAAATCCAGGTAATTCGGATTTGAAAACATTAGGGGCGAGTAGCCAACCAATAATCTATGAATAATAGAAATAAGAAATATGGACATTTTATTGTGTTTCCCATAAAGGATGGGCTTTTCTAGCCTTCTTGGTTTTCATGTATCACCTATGAAGGAAAACAGTGTTCCCTTGTTTTGTAAGGGGATCCGGGGGTATGGTCCCCTGCAATATTTTTTTTTTTCACAAGAACAACATTCAAACATGTGATTTTAATGAGTTTGGGAGCAGTATTTCTACAGTCTTGTGTACCTTAAATGTAAATATAGGATACAATTCATCTCTAGACTTAAAGTACTTACATACTTTACTAACTGAAGTTCCTTCAGTAGCTTGCTGTGATAGTACCATGATATTTTGATTTAAACCATGTTATTTAAATTATACTCTAAGGTATCTGAAATATTTCTGGGGTTCACAGAATGGCTATTCCATATTGTAGAGTGCATCTTAAAGCCAGGATTAAGCTGGAGCTGTATATATATATATATATATATACATGGAGACAGCATGCAACCACAAAACCCATCCGGGTAGCTCACATTAATGGGATAACAGTCCGCTGAGGTGCCTGAGCACCTGGGAGCGCATAGTAAGTGCATAGTAACTCTCTGGAGTGGGCCAGAATGAGCCAGTCGTCAAGGTAATTTAGTATGCGAATGCCAGCTTCTCGGAGCGGGGCAAGGGCTGCCTCTGCGACTTTCATGAAGATGTGAGGGGACAGAGCCATGCCGAAGGGGAGGACTTTGTACTGATATGCCTGGCTGTTGAACGCAAACCGTAGGAAGGGTCGGTGTCGAGGCAGAATTGAGACGTGGAAGTATGCATCCTTCAGGTCTACCACTGCGAACCAATCTAGATGTCGGATGCAAGTTAAGATGTGTTTTTGCGTGAGAATTTTGAACGGGAGTTTGTGCAAAGCCCGGTTGAAAACTCGCAAGTCCAAGATCGGTCGTAAGCCGCCGCCTTTCTTGGATACAATGAAGGGCTGTAAAAACTCTTCATCTAGGTTGGAGGGACAGGTTCTATCACGTCTTTGAGTAAGAGAGTAGCGATTTCCACGTGCAGGGATTTGGCATGCTCGCGTGTACTGCGGTAAAGCGGACACCCGCGAAGGGGGGCGGGGGCCTGGCAAACTGAATTGTGTAACTGAGTCGGATGGTCCGGGTCAGCCAGAGTGACGGGCTAGGGGCACTAAGGGGATGATTATTTTTGACATACCCGGCGGGGCTTCGCAGCGGGGCGGAGCAGGTAGTATGGCGTCAGGAGGCGAGGACGCGTCCCGAGGCTCTGGTGCTGAGAAAAGACTCGAAGCACTTACCTTGCTCTGCACACCCGGCAGGGGGTGGGTTAGTGACTGAGGAGGAGGTCTGGTGACCCAGAGACAAAGGAAATCACTCTTTTACTGAGAATGTGAGTACTGCAGCCCTGTCTATGGAGCTAACGTCTTGGTCCCTGGGTCGATCATCTCAGGAGCACCTGGGAGCCTTACGGGTCATTGAGGGGGTCCGTGAGATTGGGGGCGTCTGCTTCCTGCAGGGTGCTCGATGCACGGGCTGAGAGCTGGTCCCGGGTTGAGGAGAAGCAGGGCGTTTCTTCGCCACAGGAGGATACCCTCGGCGAGCAGACAGGGCATGGCCCATGGCGGCAGGTTTGCGGGAACCTGCCGCCAAACCTGCGGCAGGTTTGCGGGGCAGGATGTGCGAGATGGCCTCCGTCTGCTTCTTCACCGCGGAGAACTGCTGGGCAAAGTCCTCTATGGTGTTGCCTTGGCCTGGTGGACTCGCAGGAGGGCCATGGCATGCAGGACGGAAGCGGCATGTCCGGTGGCGCTGTAGGCTTTGGCGGTCAATTAATTTGTTGTCCTACAGGCCTTAGAGGGTAGCACATGGCGACCCCGCCAGGTAATAGGGTTCCCGGGGCACAGGTGGAGCGCAACAGCCCTGTCCACCTGGGGAATCACCGTGTACCCGTGGGCCGCTCTGCCGTCGAGGGTAGTGAGTGCGGATGGCTTTGTGATGAGTGTAGAGGGGTGCCCTACACGAAGACGTCAGCTCATCATGCACTTCCGCAAGGTCCCGGAAACCAGTCATCGAACCGCGATGGCTGTGGGGAGGACGGAGGGTTCCAGTCCAGCCCCACACTGGCTGCGGCCCGGGCAAGCATATCGGACATCTGCGCATAAGCCTCAGCCTGGGCGTGCTGGCATCAGATGCTGCGCTCTCCGATGCAGATGTCGAGCTCATCCACCTCGAGCTCCAGAGGACAGGCAGGCTGGCTGTGAGGCGAGCCGCTGTTGCCTCAAGCACGGACGGGAGTCAAAGAGCATGCCAGGGGGTGGGTGATCCGAGGGGGCGTACCTGGCAGAGCTGCACCCGCTGCCATTCCCAGATCGCCTCCATTGCCAGCCACATCATCCTCAATCCCGTGGGAAGAAAGAGCAATGCGGGGGGGCGGCTGGAGTGTATATTCTCATGTGTATCTTGTGTATATTCTCAAGCACTTGTTGAGTCTAAATACACTGCCTGGCCAAAAAAGTAGCTGTTTGGATTTAAATGAGCAGATACGTAAGAGTCAATTATTATATCATTATTGCAGTGATTAATACGTTTCAGCTGGCAACAATTCTTTTAACCCTAATTGATGAAGTGTGTTGCTTCTCAGTTCTTAAACAACCATGTCGGAAGATGTATCACATGGTCATGGAAAAGATGTTACTGTGTTTCAGATGGGGCAAATTATTGGAGATTGGAATTGGGTTAAGAACTGTCCAACGCATTATTAAAACCTGGAAGGATAGTGGTGAACCATCAGCTTAACAGAAGAAATGTGGTCAGAAATAAATATTGAATGATTGTGATCGGAGAACACTAAAACACTTGGTGAACTGCTATGTTTAATAGTGAAAGTAAGAGCATTCCCACATGCACAATGTGACAAGATCTTACAGGATTGGAACTAAACATCTGTGTGGCCACAAGAAAGCCAATTGTTAGTGAGGCTAATTGGACAAAAAGACTTCAATTTGACTGTGGAGCAATGGAAAAAAGGTCATGTTTTCTGATGAGTCCAGATATACCCTATTCCAAAGCAATGAGTGCATCAGGAAAATAAGGGAAGTGCATTAAGCGATGCACCCATCATGCATAGTACCCACTGTACAAGCCTTTGGAGGCACTGTTATGATCTGGGATTGCTTCAATTGGTCAGGTCTAGGCTCAGCAATGTAATGCATCAATAAAATGAAGTCAGCTGACTAGCTGGATGTCCTGAATTACTTAAATGAATCAATGTTTTTTTGTTTTTTTTTTGCCTGACAGCATAGGCATACTCCAGGATGACAATGCCAAGATTCATCAGGCTAAAATTGTGAATAGTAATTTCATTCTGTCAGATTGCGTGGTGCTGAGGGGTTAGGGAGGAGCTAGGAAGGCACTTACAACTTACAAAAGAGGAAAACATAAGCAAATCATCTTAAGGAGACAGTTGTACAAAGTTTCACTATCATCAGAACAGTATACAAAACAGATTTAATTGCAACAAGAATTGTACATTTTTTTATTTGATGACCTTTGATTTTTTTGTGACCGGTTAAGTGCTCTTGGAAAAGATGTGTTTTTTTTAAGAAAGAAAGTGAGTCAGCTTCACGAATTGAGTTGGGAAGGTCATTCCACCAATGAAAAAAGTCCGGGAAAGTGTTTTGGTGCCTCTTTGTTTTGGTACGACAAGGCGACATTCCTTAGCCGACCGCAGGCTTCTAGTGGGAACGTAGCTCTGCATAAATGTTTTTAGGTATGCTGGAGCAGACCCAGTGACTGTTTTGAATGCCAGCATCAGGGCCTTGAATTTAATACGTGCATGAACCGGCAACCAGTGGAGAGAGACAAAGAATGGTGTAACATGTGCTCTCTTTGGTTCATTAAAGACCAGACGTGTTGCTGCATTCTAGATCATTTGCAGAGGTCTAATAGCACATGCAGGAAGGCCTGCAATGAGAGCGTTACAGTAGTCCAGTCTAGTTATGACAAGTGACTGAACAAGCAGTTGTGTGGCATGTTTAGAGAGGAAAGGTCTTATATTCCTGATATTGTAGAGGGTAAATCTACATGATCTTGCAGTCTTTGAGATGTGGTCTGTGAAATTTAGCTCATCATCAATCGTCATCTAACCATTAGATGATCAAGTGGAGGATCAGTGATTATCTGGGGGTGCTTCAGCAAGGCTGGAATCGGGCAGATTTATCTTTTTGAAGGACATATGAATCAAGTCACGCACAAGGTTATCCTGGAAAGAACTTGCTTCCTTCTACTCTGACAATGTTCCCCAACTCTGAGGATTGTTTTTTCAGTAGGATAATGGTCCATGCCACACAGCCAGGTCAATCAAGCTGTGGATGCAGGACCACCGGATCAAGAAACTGTCATGGCCAGCTCAATCTCCAGACCTGAACCCCATTGAAAACCTCTGGAATGTGATCAAAAGGATGATGGATGCCACAAGCCATGAAGCAAAGCCGAACTGCTTGAATTTTTGCACCAGGAATGGCATAAATTACCCAATAGCAATGTGAAAGACTGGTAGAGACTGGGGGCCTGGGTTGATCAGCAAGTCAATGTTGACTACCACACCTGGAGTCACAAGTTCGAATCCAGGGCATGCTGAGTAACTCCATTCAGGCTTCCTCTGGGGTCACGTTTGGTTAACCTCCTCGTGGTCACCATAATGTGGTTCTTGCTCTCAGTGGGGTGCGTGGTGAGTTGTGTGTGGATGCTGCGGAGAATAGCGTGAGGCCTCCACATGAGCTAGGTCTCCGCAGTAATGTCCTCATTAAGCCTCGTGATAAAATGTGCAGATTGACGTCTCAGACGCAGAGACAACTGAGATTCATCCACCGCCACCCGGATTGAGGCGAGTCACTATGCCACCACGAGGACCTAGAGCGCATTGGGAACTGGGCATGCCAAATTAGGGAGAAAAGGGGAGAGAGAATGAAATCTGTGATTGAAAATCAGGGTTACTCCACCAAATATTGATTTCTGTTCTCTTCCTAAGTTAAAACATTAGTATTGTGTTGTTAAAAATGAATATGAACTTCATCCAAGGTCTAAAAACACTTCATCCTTTTTGTTATTTTGACCAGTTGTAATTTTCTGCAAATAAACGCTCTAAATGACAACATTTATACACAATTTATAGAATAAAAAAAAAATATATATAATTATAAATAGTAAATCCAGAGAAACTGATAATTTTGCAGTGGTCTCTTAGTTTTTTTTACAACAAGACCCCTGAAGGTGCCCTGTGGTGTCTGGCACCAAGACATTAGCAGCACATCTTTTAAATCCTGTAAATTGCCAGGTAGATGTGTCGTGGATCGGACGGTAGGTGTCATGTGTCAAATTGACATCCACGTGAATGGCCGAACCCAGGGTTTCCCAGCAGAACATTGCCCAGAACATCACACTCCTTCCACCAGCTTGTCGTCTTCCCACATTGCATCCTGGTGCCATCACTTTTCCAGGTAAATGCCGCACACGCACATGGCTGTCCACGTGATGTATAAGAAAATGGGACTCATCGGACCAGGCAACCTTTTTTCACTGCTCCATGGTCCAGTTCCGATGCTCTCATGTCTATTGTAGATGCATCAATGGTGAACAGGGGTAATCATGGGCACTCTGACCGGTCTGCGGCTATGCAGCCCCATTCACAGCAGGGTGCGATGCATTGTGTGTTGTTACACTCCTGTAACCTTCATTAAAAAATTTCTGTGACTTGTGCCACATTAGAGCTTCTGTCGCTTTGGACCAGACGGTATAGCCTTCGTTGCCCTTGCACATCGATGAGCTTTGGGCGCCCAACACCCTGTAACTGATTTGTGATTTGTGCCCCCTTTTGATCACTATAGGTAAGTACTCACCACTGGTGACTGGGAGCATCCCAGAAACCTTGACATTTTAGAGATACTCTGGCCCAGTTGTCTGGCCATAACAATTTGGCCCTTGTCAAAGTCGCTCAGATCTTTACACCTGCCCATTTCTCCTTCATTCAACACTGCATTCAACATGCTTACTACTAGAACTGATTGTTCACTTACGATCTAATCTACCGTTGACATGTGGCCTTGTTACGAGATGATCAACATTATTCCCTTCACCTGTGAGTGGTCAGAATATTTTGTCTCTTCAGTGTATATATCTATATGTATTCATTATATATTTCAAACTGCAAGAAAAAAAATGTTTGGTCGTGTTTTTACAGACATTGTCACGTGAGAATCTTGACATTTAACTTAATTACAAGGAAAATGCATGTTTTTTTTTTTCATTCTTATTATTTCTTTATTTTTTACTAACACATATATTACGTTAAATAAAAAGGAAAATAAAAATTTGGAGTGATTAAATGTATTTTAGGGGAATTTGACATTTGATTTAAAAATGTGCAATGAATGTTAAATTATACTTTATTTTCTCTGTAATTTATTATTTATTTATGTACAGTGTGTGTGAGGTTTCTTACAAGGAAATAGGGCATTTATGTGTAAAGTCACTATTCTGAGAGGTAAAGGTAGGAGAAGTGAAAAGCCCAGAGGAACGCACCTCCTCGTCTCACCTCCACTCAGTTCCATTAATTGGCCAACAGAATGCAGCCAGCAGCTTCAACTCCTCATGCACTTCCTCTAGTTGCCTTTATATAATGGAGGGAATTTTAGTGTTGGTCCATCAGATAGGTTGATCATCTAACATGTTTTCACAAATCTTCTTCTGTTTGGTAATGTGTTGTAAATGTGATGTAATTCGACAATGCAATACAACAATCAAAATAAGACAACACTCATCTACTTTTCTAAAAGTTATTTAGAAGCATATTAAAATAATGTTTTAATATAGCCGCAAGTGGCATTCATCGGGTTCCTAGCAAGTATGGCCAGGACATGGCCAAACTAATTAAATTGGACACAATAGATCCTGTGGATGCAGTGGACTCAGCTGTTTTTGTGTAAAATTTCTTTCAAAAGATTTGAGAAACTTCAGAAAACAGATCTCATAGGGTTCTTCATTTGTTGGATAGCTGTTGCTATTTTTACTGAACATTTATTACATTACAAGAGCAATAAATCAAAAGTCAGATGATTTAATGGAATTTCTTAAATATTGCTCGATCTAGTGAACAAAATGGGTAGTGTTAATTGGGTAGCATCTGTTAATTCAAAATAATTATGAAATAAACAAAATATGTGTATATGTGTTGACAAGAGGAAATTAGATCAATTTAGCAAATGTCCTCAGACTATCCTGGTGTGTATATGTTTTATGTATTGTCATGTTTGGACCTTGTGCACACATAGTAGTAGTTACAGTTCAAACCCAAATCATTAATTATTCATTAAAAAAAGATATTAGCAATCCTCTAAACAATTTTACATATCCAAAATATAAAGGACAGTCCCTAGATGACACATGCAAATTTCCTAAAAAAAATGCATGCACCCTTAAAATGTTGTGATAGCAAATTATTCTAAGATTCGTAAATTGTGGACTTCGCATTCGGAAGATATAGGCCATTGAGTAAATTATGACCACGCCCAAATAATTAATTAATCTTCAAAACATTTTGACAAATCGAAAATCCAAAAACTGTTTTTTTTTTTTTTTTTTGTCTGGATGGTCCCTAGATGAGGGAACTGTGAGGACTCACAGTTTTAGCCCATACACTTTTAGGGCAGAAAAATAATAATAATAAGATGAAGAAGAAAATAAGTACAAATACAATAGGGTTCCAGCATGCTTGGACCCCAAAAAACAATTATATTCAGAAATCATAAAACAACCCACATTTACAATAAAACTTCAACTTGAAAAATTATATAACAGCATATAAAGTAACATTCCTAATGAACAACTAAATAGGTTATTGATTCCTTGATAAAGTTAGACACTTAATTCGTCTCTCACACTGAGAACGGTGTTGAGCGGGTGGAGAAATGTTCAGGAATATCCTGTGGATGGCCAAACCTTTGATCTATGAGGATATTACAACTTGTCTCCACTATAAATGCATTAACCTTGAAAAGAGGAGCAACATATCTCTATGGTCCATTACACAGTACCCATCAAGAGTTTCCAAACAGGGGAGAGGGTTTCAAAGCACTTACTCCAAAAGACAGCACAAACACAAGTTGCTTGTCTAGAAATAGGTAAAAGTCTAAATTGAGAAATTGACTGTCACATGCTCAGTGTTGTGCTTTTACTATATAATAGGAACAACTGCTTGATGAACTAAATGTTGAAAAAAAAATACTTGACAGCTAAAATAGCATAGTTTTTTTTTTTTTTTTTTTTTTTTACTGTATGCTATTTTAAAGACCCCACGAAATGAAGAAAAGTCCCAATTGAAATCTAAGTTTTAATCCTAAATTTTTATACATTCACATGCATAACGTCTCGGTTACTGATGTAAGTTTTGTTCCCTGGCTGTTGATTATTGGCGCTCCACCCAATGTATGCATCATCGCAGGTATATACACTGGCAGCCAAAAGTTTGGAATAATGTACAGATTTTGCTGTTTCGGATGGAAATTGGAAATGTAATTCACCAAAATGGCATTCAACTGATCACAAAGTATAGTCAGGACATCACTGATGTAAAAAAAACAGCACCATCACTATTTGAACAAATATTATTGATCAAATTTCACTATTTTTGATAAAATCTAGACAGGCCAAATATCCAGCAGCCATCACACACCTTATCCTTGAGTAATCATGCAAAATTGCTAATTTGGTATTAGAACATCACTTGCCATTATATCAAACACAGTTGAAAGCATTAAATGAAGCTTAACATTGTCTTTGTGTTTGTTTTTGATTTGCCACAGTTTGCAATTGACTGGCATGTCTTATGGTCAATATTAGGTAAAAAATGGCAAAAAAGGGCTTTCTCTAGAAATGTATCAGTCAATCATTGTTTTGAGGAATGAAGGCTATACAGTGCTTGTAATTGCCAAACAACTGAAGATTTCATACAAAGGTGTTAGGTTTCCTAAGGACAGAAAGAGATGTGGAAGGCCAAATGCACAACTAAAAAAAGAGGATAAGTACATCAGAGTCTCTAGTTTGAGAAATAGATGTCTCACATGTTCTCAGCTGACAGCTTCATTGAATTCTACACGCTCAACACCAGTTTCATGTACATCAGTAAAGATAAGACTCACAGGCCTTATGGGAAGAATTGCAAAGAAAAGCCACTTGTGAAACAGAAAATCAAAAAGGAAATGTTAGAGTGGGCAAAGAAACACAGACATTGGACAACAGATCATTAGAAATGAGTGTTATAGATCTTAACCGCATTGAGCTTTTGTGGGATCAGCTAGACTACTTCTCAAGGTGCGTGAGAAGTGCCCGACAAGACGTGGGATAGAATGTCACCTGAGAAAATGGATAAATTGACCATAGATTGCCAAGGTTCTGAAAAGCTGTCATTGCTTCACGTGTAAAACATTTCTGATGATTACTCTTTTAAGTAGTTTAAGAACTTTTTTTAATTTTTAATTTTTTTTTTTTTTTTCAAATTGTAATCGTTTTTACTATTTTTTTAACGTAATTCACATTTTTAATGTCCTGACTATAAATTGTGATCAGTTGAATGCCACTTTGGTGAATAAAAATACAAATTTCTTTCCATAAGAGCAAAATATGTACATTATTCCAAACTTTTGACCACCAGTGTAAGTCAGAGCCCAGTGCCATTCCGTTAGGATTTTACAATTGAAGGAAGAAAGTGCTTCTCTCGATTCCTTATCAGAATTAAATTAGTAGAGGGCACAGCTATTCAGTGTCTCGTTCCTTCCTTTCAAGAATCCAAGATTACATCAGTAACCAAGATGTTTCCTTTCAAGTCTATTACATTGAAGCTGCGTCAGCAGTTGACACTTTGGGAGCCATATACTATAATGCCATGCTACTGATAGTGAAATGCCACTAGCCAACTGGGTAGTAAAAAGGCAATGTTATAACCACCCCTTCACATTCAAAAATAGGAAGGTTGAGGAACAATAAACCATATGGCTTGATGCCAAGACAGAGACATTAGCCATACCATGTAATGGTCCAATGACTTAACGCATCTTCCCACTTATTGGTAAGGAGGGGAGCAGGATGGTCACCTGTCCAAGAGCTTTGGTACAATGACACTAGCCAACAAAGTACTGAAACATTGCTCACATGCTCTCATTCACACCAGTGGAAATAGGCAGACCATAATTTTTGACCTAACAACCTAATATAATCACACTAACCAACTGGCCAGTGACCATTGAACAGTCAACCCTCTTACTCAGTAAAAATCTGTGAATAAAGAAAAGATAAGTGCAGGTTATAAAACCTTGCAAAGGTGTTAGGAGAAGCCTAAACTGCAGCCAGGCTTACTGTATGTCATCTAATGACACACCCTTTGCCCATGCCATGTGCATCCACAATGGCATCCATGTTCCAGTAAGGAAATTATTTGCTTGGAGACAGCCAAACCCTTTGAAAGGCCTCCAAAGCAAGCAAAGAGTTGTTCAGACAGACTGAATTGATGGTTTTTGTCAATGTACATGCATAATAGCTTCACAGGGTAGAGCATGTGCAGTCTTTTAAACTCATCCGACTCAAAGGGAGGAGGAGAGAACACTTGAGTCTGAGTCATGGAGTAATTTCCATGCATGGTCTCTTTGGAGGCAAACAGGTCCACATTGGCTTCCCTAAATACTTCTAAAATCTTCTGAAATTACTGATGGTGTAGTCTCCATTCCCCCGTCCAGGCATACTGACGTGTGAGAAAATCTGTTCCGCTGTTCAGTTGGCCAGGGACGTGCATCGCACATACTGACAGGAGCCATGACTCGCCAGGTTCAACACTGGGTGTTACCTTACTCCTCCATGACAATTTATATATTCCACTATAGTGCAGTGCAGTCCGTTCTTATCCGAACGTGAAACTTGACTGCAAAGAGGACTTCAAACAGTTTCAGCCAATTCATGTGCCACACAGTTTGTGCACCTTTTAAGGTGACAAACATTGAATGTCTGTTGCACAAGGCTCTCCAGGCTCTGAAAAATGAGCGACGCACTGACACATTCCATAAATGTGTGAGGGGCCAGGGGCAGCCCAAAGGTTAGGTCCTTAAACTGGAGTGCAGTCCACTTGAAGCTGAATTTTAAGAATGGCCTGTATCAAGTGGTTATCTGCACATATGCGTCTTGCAAATTTCTTGACACAAACCAGTTCAGTGGACGGACATGAGTCAAAATCTGTCTTTGAGACTTATAAGTTTCCAATTCAAGTGCCTCAAGTCCAGTATGGGCCACAGCCCACCATCCTACTTGGCGACCAGTATATTAGCAGCTATAGGAGACGTTACTTTTGGTACTTCCCCTATCACTTCTTTGGAAAGCAGGTATTGTACCTCAGAGAGATTTAAGAACTGAAGCACGTAGCCGTGTTCGCCTGTGCTCAGTTCCCAGCTGGAGACCCCAGGGAGACCGCACCACACATCCAGACTCACTACAATACCCATACATTCAGGCTCAGTATGACACCAAGATAAAGCCTATAAGTATACGCCAATTCCTTCCTTTTGTTCTTTTGGTTTGGTGAGGTGTGGGTGCGATGAGTGAGCCACCACTGATTCCTTTGAGTACTTTCATTTGCATTTGGATGTGTTAAGTAAGTTTATTTATGTCGATTTGAAATCTCCATTTGGATTATACATTTGCGAGTTCATATCATCACTGTTTGAGAAGTGTTGGTTAATTACATTTATACAATTGTATTTTATTGTTGATTGTTTGAATTCATTGTTGTAATGCAATTTGTTATAGTGAATCCTAAATATTCTAAACATCTAAAATATCTGAAACATCTGAATTATAGAGTTATTTCTTTCACTCTAAAGGATCATCTTGTTATAACTTTAAATAAATAAAATAAAGGACTGGTGTTTTTCCCATGTTTTAATCAGACATACCACTGAGATTCTACACACCTACTGAACTTTGGATATACAAAACATTTTATATCTTACAGTGTTGGCTGACATGGCCGTCTTCTGGCATACCACCAATAACAGTAAAAACAGGGTAAGTAAACTGTCCTGTGTTACAGGGGGAAGTCACACTCTTGTTCCTTTCTCACAATGGTGTGGAAAGGAATTTTAGCCACAGGTGTCATACCACTGACACCAGGCCACCCATATACCTGCCAATTTCCTGGGCACAGATCTTGGCAGTCGGAGTGCCAATTCGTGGCATGGACGAATTGTCTGTACCAGAGATCTGAACTCTCACTGAACAAGGGGAACGTCAAGTCATGATGTGCAACTCTGGAAAGGGGGTGTCGACACATTGAACACCTCCCACCAATCACACATTTTTTTTCAAGAACTTCTAGCAACTCAGTCTCAGAGACCACTTTGTCCCATTTCCCACTCTCGGGGGAAAATATGGCAAGCGCCTCACCTGAGTGCATACACGTCTCACTAATGAAAGCCCAGTGATATACTGCAGCATCCCCCTCATCTCTGCCAAATAGTAGCATATCATATGCGCAGACTGTGGAGTTTCCATACAGGCTATGCTGCTTAATATGGAAAATGACACTCTCAAGTCTTGAGTTGGCAAAAAAAAAAACTCCTAAAATCTCCTTGCTTTGTATCCAATTGCATCCTCTCATGTCTCACTCATACAGTCCCTCGGAAGCTACAGAGGAACAAGCTGGAATAGCAGGGAGCGACTTCTGCTTTCAGAACGAATGCAAGCTAAGAACGAAGTGTGTTGATTTTCAAGTTTTTGCCATGAACACAATTAATCTCAGTGAGCTATTTGTCAGTGAGGGCTCAGCACAGGTTAGATACAGTGCTCGTACTGAATAAGCAAACTGATAAATTCGGAGAAAACAACAACTACTAAAATCTCTGCACACTATATCCCATCCTCTTGTGTCTCACTCATGCGGTCCCTCTGGAGCTGCTTGTGTCTCACTCATGCGGTCCCTCTGGAGCTGCAGAAAAGCAAGTGAGAGGTCTGGCTTTAAGAACAAAAGTGAACCGCTAGAGCTGTTAGAAAATAGCGCTCATTGGGATACATCACTTGTTTGCTTGTGGAAATATGTTGTCTTTAAAAAGACATTGCTAAGCAAATACTGTAGCTCTTTTAGTTTCTTACACTGAAAGAAAACAGATATTGCAAACAATAGCATGGAAGTGTTAAAATATATGCGTTACCAGCCAATCAAATTGGCATGATGGGGTAGGTTTTCTAGCTCCCACATCATCCGCTAATTGCGTTGATGTTACCAACTTGAAAGGAAACTTTAAATGTTAGCTAATACAGTGCTCTCTAGAATGAATGTTGGCTATTTAAAAAAGAGGAACAAGTTCTTTCAATATGTCATGCCTCAAGATCCTGTATGGCTTTATTTTGACACAGTTCTGGGTACATGTCTAACTTAAATTTTCTTCTCTTAAATTTCCCCCATTTAAACTAGGACTTCTTCCAAAAGGTCTGCAAGAACATAGTGGACAGATGATTAAAAGTTTAAACTTTAACACTTCTACCACTGAAGTTGTTTTTGCATTTTGACAAAAGACTGGAAGAATAAGGAAGATTTCAATTGAACTTTGTTTCTTGTTCAACACAAAACAAAAGTAAGGACAGATCCAGTTACAAATTAATTTCCTCCAATAAAATTTAATTCCCCACTGTTGCTCTTTGAGTGGAAAAAGTAGTAGATAAAAAGCCCAGCCAGGGCAAAACACATTCACACACGTCTCAAACACACACACATCTTAAAGACAGTGATCAGAAGAGCCTAACGGTGAGGTGGGAGTGTTTTGCAGCAGAGTTATGAATATTATTTAGATCAGTATTGTGAGAAAAAAGAAGGAAGTCGATGATGGCCAGTCTTCATTGTTGTGAGAGTGTAGCCAGCGTGACACAGTAATGCATGCTAATGTAAACATCAGCACTCCTCTCAAATTAATTCAAATGTGCTTATTCAGGTGGAAAATAAACAAGGCAGTGAGGGAGAGGCTGACTGTCCTCCAAAATCCACCAGATAATATAATTTCACCAACCTCCCTTCAGCAGTCTGAAGATTATACAGCGAACTAACCTCTTGTGGGAATAGTTATTTATTGTTAATTAAACTTAAGTTTAATAGACATAGGTTTGTTTTACACATTTTCGTTTCACACAGTAAAAAAAGAATTACAAATAATTTAATGATAAATAAAAAGAATGATAACTAACATTCAAATGTGTCTTTATAGTGTAATTGTGGCACAGATATGCACTATAGTGAATCCAGGCATTTGTTAGCAATTACATTTCTGTTCACTTCCAATACATTTTAGTGCTTGTAACTATGCAGTTGTTACCTTATTGAACTATTTCTACCTAATTTGACTCTTAAAAGTTACTGTTGTTGGTAAACTAAAGTAGTCGTGTTCTTTCATTCATATTAAATCATATATTTGACGTGAATACAAGTTGTGAATTTAGAAGTTACCACATGATGTACATTTGTAGATTATTTGGCAAAACAAAAAGGTGTTTTTTTTTTCTTTGTATTGACAGCACCTAAGCAAGCTGTCTAAGAATCATTGGTAAACATAAGTCATTTACAGCAAGAAGTGATCTACTCCAATGTATTGTGGGAAACATGGAAACATTCCTTGCACTCATTTAGCTTTACTTTTACAAAGTGACAATTTGCACCCAGTGTAAATAACACCTGCCTCACAATGTGGCTAGATGCACCCCAATAGTCTATTGGAAACATAGAAAATTACGACAAACTGCATTATCAATGTCCTGTCAGTGGGGTGGGGCTTAAAGCCAGTGGGACTGTGCCTTTTCGACCCCGAGTTCGATTCTGTATTTGTCACACTCTTTTTCCCATTTCTGTTTCCTTTCTTCTCCTAATAGTTTTTATACTACTTATAATAATACATAAAAATGTATATAAAGGTAGTTTTACTATTGTACTATTGTTATATTGCAGTTACCATGTTTTTTGGCAGGGACAATAGATTTGATGCAATTATGATTACAATGATGTTACTACAGTAATATGGTGTTTATATAGTAACCATGTTTAATTTTGTGGTTACTTTGATTTTACTACAAAATACCTTACTGCAATAAAACCATGATTAATTTTTGTTATGGAAGGTTAGGGTTAGGGTTTGATTTAGGGGTTGGTGTAGTGTGTCTGTGGGACTCTAAATAAACACAATAAACATGCTGCAGGGATGCCCCTATACTGTTAGTATTTAATTAGGGGTGAAAATATTATCTATTGGCCACTATTTGCATGGGGTGCAAATAATATTTGCCATTATTTGTAATGAGTTGTAAATAGAATCTACCTTTAGTTGCAATATATTGTATTATTATTATTATTATCATAAAAGATTGTCAGCCTTGTAATAAGACTTCTTTAATAAAGCTTTCTTATTTAATCCAATCTCTGGACAGTTACACCATGATTTACCTTTTTAAGCCCCACAAAACATATTGAAGTGATTTTGAATTCAGAGATTGAAACATGTTCATCATAAAAGAGGTGTATTTCAGTCATTGTCTGTATGATATCCTTTTTTTATGTATTTTTGAGTAATTAATATATTCATATAAAATAAAAAACACTGAAAATCACGTCATTAACTTATGTATACGTATACTGTATACTTTAAATGTCTGTGAAAGGAAGCACACATGTACAGCAGGTCTTACAATGCCTCATGTCAATCAAACCCATCTCTCTCTTTAACTCCCTCTCTCTTGCTCTCTTCCCATCGTTGTGTCCGATGGCCATGTGTCAGACAGATGGAATGACACTGATCACCCTCTGGGCTGCAGATGTCCAGTCGACCAATCAGTCCACCCTGGTCCAGCTTAAATCCCTGCCAACCATGAAGCCATACAGGGCTGAAGTCACACGGGACCCTTCAAGACCCTCTTCATATAATTCTGCCTCAGCTAACTATGAAAATAAATAAATAAATAAATAGCAAAGAAAAATAAATCCATCAGAAAGAGTCCCATCTTGGCAGGTACATAAAAATACATTTTCAGAAATAATCTAGATCACTCGCCATTAAGTTTGATCTCTGTCTATCTTTACAGCTTGTTCCACTTTCCTTTGAGCAGATGAAAATGCACAAAACACTAAAAAGACATTATTCATGACTTTTACAATATTCTTCCTCATTTTTAAGGCTGTGTGGAACATTAGAGTGTGTGAGGCTATGATTATCTGGAAAATGGAGCTTGGGCACTCACAATTATTAATTCATCATACTGCTTCAGAACATAAATGCATCGTATTGTCTCATTCAGCATCTTATTTTACCCATAAACCCCATAAATCAGGCAAATGGGATACGTTCTAATGACAGAGCCATGTTAATATCAAAGCGAATATGCTCTGCGGCGCAGACGAGAGCACAATGTGGAAATTCAATCACAAGTCCCTTCAATCACAGAATGGAGTAACAGGGATACATTTGAATATTTTTACCTTGAAGTATTAAAATTATACAATTTTAATAGCTATTTAACATGTAGTTGCTTTTTTAGCCAGCTGTTTGGCTGAAAAAAGGGGGCAAAACAGACGAGTAAAGTCGGAATTCTCTTGGCAGGTATGAGCAGGACATGGTCTTTCCAGGGGAACTTTCTTCTGATCTATTCTCTTCTGCTCCCGTGGTAGAACTGAGTCACTGACTTGTGAATTTTTGGCTTCCCTTTGTCTTGTTCTCTCTGCTCAGTGGTAAACAAGTGGATCCTTGAACTGAAATGGCCTAAGGCTTTTCAAATTCTTTATTTAGCTGCTTAAATATCTATTCAACCGCTGCAGAAACATGGAAATACTTGAGAGGGGAATTAAAAAAATGAAACATTCTGGGTGGGAATGATTTAGTGTAATTATTTTGTTACGAAATACATTTTTCCATTTAGACAATTCAACAAGTATGAAATTATTTCTCAATATATACAAAAAATAAAAATGTTATGTCATGTTCATATACAATCTTATTCAAATGTTCCAAACTTGTCCACACTGTCATTAACACAACTACACAGAAACACTGAATAAATCAATATAAATTGCAGTCTGAAGAAAATTCATCTAATGTCCATTCTGTTACACCCGAAGAATGCTACGTTTTCCGCAGTGCTCGTTTTAAAGAGGCTCACACATACTTCACATACGTAGTTCACATTAAATACTTTTTGGAAAATTGACATGTTTTGAGTGTGACTTGCTATACTCCATTTAAAACAGCAAATTATTTCAGAATTATAATGCATGTAGTTTTTATGACATCATAATAATTGCGAGACTACATTGCACTTTTAAAAATGTATTCGTCTGAATGCAGTACCATGCTAAATGAGCCTAGTTGAGGGGAAAAGGTGTTACAATGGTGAAAAACTTGATTACCTCACAGCACCTAAAAAATACAGTACACTTTCCTTTAAACATTCATATACATTTTTATCTTAACAAGTGTTTCATGTGGTAAAATCTAAATAAATTGTTTTATTCAAGTCAAAAATAGTATTTAATATCACTGAATCAACCT
This sequence comes from Moxostoma hubbsi, assembly GCA_032164185.1. NCBI lineage: Eukaryota > Metazoa > Chordata > Actinopteri > Cypriniformes > Catostomidae > Moxostoma > Moxostoma hubbsi. The sequence continues at coordinate 36,251,758 of JAVLUX010000014.1, read as the reverse complement.
GAACACATTAGGTTACACCAACAAAACCAATTGTAAGAAAGAGTATATATATATATATATATATATATATATATATATATATATATATATATATATATATATATATATATATGCTTATGCACTATTTAGGATCTATTTCTATTCATTTCTACATTTATTACTTGGATAAAACCAGTTTATTTATATGTTACCACAATAATCACCATTTAGTTTTTTGGGTTTTTTTTAGGTTACCTGACATTTTTTTTTTTTTTTTTTTACTTGTCAACTATGCACTTATACCCTAATAATGTAATTTATTTATTTATTTTTGTATGAAAGTGTACATCATGTGATTCAGGCATTATTCAAGTCCATTGCATCACAAAATATGACTGAATCAACTGGATTACATTAGTTACACTAATGAGAGTATTTTAAGGGTCAGATTAGGTAGCTTGTGTTTTTTTTTTTTTTTTAACTTTGTACGGTGTTCAACATACAATTTGAAAGTGCAGCTGTACTTGAATTAAAACATGCACAACAGATTAGATAACAGTATTTATAGCTGCAAAATCATGTTTTATTGTACAATTTTATGGACTATTAAAAAAAAAGCAGGATGTTATGCCCATATAACAAGACACAATGCAGAATAGAGTGTTTGCATCCTTAACCAGCTGTTTGAGGAACACCTGCTCAGACTTAACTGAGCAGAGAGTGAGCATGCTGACCCCTCTGATCAATAATGCATGGAGAGTGAACAGCAACATGCTAAACCTCTTAGCCACTGCAGCGGAGCAGAGGAGAAGAGAAGAGCATCCTCCAGGTCCTCAAGACCACATCTCTCTTTTCAGGAGCATCATTGAGATTTGATTGTCCAAGACAGACATGATAACAGCTGAAATAGAATCGACAATTTCTTTTAACTCACATTCCATAGGGTGCAAGACATGAAGAATTATTTATTAGTTAATTTACAATATTTTAAAATGCTCATTTATCAAAAGTATGTCTACGTTTTTTAATTGTAGTATTATTTTGTAATAATTTAATAACTGTAAAACAAATATGATCATTCATGTTTCTCATATGGCATTTATTATGTTAACCTTTAACCCAGGGCACACCAAACAGCCTCCTGACCTTTAACCCACCCCTAAGCACACAATATATTAAACAGGGTGTACTTAATTAGATTTCTAATTAAACTTCACTGCAAATGCTCAAGCATGAAGTTGTGAAAAGCTAGTGTAATTATGTGAACTCAATAAGTTTGTTATAGACAAATCACATATCAGCCTAATGTCCACACTCCCATATTCCCAGTGCAATGTGTATTATGTTGTCATTACCTATGCTATGCATGACATTGATTTTCAGATGTGTGCATAAGAAATGCAGTGCCAGGGAAAATACTGTCATATTGCATAAAACAAAAACAAAAAATACTTCAGTTAGATCACAGCATTTCTATAAAATGTTCACTGATTGTACAGGAAATTTAATCTGTGCCTTAAACAATCTCCCCAAAATGTATATTGCTGAGTGACAGTATTAGCCGGAATGATTAATTTACACTACGAGTAATTACTGATTCACTTTTCTGGGGCATAATGTAACACTTTTGTGTAATTGGTTAGATATGGAGATGAAAAAAAGACAATGGTCAAATATAGGCTCTTTGTGAACAGTTAATGCATATCTGACTTTGAATGGGGCTTCCACATTTGGCACAGAAGAAGCTGATTCCCTGTTACAGAAAGTTTATCTGCAGACAGCCTGGAAGCTGCTCGCGGCGTGATGTCATTCCTGGATCATCAGCTGTACCTGTCTCATCCTAGACTGACTCCAAGTTTGAAATGTTGTCTGAAAACCAACTATTATTTACGGTTGACCAATATTGGACAAAAAAACACCAAGCATGCAATTAAAAAGGGGCAGAGGAGAATGTAGTAATGCCGGTGACTGCTTATTTTTCATAATAAATTAATACAGAATAAGGCTACTTGCATGAGTACTTTTGTTGATTGCATTTCATCGCACAATCTTAATAGAAACCTTCGCCATTAACGGATGCATACGAAGGTAAGAGGAAGATGAATGTTTGGGGTGATGCCTATGGTAAGAACAGAAGAGCTAATCTGCCTCGCCAGGGAGAGACTCAAAATAGAAGTGTATGAACTTGTCAAGGCACTTACAAGAGAATGTGGAGCCTGCTTTAACAACGTCTCGGCCTGTCACACAAATAATCTCATCACACCTCTTCAGATGTTAGAAAATCTTAGTCTTAGTTAAGTGTTTAATGTGAGCTTTATAGAGACCAGTGTTGTAAATGTTCCCTTTAAACACATAAACCTAATAGTTTCTTAAAAGATTGCAACAAATCCTATAATTACTATTTGATTATTTAATGATATCCTTACATGTAAGCAAATATTGAGTATGTCATTATTACTAATCACAACCAATCACAATCATTCAGATCACATGAAAATCACATGAATATATATATATATATATATATAGTAGCCTATCAACCTTATACTAATATGTGGTATATTTTAGAGATGTAAAATGGCTTTGGGGTCTATTCATGAGGCTTAAATAAGTTTCTACTGTAATTACATTTTATTTTCTCTATGTATAGATATTTTAAAGGGCCTAATGGATGCTACCCGCTTTTGATGTGTAGATATTTGACATATGTGTACATATGAGCGATGCCTGTTTATATATAGGCACACTTCTCTTCTGACTGAACTAGGGAGGAGGTGGAGGAGGTGTTGAAACATGCCGTCCGGTGATTGATTTGCGCTTGGTTTTGTCAGAGACAACAAAAGGATGCCATGTCCTTTCAAGGTGTAATTCATCCAGCTCATAATGGCGATGAGACCTATAGATATATGCATGACAGATATGCTCCTTATCCGAAGAGATATTTGGCAAAAGTTCTGTCTCATTGTGCAAATATTCTTGAATCATGTGTATATATACATGTGTTTTAGACTGCATCTTCGCATGCATTGCTCTTGTTGCGTTAACGTATTTCCGTATTAAATACACCCCCGTCGTATCTTATCCATCTGTCCAAAAGAGCCGGGCTTCGTTTAAATCTTTAAAGAAAAACAAAAGCAGGAACTCTGCGCGCAGACTTCATTATCCTCTAAAAGCTTGTACTAGTGCGTCTTAATATTTAATACCGACCCAAATAACACCAGTCACCAGATGAAAAGATAATGTAAATGTATATGGAAAGCTATTGTGGACTTGCCCATCAAACTTCAAGGATGCATTGCCTTTTTTCACTGCAGTCAAGTGTGTGTGAGGAGGAATCAATAATAGAGTTGATGTTACTTGAGATAAAATGTAACGGGTTATTTTCACGGAGAAAGAAAAAGAGCCATTTAGCCCCAAGTAGCTACCTACCGTTATAAAGAAACGTGTGAGAGAAGGTTATCACATGAAGACTATATGCAATGTAGCCCACATATTTCCATTATTATTATTATTATAATTATTATTATTATTATTATTATTATTATTATTTAAAATGTGTACTGCTTATGATGATCGCAAATTTCAATAACTTTTAAAACTGAAGTTATCTTTGACCCTCTCATCATTTTGCAGAATTTGATGGCGACCCATTGTCTGGCTTGATTAATAGCTTATTTTCTATATAAGAGGAAAAATCGTCATTTACTAAATGAATGAAAATTAAATGCTGCACAAATGTGGGTCAGTCACTTGACCCCATGTCTATTAACACACGCACACTGCGACATTTGCTCGCTATTGTCTGACTAATTTAATTTCACTGAACACTTATTTTCCAAATTCAAGTGCATGCCAAAGGAGATTGAAAGTGTTAAAAAAAAAACTTGCCTGATAAAAGTCTAACTCAATTTGAGGACAAGTAACTTCATCTGTAAATGAAAGCAATTATGCGGCCCATATTATATTATGTTGGCCGGTCTCAAGATAGTCATCAATCACCCGCAATCGAGCTGTCACTGCGGGCAGATTCGTTACTTGCAGGCAGTTTTCCAGCTGGGGAAAAGAGGAGTACATCATCATTAATTTGCCTGTGACCCTGGGGCTTCTCACATGTCTCAACCCGGGCTTCTCAAAGCGAGTCAGCAACACATCGTGCTCCACCTAGACTTTCAACACTCTCAGTAGCGAAATGTAGTTTTTTATATAGTATGCAAGATAGATAGATAGATAGATAGATAGATAGATAGATAGATAGATAGATAGATCCAGACTTCCAACTACATACCTTATAATCAACAAAGTACACAATAAATGCAGTGAGACAAATATTGCACAATTATATACGCATTCCCCTGTATTTTCCATATCTACTATTAAACTATATATTCAGATTTATATTCTGAGCATATATTTCTTAAAAGCAGAGACGACTTTTAATGGGATATTTAAATATTTCCATGTAAGTTCTTTCTTTCTTTCTTTCTTTCTTTCTTTCTTTCGTTTAAGATTTTTTTTTAACAGTTTGTTAATGTAGTTAATGTAATGTTCCAAATTAACTTCAGGTGAAATACGTTTCCAAACCGACATAAAGATGCAATGCGATTGTCGCAGGAAGTGGTTTAGTAGTGCACTCCCTTTTCAAAGCTTAGTTTTATTGATAAGCTCAATTACAAGCCCATTGTGCATTACATTTTGCCCCCCACCCCCTGTCACTAGTCGGGTTTTTTTATCCAGAGAAATGCATATTAAAGTTAGACTCTGGTCATTTTGAGTGTGTTTCTTCTGACGTCAGAGTTACCGGCGTTTAAAACAACCCGCATCTGGGCTGACGTGTTTAATACTAGTTTTTATAACGCAAAATATGTATTTCTGACATCAAAGACGGCAATTTGCCAAATGCTTTACGATGTGCGAGGTTGTGTTGTAGAAGTTTAATAGACCGATAGGCATACTTTGAAGATACTCAGGAAGGCGTTTAAGCGAATTAAACATGGTAGTATCGCGCTTCGCCCTATAAGCGCCCGGCAGCTTTATGCTTTACCAATCAATTGGTACAGTGAAACACAGCAGACCTGCAGTCTCGCCTGCTTTCGGAGAAACAGGGATCACTCTACAATGTCCTATCCTCAATTCGGATATCCTTACTCATCTGCACCACAGGTAAGCTCTGATTTTCCACCATTAACCCGCGTTCCATTGCGCTCACGCGGATTGTTCTATTGATTCAAATGTTCAAAATTTGAACACTTGAAAGGAGGAATGCGCTAATGTGCCCCGCGCAAACAGTTAAAATGCATTACAGCGCCAAACTCAGAAATATACCTTGCGCGAAAGATAAAGGTGTAATCCGATTGCTATCTTGACTGTTTGTTTGTTTTTTTGTTTTGTTTTTTGTTTTTTTTTGTTTTTTTTTTAATCTCCGATGTAATTCAGTGGTTCCCTCTGCGCTTATCATTTTACGAATCTATAAACCGGAATGAGCCACAGACATGCAAAATTGAAAATGCGATGACAGGGGGAAGGAGGACAACAGTTGGCAATGATCCATAAAACGCATTGTCCTATGGGGGCTGACAATATATTGCCAAAAATGAACTTTTTACCCTATGTTCGCATTTTGGAAACATAAACGCACTTCCTTTTTTTTTTTTTTTTTTTCTGCTTGCTTGCTCTCTTCCTCTCAGGAACTTTTTATGTGCATTTGTTTGTTTGTCTTTTATTTATCGTTTGATGTGTATAATTCGTTCCAGTTCCTCATGACCACCAACTCTTTGACATCTTGCTGCGAGTCGAGCACCAGATCCATCTCGGATTCCTCTGCGCAGACGCCCGTGTACTGTCCAATGTATGAAAGCAGACTACTGGCCACTGCCAGACATGAGCTCAGCTCCGCTGCTGCGCTGGGAGTCTATGGAAACCCCTACACAAGCAGTCAAGGCTATGGGAATTATGTTACTTATGGAGCCGACGCCTCAGCATTCTACTCTTTGGTGAGTTTATAACATAGGTAATTATATAACAACAATTACGCATAATAGAATCAACAAGTCATACCAACAACATTTTGAATAAAGAGCGAAGAAAAGGTGTGTTTTTGTAACTTTTTATATTGAAAAAAAAATACACTATTGATGCTTTTGTAGGGTGTGATGGTTTATAAAGGGAACTCTATATTTTCTCCCTTCTGTAAGGTCAAAGTTTGACTTTATAAGGATTAACATCTATATAGCTTGCTATTTAAAATATGGTGTTTTTTGCACCTCAAAACAAATGCCACCAGAACCTTATTGTCATGATATGTTACGGAAAAACATGTTGTGGAAAAGTGATTCATAAATGTATGATTTAAATGTTTGTTGAGCATACTGATAAGTCTTGTATTTAATTGTAGGGAACATTTGATGCCAAGGATGGAAGTGCATCTGCGCATGCGGGAATAACACAGGCTGCTGCCTATTACCCATATGACCCCACACTGGGACAGTACCAGTATGACAGGTATTGAATACCGGCCCTCATTAAGCATCTACTGATTGACAATTAACAAGTGCAAGACTCAATTAATTTGGATCAATTTTAAAGCGAGGGTTCAACATATTGATTAAATAATTAGCACAAGCTCTTGAACGAATAAAGCATTAAATACCTTTGATATATAGAGAAATTACATCAGTGACAGCATTTGTTCCCTCAAAAGTCAGGAGCAATAATATTGTCTTTGATATATATTTTATGTTATATCATGCTTCACGTTTTACCCTTCAGGGTTTTCCCTAAAGTGCTTTAATGGACACATACTTGGCCAGTGCTTTCTGAGTGCACTCGATCAAGCAATTTGTACGCTCTATTATCCCACTGAAGCACTAGAATTTTGTCACATTTTTGTCTATGTTGTAAAAACGGCATGCATAAAACTAATAAATAATAATAATATAAATAAATAAATAAAATATTCCTTCACTGTTACCTTAACAACCAAAGTTTCTTTCATGCCACAGATACGGATCTATTGAGGGAGGAACCAGAAGAAAGAATGCCACCCGTGAGACAACGAGCACGTTAAAAGCATGGCTTCAGGAGCACAGGAAAAACCCCTATCCCACCAAAGGCGAGAAGATCATGCTGGCCATCATCACCAAGATGACCCTCACACAAGTGTCCACATGGTTCGCCAACGCCAGAAGGAGACTCAAGAAGGAAAATAAGATGACATGGCCACCGAGAAACAAGGGCTCAGAGGATAGAAAATATGAAGATGAGGATGAGGATGGGTTACAAGAAGATCAAATCAAAAGTGAAACCAATGATGATGGTCAGCTTCCTTCCATTCTACACACATCTATCATATCAATGAGTCTCTAACCATCCAGCAGTTATTTGTTCAATTTAGAAGAGACATGCAAAAGTTGCTTTTAAAATTCTATTAAAAGTTCTGATCAGACATTTAAAGCTTTAGTGAGAGTCTAACGGGTAAAACTCTGCAAAACATTTATTAGTGATTTATTAGGCCTTATTCCTTATATAGGCCTTAAATCTATTTATTAGAATTATTACATATATTTCTAACCATTTAAATCCACACAAACTGAAAATCTTTGTTAATGTTATTAAAGTAAATTATTATAAAGTGTAACCTTTTTGGCGAATTGTTTTTGAAATATTATTGAAAATAAAGCTGCATTAAATACATATTCTTCTTTTTTGCTCTCGATTTAACAGAGAGCAAAAGTCGAGAGGAAAAGGAACTTCAGTTGAGTGACTTGGAAGAATTCGACACCATCGAGTCAGAGAGCTCCGAGTGTGAACTCAAACACCGCTTTCACGTGAACACGCACATGGCGACCACAGATGATCGCCTCAAAGAAACCTCTCCAAAACTTTCCATTCCTGGTCTGCTTGAAGCTGACCACGATTTATCCAAAAGCTGCATAAAAACGACCGCGGGAGACTGCGAACATGACATCGGTGACCTGCGACATGCCAAAATGTGTTTCCAGCAGCAGGGCCATCCGTTACTGGACAGCAAACCCCGCATCTGGTCTCTGGCCCAGACCGCGACCTCATTGAACCCAACAGAGTACTCCTCATGTATGCTTAGATGTCAAGCATCTCCCTCGGCTTCCTCACCAGTTAACGGTCTGGACAGACAGCAGGATTCGCCGGTGACCACTCTCAGAAACTGGGTAGATGGAGTTTTTCATGACCCCTTGTTTAGACACAGCTCCTTAAACCAAGCACAGACGAACACTACAGTTTCTTGGACCACCACAACCAAAGGGTCTATCTTAGAGACAGGAGCCCTTGGGCGCTCCATAGGGAGCAACAATGTGATAAAAACACAGCAGCAAGAGAACAGTAAGGACAGTATGACATTTCCAAAGACGGTGAATAAAATATTCTGTTCCTAGCACAACAAATTTTTCATAGGAACCGAAGAGGACTGTTTGGACTAGTTGCTAACAGTTAACAAATGGGCCCAAAATACGTTGGACTTTTTTGTTACATAAAATAATTGCATTGTCATGGGGCATTGTATGTATTTATTGATGTATTGACATCTCACTGGTGAGGGTCCCAAAATGGGATTGGTTAATATTTTCATTTGTTTGGTTGACATTTGTAACGCACGTTGAGCTTATGTAAATGAACAACTGGAAGTCTCTGTTCTGAAAGACTGAGAAAAGTTTACAAACTAGTTTTGTTTCACATTTCATTTTGTCTTTGGCATGCATATGTTGCTAGATTTTATTGGGTATTCTTTTAGAAGAACTCGGACCTTGTCGCAATTACTCATGAGTGTCACTGTTAAGAAAGTACTATCGCACAAATGCACAAATCTCCTTGAAATCGGGAAATGTTCAAATCTACTCACTATAATAAACTGTCGATTTTTCGAAGCTTTTGGTCTGTGTCGATCAAAGTCACTGTCCTTGGTGCTGAACACACACATACAAGTGTCTATCGGGAGCCATTATGATGAATTGACGGATACAACTACAGGCTGTATATATCTCTACATTGTTTTTTTTCCCCACCTGCTAAGCTGAACTAATAAGTTGCATTTGTCACAAAAGTGCTGATAGCAATTTTATTATCCTTAAAATGTGGTATCATAAATAATAACTTTTCCTAATCTACATATGTATACATTTTCTATTAAAAAAAAATGAAAGTCTGAAAAATATAAAATATAATAATACTTTGGTTAGATATACCATTAGGCCATATCAACGGTCTATAGCAATCAAAATCACACAACTGTCCACCTACTGTCGTATACCCAATTTCTCTCAGCATTGAATATTGTGTTTTCGGCGGTGAGTGTTTCGTGTTTGCTGTGTTTGGGTTTGTAATGATCCCTCAATCACTGTTTATCGTTCTCTCTCATACTCGGATGGAGGAGATGAGGCCCCCAGGAGCCATAAGACAGCGCTGGATGAGCCCCATTAACCCGCCATAACCAGCCTGTAATTGGGATGTTTTCAGTCATCATTCACTTCACTCTATCGATTTGTACTCTCTCTCTAATAATATTATCGAAGCACCAAATCCTTTACCTTGGCCCAACAGCTGAGATGGAAGGAGTTATCCAGACAGACCGTTTATATGGCTGTAGATGCGAGATAATTTAAATTGTTCATCTTGACACAGACCCCTCAATTTCTGGAGGTTCTCTGGGGCTGTTTCACTGGGGCACGTCTCTAAGTGAAAAGGGCAGGAGAATTAGTGGGTCCAGATAAAAGGGCAAAAACGCGTAGTCAAAGGTAGGAGTTGACAGTGATGGTGAAAGTGTGGCCCCTGGAGGACTGGGGTCTGTTGAGGGGGGCTTCAGTGATGAATTTTAATGTGCAAGCCAAACGATTGAGACCTTCTCCTGAAGGATTCCTTGGACAAAGACAAAAACGTGTTTATCTGTACTACACAATGCACAACAAAAAAGAACACTGTGAATTGGTGTTGTACTACTTTGCCTTAAAATGTCATAAACACAATATATATATATATATATATATATATATATATATATATATATATATATATATATATATATATATATATATACGCACACAGTTATATATAAATTAAAATTTAAAAAATATAGAATTTTAAAAAGATATGTATTTTTATATTATTTTATATATTCTTAAAATATATATATATATATATATATATATATATATATTTAAAATATTCTACAATTCACAAGATTTAAATTAAGATCTACAACTTAACATTTTTTTTACAGATGGTCTACAAAAAGCTTGAAGCAATAACACAGCAAACAAAATAGTGAATAGAATAAAATATAATAGAACAGAATAGAAAAGAATAATTTAACAGTATATTTACTGTTTTAAGAAACTTTCCCAGCATAGTAAAACAGGGTTGGAAGAAAGAGAGAGAGAGAGAGAGAGAGAGAGAGAGAGAGAGAGAGAGATGTGAGTGGTTTGACTAACTCATTCAGGCATGGTAAATCACACACACACACACACACAGAGGAGGGATGATGCTGAATTAACAGGGCTTTTACATGGAAACCAAATCAAACTGTAATCAGCGGCGCGTTACTTTTCATTAAGCTGCATTGATAGCATTATATTCAGACTTGACAGGGGACACGGGGGCACCTGAAATAAACTGCTCACAAAACAGAGAGCCATAAGATAATTCCTAAAGCTCCATTAAAAACTCTTAGCCGGAGGAAACAGAAACATCTCCAAATCTAAAAGCTTTATCGACCTGCGCAAACCTCAGGTTTTTTTTTTTCTTTTCTTTTATTTAGATATTTATGTTTCTTCAGTGTCAGAGAAGGGAACGTCCAGCGGTGGTAATAGACTTTAACACAACACATAAATTGAGGAAGGAGGGAAATAAACAGATAAAAGATTTAGATCTTTAACTGAACAATTAGTGTGTTTTATTTCCTCCACTGGTTCTATCAATCATCTGATGTAATCTCAAACAATGCTTTTGACCAGTAAATATTAGGCCAGCTGTAAACAGATATCTACTTATGACTGCCTACATGGCATTGAAATTATGCACTGTCGAACTAAGAATCACTTGGCTAAGTTAATTACTTATTAAGAAAAAACTATTCTTTAAGAACAATGCAATTAAAAAAAATTGTGTTTTGAAGCAAACACAAAAATTGGGTTTGCAAAATATTATTAAATTATATTAAATGTATTATTATTATTATTATTATTATTATTATTATAGACTGCAAATTAATCCTGATGCATATGGGCATCAAGTGCAAATGTTATCTAACATTTAATAACTTTTAAAACATTGCAATTTATATAACTAATGAATTATATCACATTTATTTTTAGACAAAATACATGTTATTATTGTTGTTATTGTTGTTGTAATCAAACTGTATATAGACTGTTACAAATGCTGAGTATAATTTTCCAGTTATTATTAAAAAGGTATGAAACTCCTTTATACTTTAAAACTACAGAGAACCATTACATTTTGAATAATGAATTTATTGCAAAACAGCTAGGCATGCAATCCAGGGATCACCTACAGTGAACGGAGATCGCCCGGTGATAATGCATGGAACAAACAGGCCCACTTCAAGAACAAAAACATACCATGTTAGACATCAGATTTCACAGCTTTTAACAGAACAGACGCTTGTTTATCAGATGCGTTTTCCACATTTCCCTGTGGACTCTAACAGCAGACCTTTAAATAAGAGCGACACACAAGCACCTCTGGGAGCAAAGGACATGGAACATATATTTGCACATCATTAGTAGCTCTCTAACACTGGCCTAGCACTGTGTGTTTTCTGTCCTGGTTGCATTATCAGAAACATTTGGTCTTAATTAAACTGGCAGAAAGCTAATTAATAAAAAGCAATTACTTGTCTTACTGATCTACCAAGGTCTGGAGAGTAAAATGCTGATGCAGAGTGCAGCCAGCTTGAAGGGTGTAACTGTAATGAAAAGCTCCAAACCCACACAGATATTTACAACAAACAGTGATACAAGACAATCATTTTCAAACAAGACAAGTAAATCATGAAGAAAGCTGCTAGTTATGACCTAAGTTCTACCATTTTCTTGAATATTGGTTTTACAGTATATACTGTATTTCATATTCTCCCACGATAGGTCAAATTGTGAATATGTAGTATATAAAAAAAAAAACATTCTCTCTATCTAATGGTTGTGTGCAGCAGATATTTATCATACAAATGCAAAAAACATGCCAACGTGTTTCATATTATTTACTTTTAATATTATCTACTCTTTTTAATCTTAGTGTATAATGACAAAGTGAGCATAGAAAATATGTTTAATCTTGCATTCAGTTGTCACAATTATTCTATCAGTCAATATTAATCATATCTGAAATAACACATGCAAAAGCCATTTGTTTTACCTGCAGCTTTAAAATTGCATTTAAATGCCATTAAAGTTCACTAGATCAGCCAGTGTAATAGGCATCGATGCGGTCACAGAGAGCTTATCGGCTGCTCTCTTCGGTTAGTCACTCAGGGTGCAAAGGGGAGTTTGTAGAGCATTTTAAGCTGGTCTGTGCGAGGGGTGTTTGATAGGCTTGTTCTCACTCACAGGTGTCACAAACTTTCCTATCAACCTCCATAGACCAGCCCACACATTTCTAAAGACACTACAGAGGTCAGTAAGAACTACTCAGAGAACTTTAAAGCGACAAAACTGTGTGGTTGTGTATGTGCTTGTGTGTCTGAAGGAACTCACTCTAACTTAAGCCCACAGTACTTTGGTCAGATACAAATGCTAGTCATCTTTGTACAGGACACATGATGCTAATTTCTTCATCAGCAGAGTGCTCAAACACTAAATGCGTACTCTGTATGCGCATGTGCCTGAAATTATTTTCATTAATTAGTTGGTCCACAAAGTGGCGACATTTACAATGGAGCAGTTGCTTTTATGAAGAAGTGCTAGAAGAAGATGTAATGGTAACACTTTAAAATAACGGTACTTCATTAATAGGTAACTATGCAGGAAGTAATACAGGATTATGAGTAGTACTATAGTAACACTTTAGTTACTACTATTAACTAATATGGAAACATGATTAACAAATCAGTAAGTAATAGTGAACTGATGACTGGGGTAATTCACTGTTAGGGATCAATAAATACTGAATTTAATTTTCCTCATTTGAGAACTATGAGAACTATGGCTATTTTAAAATAACTACACATTAATTATTAATCAAAACATTAACATATGCCTAAAATGTGAATGATTATGTTTTTATTGTGGGAATTAATGTATGAATGTAACAGGTCGATAAATCAAGGCTACAGTGTCTGGTAGAGTATCATAGTCAAGGATGAACAACATATTCAGGATAGATGGGGACCCACATATATATATATATATATATATATATATATATATATATATATATATATATATATATATATATATATATATATATTTCTTATGGGTTATCAAAATTATTTTAAAAAGACCTCAAGAAATATTAAACCTTCCGAAGATAATAATTTGTAATGAACAGAAGAGATATTTATATGTTGGGCACATACATCTGTAAGCTGACTATGATACTCTACCAGACACTGTAGCCATGATTTAGAGAGCTGATATGTTCACAAATTAATTCCAGCAAAGAACACATGTGAGGCGCACGTTTCTCTGAAGGCGCATTTCATGATCATGTTCACAAAAAAAACAAAATCATTCACATTTTAGACTTGTTAATGTTTTTTAGTAATTAATTAATAGTTATTTTAAATTAGCCATAGTTAGATGATAGTTCTCAAAGAGGAAAATTAAATTCAGTAATTATTACCTAACAGTGAACTATCTCAATCATCAGTTCACTATTACTTACTAATTGGTTAATCATGTTTCCATATTAGTTAATAGAAGTAACTAAAGTGTTAATATAGTACTACTCATTAATTCCACATTAATTCCTGCAGTCACCTAATAACTGATGGTCCATTATTATAAAGCGTTACCAATGTTATCGCCGCTAAACATCAGGAGACAAAGGTGGAAACAACAACAGTAGATGTACACCTTAAGAGTGTGTCTGAGGTGGTCAGGAGATATGTGCATTTGTATAACTTGAGTCTGAATATAAAGACAAATGTATGGGTCTAAACTCCTGAAGAGAAGTATTGTCTGGTATCTCCTAGCAGTTGTAGCACACATATACCAACCACCTGTGTATGCAAACACAGTCCAGTGAAGTATACTTTGAAAGTGTTTGACTGTACGCAGATGCTAAGCATTCAAGTCAAAACCAAAGTATGCTTTGGGCTTTAGCCAGATTTCCAGGCCTGAAACGGTCGAAAAATATTATAAAGACTGTCCAAACTACTGGCCAGTATCAGAGAATTTTGGGCAAGTTTAACATTTTTGACCAGATTTGACCAGAGCTACATTGTCACAGTCTTACATTCACTGATCTTAAAAATTTGGTTTTGAGTATTTTATGCAACTTAAGCATGTATTAAGCACTGTTGTTACTGATTAAACAAATGTAAACTTATTAACTGATTGGAGATTTGTCATCAAAGCCTTTTTTCTCACCAAGACGTTGTTTAGCTGGCTATCTGCGAGAATGACTTGTGTTAATCTTAAAGCTTTGATACACTTGATCAAGTAAGAAGGTCAAAGCAGCTGAGCAATCGCACAGCTTTTTAGAACATTCGGACACTGCCTGTTCTGCTGGGCCAGTGTTTAGAAGAGCATTTAAGTATGAGACACACGTTGTGCTGACATTAGACTACATGTAAAACCAATGTGACATTAAAATGTGTAATCAGTGACTACATGCCTCATTCTATAAATAGAATCCACATAAGATCAGTGTAAGAAGCTGTTTTAATCACTCGACCATGATTTAAATAATTTATATGCAATAGATAATGTGTCATTTGTTATGTTTACATTCTGCATTCTTGGCACTAATGCTAACACTAACATTTTATATGTTGCCATAATATCTACCGGTTACACTCTGTTATTGTATTTTATGATACATTTTGAGAAAAGAGTCTAGATATGATCATTGAAAAGTTTTTTTATTCTTGATTATTAAAGTACAACATTAACGCTACTGTAAATATGGGTGTATAAAAGGGTGGTAACACTGCACTCCAGTGTCTTCATGTTGACTGATATCGACGGAGTGAAGAAATTATCTGGAAAAAGATGTTGGCATCAAGGTAGATGGAGCACTGGGTCACATCTTCCTATCATATGGACCAAAGAAAGTAAGGTATTTAACAGTCAGAACAAAGTTTTCCTGAAAATTCAAGCTGGTAAGCTGCTTTGAACCACTGTAACAAACTAAAAAACATGTTGTTTTTTTGGCCAGATTTAGATTTAGACACATTCTTTCTTTAATTTCGCAAGAAGTATATTAGTACCTTTTAGAAGCATCAGTAAGAGTTGAAAATCGATTGTGTCACATTATCATTCTCCAGCATAATGAAGTTATAGCTGTGTCATTTAGCTACTGTTGGAAATTACAGTACAAACCTAGTATTGTCATGTAAAGAATACACAACATTTAATAAACAAAATAAAAATACTTTTGTAAACAATGTTTATTGGTCAGTGAAAATCCAACCATTACTGACCCAACCAAGTATATTAAGATAAAATAAAAAATAAATAAATAAAAACGCATGTTTCACTTATAATGAAGTCCAAGATGATGAAATGATGTATGGAGGCCTATAGGATGAAAAAGAAAGCATATGAAATATTATTGCAGAAATTGTATGCCCTTGTGAATTATATCATGCAATGAATGAGTCTCACAGTCAGAGCTCTAGAATTGTTTTTATTACTAGCATTAGATAAGCTTTAAGAGTTTCAACACTTGATTCATGCCAAAAACCTTTGCATGACTACACGTATGTGTTTTTATCTTTATTGAAAGTTATGACATACGTACGTATTGACAAAACTTTTAACAAGAATTTTACGAAAGGAATTTTCATACACATTACAGTAATCCAAAATGAGATTTTTATATATACTTTACCTTTACCTATTTACATCAACTGAGAAAAAAAAAAAAAAAAAAAAATACCAGGCACACCCCATAGAGGTCCAACAAGACCTTAGTAATACTTCCTTCCATTAAACAAAATCAGTGTTTTTATTCCCCCTTGTGATCATCCTCTTGTTTTTATTTTCCATTCTACAACAACACACGAGCTCCGCTCATTTGTATGTATTGCCGATCTTTTGCAACACAACTGAATATTGAGGCAAAGGTCAAGCTTAACTCTCTTATGCCTTTCATAGACGAAGCAAAACAGCATATACTATTGATCCATCTTAAAATAAGATACACAGATCTGTGGGCTCCACACAATACCACCTGACCTTTTTGCAATTACAAAGGTGAAAACATGGGCCAGAGTGATGTTAAAAGAAGTTTGCTTGATCTTTCTTTTTCAGTTGAACACTTTGGCCGTATCTGTCTGTCTGTTGGTCCATCCATCCATCCATCCAGCCAGCCAGCCAGCCAGCCAGCCATCTATCTATATGTAACATTATGCAATTATTCTGTTATATTTTAGTGGTGGGCAGAACTTCTGTAATCTGTAATGTAAGTAAATGGGTGCTTTTGTTAATACTAGTGCTGTCAGTTGATTAATTTTTTTTATTGTGATTAATCACATTTTTGTAGTTAATCGTGATTAATAACAGTTTTTGAAAGTGCTAAAATTTGACACTTTATATATTTAATTTCCTTTCAAAATGCATTTATTTCCATTTTAGGAAAGAAAAGAAAAGAAAACAATATGTAACAGTATAATGCTTCATTAACATTTTTTAAAACAAAGCCAGAGTATAAAGCTAGAAATGCTCTAAAATAGGACCAATTCAAGTAACAGTAAACGTTTCCCAAAGTCTAATTGGGAGTTTGACTAATTGAAAGAACTAGATTCCCCATAAGTTGCATTTTCATTGCAATGGGCATTAAATCTCTTAAACTCTCCTCTTTGGCTATCCATTTTTCTACATCATGAATCATGAAGCCGCGTTCATGATTCGTGTCAGGGCGCTAATGCCAGCTTCAATCATCGCTTTGAACTCTAAATGAAAAGTGCTTGCAGACAAAAACGTCTGCAAGCGTTTTGGTGATAGTTAAGACTTGGCGTGCTTCTGTGGTAATAAAAATGCGATTTATTAACACTAATTGACCATTTTCTTACACATCCTTTGATGATATGGTGTGCCCATGCTTTGCTCTGCCATTCTTCTAAAGCCCCATTGACTACCTGCCTGCTCTAAATATTGTATAATTATATAGTGTATAATTAATACAGTGTGCACATTTATTTTACCAGGGTAAAAAAATAAATAATAATATTATAATTGATATCTGATTTTTCAGGATTTATTCTGACTGCCCGCTCCTCTCCACATCTCAAATTGTAATGCTGTAAACTACTGCCTATTTCATCCTCTTATTCTAGCCAGAACTGTTCATTCATTCATTCATTCAGATATTAAATGTCTGACTACTTTACAACGTGATGTTTTGGGTTGTGCTTTTTTTACATGCAAGGACATCTCATTTACTTAAAACTATCTGCCTCAAACAAAGTTTTTAAAAATCTTTAAAAGATTTGATGCCACATTGCCACAAACCTTGTAAACTTTGGCAGGTTCTTTATCATGATCATGCATTGGAGTTTTAATTAATTGAAATTTAATTAATACAACTATATATTTTTAATTAGTAGAAAGTTGAGTCTTTGTATAGCCTGTATTTATTTCCTATTATAATGTAATGCAATCATTCTTAATTCAAAGTACACCTCTAAAAAAAACAGTTTTTAATATCAAATGAAGTAAGTTGTTTTTAAGCACTGTTTAATTATTCAAATTACCTTTGGCAGCCCCAATATATGGCTAAATTGAGTTGCCTACACAAAACTGAAATCCATGCACATTCTTTTTGTGTTGGCCTATGACAAGTGCCGGCTGTGGCTCAGGTGTTAGAGCGGGTTGGCCACTAATCGCAGGGTTGGTGGTTTGATTCCTGGCCCACATGGCTCCATATGCCAAAGTGTCCAAGGGCAAGACACTGAACCCCAAGTTGCTCCCAATGGCAGACTAGTGCCTTGCATGGAAACTCTGCCATCATTGGTGTGTAATGTGTGTGTGAATGGGTGAATGAGATGCAGTGTAAAACGCTGTGAATACCGCTAAGGTTAAAAAGGCAATATATATGTTCAGACCATTTACATAATATTAAGAAATATATTTTTTATCGTCTCAAAATAAAACAATAGCCTACTTGATAGTATTACATCATTTCACGTTAGCATAATCTCTAATTTTGAATCTCCACAAAATTGCACAGAACTGACGTGTTCATATGTAGATAATTAGTGACTTTGTGACAGGGTATTCTTCATCACCAATTATATGTAGGATAAAACTCATCAATATACATTTCTTTGGAATCAACCAATATTCAATCCACCAATATATGTAGTGACTTGCTATATATAATTTGTTTTGAAATTGAGTTCCTCCCCCAATTAGATGTAAGGAATATGCATAATGGTTCACTTATGACTTTGAGCTTGCTTGCGCCATTCTATGAGCATTAATGCAAATAATTTAGCTCAACAAATCAAAATCAAAATCAAATCACTTTATTGTCACACTACTGTGTACACGAGTGCAACAGTAGGTGAAATTCTTGTGTGCAGTTCCGAGCAACATTGCAGTAATGACAGTGACAAGACATAAACCACTTTACAATAACAACATATTTACACAAAACAATTTACATAACAAATGTACACATACTTACACAACAATTTACATAACAAATGTACACAATACACACAATGTAGAATACACATACACTAGATAAGGGTATAAATATATATATACACTAACTGAATTGGGAGAATATATTGACAGAGTGATGATTAATAAAGTGCAGTGCTGATTGTTGATCGTGAGAGATCATGTGTTCAAAAGTATTATTGCTTGGGGGAAGAAGCTGTCATGTAGTCAGGTGGTGCGGGTCCTGATGATGCGATACCGCCTGCCTGATGGAAGCAGTGAGAGCAGCCCATGACTCGGGTGGCTGGAGTCTCTGATGATCCTCCGAGCTTTATTCACACACCGTCTGTTATATATATCCTGGAGGGAGGGAAGCTCACCTCCGATGATGTTTCTGGCAGTTCGCACCACCCTTTGCAGGTCTTTGCGGTTGTGGGCGGTGCTATTGCCGTACCAGGCGGTGATGCAGCCAGTCATGATGCTCTCAACAGTACTAGTGTAGAACCGTGTGAGGATGTGGTGGTTCATTCCAAACTTCCTCAGCCGTCTCAGGAAGAAGAGGCGCTGGTGAGCCTTCTTCACAACGGCCTCAGTGTGGACGGACCATGTGAGTTCCTCAGTAATGTGGACACCGAGGAACTTGAAGCTGCTGACTCTCTCCACCGGTGCTCCATTAATGGTGATGGGGCTGTGCTCTCTGTCTTTCTTCCTGAAGTCCACCACAAGCTCCTTGGTTTTACTGACGTTGAGGGAGAGGTTGTGCTCCTGACACCAGCGTGTCAGAGTGTGCACCTCCTCTCTGTAGGCTGTTTCATCATTGTCAGTGATCAGACCTACCACCGTCGTATCGTCAGCAAACTTAATGATGGCATTGGAGCTATGTGTCGCCACACAGTCATGTGTGTATAGGGAATACAGGAGTGGGCTGAGAACACAGCCCTGCGGGGCTCCAGTGTTGAGGGTCAGTGATGAGGAGATGTTGCTGCCCATTCTAACCACCTGACGTCTGCCTGACAGGAAATCCAGGATCCAGCTGCACCGCGAGCTGTTTAAGCCCAGAGCCCGTAGTTTCTCATCAAGCTTGGAGGGCACTATGGTGTTGAATGCTGAGCTGTAGTCTACAAACAGCATTCTCACATATGTGTTCCTTTTTTCCAGATGGGAGAGAGCAGTGTGTATTGTAGATGCAATGGCATCATCAGTGGAGCGGTTGTTACGGTAGGCAAACTGCAATGGGTCATAAACAACAGGGGTATAAACCATTAATTCATTGAGTATTAAAATAATTAATTTTTACATCCGATCAAAGTCTTTGGCCAGCAATGAGTTGATCGGCACGTAAAATTAATTCTTACATTAATACTACTTTCATGGCCATTGGAAATAATATAACAAATAGATTGAAATACTGTTTATTAGCAATTGTAGCTTTTAGGATCAGGAACCGATATGACTTAATCAAATACACAGTCAAATTTTTTTAAATTCAAACAAGACATTATTAACTAATCCAAAACATCCAACTAAATTAACACAAAGACAAACATAAACACTAGTTGGTTAGTGAGCTTTGACAGAAGATGAATTGGAAAAAATCCGTAACAGAACTTTATGGCGTATACAGACCATGCCTTGAGAACCATTACATAATTTAGTATGACTTGATTTGCAATCGGGTAAGAAATGATTTAGAAAACACCAGCACTTTCAGCGATGGTTTTGAGGTTTGTGCTTGCATAAATTGCATTGTGTTTGCTTTCTTGGTTCTTGTGCAGGGTCCATAGAAAGTATGTGTCTGTGTTGCACTGATTAAACTTGCATCATTTGTGAACTTGCAAAAACTTCAGACATTGTAATTTGCTCTGGTCCCCTCCCTGCTCGTCGTAGTGATGACGTTTATAGTAGATTAGTGTTGCTGAATGTCTGGATGTCTGAGTGGTGTCCGAAGAATAGTATTGTCATGTATTCCCTGGACTTTTATGTTGAAATTCTTGTTTAGTTCCCTTTTCCTGTGTTAGTTTTGTAGTCCTTTGTTGTTTCAATTTATGATTGGTTTACCCTGATTGTTTCCCCAGGTGTTCCTCATTCCCTGGTTTTCCCTTGTGAATTTAAGCCCTTGTTTCCTCTGGTTTCTTTGTCAGTCTTCACATGTGTTATGCTCTGTGCTTGGTTCCCTGTGTTTTATTTCATTACTTAGTTTATCTTGGTTTCATTAAAGCTGCATTTAGATCATTTACCCTCGCCTGCCTCATTACAAGCATAGGATTTAGACAATTGGACATGTTTTTGGGGTAGACCTGACCTGCTAAAGAGAGATGGACTCCATCCCTCCAGGGAAGGTGCCCATCTCCTCTCTAGCAATTTAGTCTTAATAGTGATGGAGTTTAACTAACTGGGGCCCAGGTCAGGGCACAGACAAACTGTGTCTGTTCCCAGAACTACCACACATAAAACTCTCACTGTCATTTAAAAAAAAAAGATTGATATCAAACTTGAAAATATCAAAAGAAAAATTGAAGATAAACATCATATAAAGGTATGGTTACTAAACATTAAATTGCTTTCATTCAAAGCACTAATTGTAAATGAAATTATTACAGATCATAGTTTAGATTCACCAGCAGCTTTATCAACCTGCAGCTCTTGCCTGGTTGCCCACTAAAGTTAAGCAGAGATGAGCCTGGCCAGTACCTGGATGGGAGACCTCCTTGGGAGAACTAAGGTTACTGCTGGAAGAGGTAGTAGGGAGGCCAAGAGGCTGCTCACCCTGTGGTCTGTGTGGGTCCTAATGCCCCAGTATAGTGATGGGTACACTATACTGTAAAAGGCCCAGTTGTTTGGATGAGATGTTAAACTGAGGTCCTTACTCTCTGTGGTCATTAAACATCCAAGGGCAAGGGGTGTACACCGTGTCCTGGACAAATTTCCCCTGTTGGCCTTTATCATGGCCTCCTAATAATTCCCATCCCTGCATTGGCTACATCACTGTACTCTCCATTCCATCAATAGCTGTGGTGTGCATGCATGCACTATGGCTGCTGTTGCATTGTCCAGGTGGATGCACTAGTGGTAGTAGAGGAGATTCTACCTTTACTATGTAAAGCGCATTGAGTGCCTAGAAAAGTGTGATGCTGCATAATCGCTTTGGGACACTCAGTGTGTGTCATGTGGTCTGAAGCCCTTGTACAATCATGCCAATTTATTTGCTGGTGGCGCTTAAGGAGCTATGTCAAGGGCTCCATAAATGCGCTCGCTTTGGTGCCAACGAGTCAGATTTTCTGCAGGAAAGCACAAGCTTATGCAAGAATATGGCCATCTTATGCAGCATCTCATTCCCACTCTGGGAACCACATGTCACATAACCGAGACATTCCCTTTCGTAGGAACTCGAGCTGCGTAATTGCATTTGGAGCGATATATATATTCACGCCATGCGAAAAGTAGCTGCCAACTGTCTATGCCCATGTGACAAGCATATAGCGGCACACAAGCGAACTAAACCATCTGAACAAAAAAGAAAATGTAAAAATCTAACAAATGTATGTGGAGAGGACCACCCTGCCACATTAAAATGTCCTCCATGGAGCACCTCTATCTAAAGTCCTGAAGGCAAAGTTAAACCACAAGCCTCGTAAGCACTTGAAATTGCATCAGTAAGCCAATAAATCAGCATTTGCTTGGACACCGAAACACCCCCGTTGCAGCCACTAAAGCACACAAACAACTGTTCTGACTTACGCCCTGGCTAGAACAGTCAACAAAAACAGCGCCCGAATTGGGCAAGGCATATGCAATCTTTCATGCTCCTCTGACTCAAAAAGGGGAGGATAGAAAGCCTGAAAATGAATAGTGTGCGAGCGAAATGATGTAGAAACGAACTTAGGCAAATAGCTCAAACGAGTTCTTAACACCAGTCTTAAACAGCCTGGTGCAAAATCCATACATAAGGGATTGATCAACAAGCCATGCAAATCACGAACCCTTTTAAACAATGCAAATGCTACTAACAGGGCCGTTTTATAGTGGCTGTTGCCAAGCGCTCAAACAGAGCACCCAAGAGCACCTCTAAAACAATAGATAAATCCCATAAGGGAATGCGGATTGGACGAAAAAGTCTAAGCCTGCATACCAGACAAGAGAACGTCTGCCAACAGAGACTCCATTGATAAATGGACGCTCAACCACTAC
Organism: Moxostoma hubbsi; assembly: GCA_032164185.1. Classification (NCBI taxonomy): domain Eukaryota; kingdom Metazoa; phylum Chordata; class Actinopteri; order Cypriniformes; family Catostomidae; genus Moxostoma; species Moxostoma hubbsi. Next base: position 36,228,773 of record JAVLUX010000014.1, on the reverse strand, counting down.
AGCGGCAACATAGACTTTAAGCATTGCGGGGGAAACCCCAGCCCCAAAATGCTCTTGCAAAAAAATCCAGCACTGTACCGACATACCATACCATACCCATAACTTCCAAAAGTCTGTCTGGGTGCCAAATGCTGCCCCGAGCTTGAGACAATATATCTTTTCTGACTGGAATCTCCCAAGGTATTTCGACCAGAGTCAAAAACCATACTTGAGATTGCCAAAGCACCACTAACAGAAGCCAAACTCAATCCTCCCGAACTCTCTGCAGAACTGCATATAGCAGACTGATTGGTGGGAACGCGTAAATATGTGTTGTCAGCCACTGATGTGCCAATGCATCGATGCTCAGCACTGCTGTGGGTGAGAAGGAAAGCCAGAGGGGACAGTGTGATGTCTCACTTGAAGTGAACAGGACTAATTCCGCTCTACTGAAACTTCTCCAGATATGTTCCATAATCTGAGGATGTAAATGTCCACTCTCCGAGTATCAAGACCTATCTGGACAGGAGATCCGCCTCCAAATTTGCCCTGGCAATAGGATACTCATTTCTAGATTACACACAGCCCTAGATCAAATAGCTGAGAATGACATCTCGATGTTGGACAGCCAAAGTCTTCGAGTGGGCAAACACCAACCATTCATAGAGATGATTCAATACACGATGCCTTGAAGCCTCAAGGGCTTCAAAGCTGCATCCATGCATTTTGTGAAAGTGTGTGGTGCCAGTGCAATTCCGAATGGAAGGATGCAAAATTGATATGCTTGCACCCAAAAGTAAATCTGAGGAAGCACCTGTGCTTAGCCGCAATCTGAATATGGAATAAATGTCTTTCAAATCTATTGTCATAAACGAGTCCCCCGGCTGCACTTGTGACATTATTTATTTCTGCATCAGCTTTCTTAATTGACATTTCATTAGAGCAAAATTCAAATGTCTCAAAATCCAGAATGGGACACAAGCCGCCATCTTTTTTTGGACCAGAAAATAACGTCTGTAAAAGCCGCAGTCTCCGAGAAGGGGAATCTCCTCTATTGCCCCTTTTTCTAAGAGAGAATGAATTTCCCAAATAAAATCGCTTCCCGAACAGAAATATCTGACAGAACAACTCCACTGAACACCGGCAGAGCCGGTCTGAACTGAATTACATAACCATGCTTCTTTTCAAACCAATGCAGACAATTTTAACACAAGCTCACTGCCGTGCAGCACTTGCTCTGACCTTTCCACAGCACACTCCAGTTAAACATGCCCGCTGTCCGAACAGATATGAGCCGAATTCGACTCCGCTTGAGTTGGTGTATATTGTACAGCAGGGGGCAGTCATACTCCTAAGGAGCAATTGACCGCAAGTTAATCCTTCAGTAATGATTGCGCGTCCATTTCTCCTGATCAGTATGCAGCACTGAGCCATAGCTTTTATTATTCAGATTATTTTATGCTATTTTTTCACATTGTTTATTATACATTTCTCCTGCATTTCTGTATGCAGTGCAGAGCTGCAACTCAATGCACTCCTAGATTTGACTCCGCTTATCCAAGACTCCGCTTTGGATAAAAGCGTCTGCCAAAATGCATAAATGTAAATGCATAAATGTAGATAATTTCATGCTGTTCACACCTATTGCTATGCGATCCATTTCCAATGCAAGACATACATTGTACTACAGGTGACAGTCACACTCCTCGGTGTCGACAAAGCCATCCGAATTATAAAAAATGTTGGAAAAGGAGCCTAGCTAGCTAAAGTCGACATTACTTCAGCATTTGCTGAATGCCTATCCATCCTGATTTCTGGCATCTTTTCAGAGTTCGCTGGCGAGCAAATTATTATTTTTCCATCTGCCTTAATTTTGGTTGCAAAAGCAGCCCCAACATTTTTTTCCTTTTTGTCCGAAGCTATCTTCCGGATCTTGAACTAATCCATTCCCCACTTAATTCACCTATTAGATGATTTCATCTTTATCTCGCCATCCCCTAATGCCCATCCGAGCTGCCCACATCTGTACCATCCAGAAACTTTACGACGATTTAGGAATTCTAATTTCCCATGAAGAGCTCCTCTTCCTCGGTCATCTCAATTTCGCCAAGCGCATCTTTACCCAAGACTACCCCTTCATCTCGCACATCCTCACACTCACCTCATCCATCGCTGCACTTAACGACACAATAACCCTAAACCCATACTGCCGTGTAAACCTCCAGCTCTGGTTAACATTCCTAAAACAATGGAACGGACTTACCTTGTTTAACAAGGACTTCCGCTCATACCCAGAAGACATCCAACTTTCACCGATGCCGCCCCGTCCGTCGGCTTCGGGGGGATTCTACCAAGTCACTGGTTCACATCCACCTGGCACCTAGAGCTCACCAGCCTTCCACAATCAGCAGCTTCCTCAGCCCTGTACGAATTATACACTATCGTGGTCACAGCCTTTCTGTGGGGAAAGGAATGGACTTCAAAAGCATCATAGTCCATTGCGATAATCAGGCTACAAATCACTGCATCAACAAGCTCCGAGCTCTCATTATACGGACAGCAAGCTAAATACATTTACTTCTTCAACACAAGTTACATTAAGCTTGAGGCAGATTCAGTAGTTTGCATGTTACAGTCGAACTGCACCTTACTGACCTCTGCCTGCATCACCTTGGTCAAAGGATGGACCTCACTCTTAAAATGGAATACGTATATAAAAAATGTATTGCAGCCGTCATCAGCCAAATAACAACAGACAATGCATCGGTTTGTACTTTGTAGTTAAATAAGAATATATATTCTAAGACTTTAGTCATTAGTCTTATAGTTAATACAATTTATTTTGGTTTATACACTGGCCCCCAACACTTACTTTGTTTACTAATTTTAAATCTTGACTTGTACTACACTGTGGCAGGATGGAGGGTGGGGCTGATTCTGCACACTCGGCCCCTAATTAGGCTGATTAAGACCAAGAGGGATAAAGGCGACCGGAGACTGCAGTGCGACAGAAAGAGAGAGTTACGGACAGCTGCCTGACAACTATGTGTGTGTCTTGTTGGTTCAGTTCTTGATTAAAATATTATGTATATTGTCAAGCCGGTTCTCACCTCATCCTTTCCATTGAACTGTGTTACACTGGTGCCGCAAGCCAGGAAGGAGGGCCACGGGCCAGAGTAGTGCCTCTGATCTGCCCGGGTAGGTGCGGCTGTTATCTGCTAGAGGGTGGAGGAGTGGCCGAGGACCAGGCTACGCCGTATCAGAGAACCAGCGAGAAAAACTCCCCTGCTCAGCGTTGGCCTTTCCCTCTCTTTTAAATATTATTGTATTTTTTAATTGGTACGGTCACTGTTACAGTGTGTAGGTATCGCATTTTTTTGTTATTATTATTATTTTTCTCCCCTTGTCCCCTCCCTGATCCAGGTAGACGGGGATGACCTGCCGGCAGACAGGGCGGAAGGCACTCATACAATGATTTGCAATGATGCAATGCTTTCACAAGGGAAGGGGGCGGGGGGATGTACTTCATGCCGGGGGCTCCCCGGCCTGAGAGAACGAGGGAGGAATGTGGCAGGGTTGAGCGGCCCTAATTAGGCTGTTGAAGCCCAAGAGGGATAAAGGCAGTGCGACAGAGAGAGAGAGAGTTACGAGCAGCTGCCCAACACCTGTGTGTGTGTGTCTTGTTGGTTCAGTTCTTGATTAAAATATGATTTACAATGTCAAGCCGGTTCTCATCACCTCCTTTCCATTGAATACACATAAATACACATAAATAACTTATATTGGAATCATATTCATGCTGTTTAGCCTGAGGGGAATGCACCCACATTGAGCTTGGTTTTCCCCAAGGATTTTTTCTCCTTTAACCATCATCTTGGAGTTTTGTGTTGCTTGCCACGGTCTCTTTAAGCTTGCTCACTGGGGGGTCTAAATATAAATATAATTATTTTATATTTATTTTAAAGCACAATTAACGTTCATGTCTTTTTTTTTAAACTGGACTATTATGACTCAAAGACATTACTAATACAGGTTTTTCTGTTGAAGCATAATTTTCTGTAAAGCTGCTTTGAAATGATGTGTGTTGTGAAAAGCGCTATACAAAAAAAAATGACTTGACATGACTCGATGTTTGGAATTCTGTTGAAGATCATGGATGCTGGCATATTACACATTTTAGTAGTGTCCATAACATTTATGCAGTTTCAAGAGACACTCCATACATTATAATTATACTGAAATAAAAATATTCAGTTAAAGATATTTTGAGTCTTCTATGTATTGCAGTGTTAACATTTAAAAACATTTCTCAATTATTTAGCTAAGTCACATTAGACTATTAAAAATCCTGAATATGTGCAGTATATATCTTATTCTTATTATTAATAATATCAGGGATGTTGAGTTATGCTTCATGCCACCCTTGAATAAGTCTGTGCTCCACATGGGCCACCCCAGTCAAAAAAGTGTGGACACGCCACTGTTTGTGTGTGTGTGTGTGTGTGTTTTGTGAATGTGCATCAGTGTAATGACTCCGGGCAAAGGTTCCATCCGTCCAACAAGTTTTCCTGCTGATTTATGCTGTAGTAACTGTAAATGTGTTAATCACAGTTAAGAAACATTAAGGCGTTAAACTTTTTTAATTAATCGCATGTATTTACGGGTCACTACTGGCAGCTCTAGTAAATACAAACTGGCATCACATGTGCTGTCCTCGAGGAAATGTCAATTTCTTGACCTGGTTCTTGAAACCAGACCATGTTGACACGACGGTCTGCTTTAACTAGGCCTGGTTCAGTTTCACACTGCATGAACTCAGAGAGGCAGATGCATGTAGCTGGTTGTGTAAATGTACACACACATACTTCAGTTGAACCGGCCATGCGAGTGGGCCCTGTTTTAAATCCCTGGCCTGTTTGAGCTGTTGAGAAGAGGAAATTGCCAGAGGGGAATCAGGCCTGTTTAAGGATGTGGTAAGAGAATGGGGAATTGGTGAATTTTGGTCATAGCTGCTTCTCACGCATGAGTCTGTAGTCTGTATGGCTGCCCAGCCCTTGTTAAACTGTCTGGGTATTAAAGCCTTATTTATAATGTTAAGTCTACTGATTTGTGTTATGGCTATCAGAGAGAGTTAACATTCACAATAGGTGGTGTGTCACAGAGGTGTCTATATCTGAGAAATACACTCACACGCAAAAAATAGAAACACCATTGCTTTATTTCAAAACATAGTGAGCTGCCTATGGAGAGAGTATTTTAGGGTATCAGAGGCACACCCCAGACACAAAAGCTGTTCTAAAAGGTAGACAATTTAATTTGGCAACTCAAAATAACTTTTTTTTTTCACAGTGAAGGCAATCCCTTTTAATTTGTGTGAAAGTGAATAACAGTAATTGTTGCAGTAGCCCCTCTAGTGTTCATTTCACCAGGAAACTGCCACAATATGAACAGTAAGCCACGTGAAATAATTTATCAATATTATAGGCATAGTACAGCCATGGCCAAAAGTATTGGCAGTGACATACATTTTGTGTTTCACAAATTTTTCTGCTTCAGTTGTTGAGGTGTTGATTCACATTGTTTCTAGATTATTGTGAAGAGTGATCAGATGCATTTTAAATAATTGCAAAAAGCTTCATTGGCCAAAAAAAATGTACTTTTATACAAAAATCCAAATTTCTCTGTTTTTTGGCCTTGCACAAAATGACCAGCAAACATAATTTCACTAATCACATGTGATGTCATGTGAACAAGTACTAGTCAGGTGAAATCACTCTATGTGACTCATAATGGCCTCACATGCAAGGAAATTGCTGCAAAGAATATTGCACTTGAAGGAACCATTTACCAGATCATCAAGAACTTCAAGGAGAGAGGTTCAACTGCAGTGAAGAATGCTTCAGGACATCCCAGAGTGTCCAGCAAGACCCAGGACCAACTCCTCCTGAGGAGTCAGCTATGGAATCGTGACACTTTAACACTCCCCTATTTATTAAAATAGGAAGTATTAACACAATCAACGGGATCGGTGCTGCTCTTAAGTGATTCGTAATACGGAGGAAGAATCTCACTCAAACACAGATGTTTAACAATAAACCCAAGTGTATTTATGAGATCACCGATATATACAAACATATAATGGAACAATGCTGACAAGACAGTGATATGTATATATATATATGTGGAGGTGGGAATGTCAGGTAGGTATGTAAAAAGTCTTGTATCCAGAGTGCACGCACAAACAAACAATGTTAGATCGGTCTCACCGGTGTATGTTCAAGCCGTGAGCAGGATCAGTGCGGTAAAGTGACTGTTATAAGTCCAGAGAGTTGAGTAATCCAAACAAGCGTTATCTGGTAGTACTCTTCCAAGGAACGGCATATAATGCTCCAAAAAACAGCCAGCAAAAAGGATATTCCACGTGGATACAAGTTGTAGTTGAGAGTGAGGAGCAGCTCTCTCGATGACCGGCATATCGGTCTCTTTTATTCAAAATACTAGTCCTTCCTGTTTACATGTTGCGTCATCCCGTGACGAGATCTCACGGGAAGTGATCGCGAGAACATGTATGGGGGCGTCAATATAACATTCGTCAGGGTAAAATACAGCTTACCGGGCAAAGCAATAGAATTAATTGACAACCAACAATTTAGTCAATTAGCATTATTACAAAGGTGCTTTGCCTTATGTGGCAACGTTACAACACTACCAGTGCAGAGCTTGCTCAATATTGGCAGCAGGTTGGTGTGAGTGCATCTGCATGCACAGTGAGGCGAAGACATTTGGACAATGGCCTGGTGTCAAGAAGAGCAGCAAAGAAGCCACTTCTCTCCAAGAAAAAACATCAAGGACAGACGGAAATTCTGCAGGAAGTACAAGGATTGGACAGCAGAAGACTGGTGCAAAGTTATTTTCTCTGATGAATCCCCCTTCCGACTGTTTGGGACATCTGGAAAATCGATAGTCCAGAGAAGAAAAGGTGAACGCTACAATGAGTCCTGTGTTGTGCCTATAGTGAAGCATCCTGAGACCATCCATGTGTGGGGTTGCTTTCAATTCTGCCCAAAAACACTTCCATGAATAAAGAATGGTATCAAACCGTCCTGCAAGAGCAACTTCTCCCAATGATCTAGGAGCAATTTGGTGATGACACATGCATTTTCCAGCATGATGGAGCACCATGTCACAAGGCAAGAGTGATAATGAAGTGGCTCGGAGATCATTACATTGAAATTTTGGATCCGTGGCCAGGCAACTCCCCGGATCTTAATTCCATAGAGAACCTGTGGTCAATCCTCAAAAGGCAAGTGGACAAGCAGAAGCCCACAAATTGTGATAAACTCCGATCACTAAGAAGAATGGATCGCCCTCAGTCATGATTTGGCCCAGAAGCTGATATCCAGCATGCCAGAGTGAATTGGTTATGAAGAGGTTATGAAGAACAAGGGTCAACACTGTAAATATTGACTCTGCATATATTGAATAGTTTTGCCAATATAAGCCTTTAAAACTTATGAAATGCTTATCATTGTTTTCCAGTATAACATAGAAACATATGAAAACATAATCTACAAATACTGAAGCAGCAACTGATTTTACAAAACACTACATTTATGTCACTGCCAATACTTTTTGCCACGGCTGTAATGTGATTCTAATAGACCAGGTTGCCTATATTTGTGTTTGCTCAGTATTGTTATGCTTATTAGAGTGTACTGCCCCATTAGCTTAGCAAAATGCTAGTGTCAAACTCTTTTGTAATCAACTGAAAGTTGAGTCTTAAGTGTGAAGCACTATTTATGTAGTGCACATAGTTGTTGCTCCCTGCAAAAAGCATTCCAAATTAGTCACATATGGCTCATGACAAATAGGATGCAGCCTTAGAAAGCAACTGACTATGTAGGCACTAGGCAGCAATCAGACTCAGCTCACTTTAACAAAACTCATCCGTTCTAAACACACACACACACATACAGTATTTTCACACATATTTCTCCTTTCACCAACACTCATCCTCCAAACAAGCAATCAGCACTTATGCGAAAGGTCACATTTGCAATGCAGGGGACTTTTATGCAGAGAGAACACAGGTAATTGTAGATGGGGGCTGTGATATCTTTGGCAGATTGTGGCAAGATAATGTGATGGATGTGAAACATTTTGGCGGGCAATTAAATGTTTTGGAGGTCCTGGCTGTCTGATTTGAGATGGGTGGGGTGGGTGGGGGTGTGGTGGTGTTGGGAGAGGGGAAGTTGACAGCGTGCCACCTTATAATCTGATTTGCTCCAAAAAACCTGGGTCAAATCAAAGTGCTTTTAATCAAAGTCAAGGTTTTTGTGCTCTGCGAGAGTTGTATGAAAGGAGAGAGTGCTGAAATGAAGGGCTAATTAAAGTGGGTCAGAATTGAGCTACAGGCATGAGAAAACACTTTAAACCCTTTACATTATTTATACACTCCATCCGCAAGTCATCTCCTTTAAGGAAAAAACAGGACTCTATAGGACTTTAAAACTATACAGATTCATGCAGACATACTAAGACATCCCTAAATTAAGTATTATCTAACTATCCCTATTAATTTACCATCTCAAGTTGTTTCTCAATTTCCATTTCTCTTCACATTTTTCATCCATTTATGAATATACACTGTTGTGTGAATCTGTCACTAACATTTTCTTCAAAATATAATGAGTATATATATATATATATACCTGTATGTATGTATATATATATATATATATATATATATATATATATATATATATATTCTTCCTTTACAGACCAAGTTAAAAGAGCCCAACATTACATTTCTAATATATACTCTTGCTCTATTGCAAAGATTATCTTATGAAGTTTCTCAACTCACTCAACATGACGAATCATCATACTGTTTATGGGGTTAGTTGTCACTTTGGAACCTGCAAATAAACCAGAAGCGTTGATTTTATGTGATCATCATAATTATCAATACAAAATCTACGCCACTCTTTAACCCTTTAATGCATACCTCGGGTCTTTAGTGACCCAGGGCCTCATTCCACTCCCTGTACCTCATCCATTTTTTTGCCAAAATTGCACAGTTTAGTTCTAGCGGGAAGAGTAGCAGCTGTACGTCATCGCACCATTAGCTGGGTAATTCCTAGCCAATCACATGTAAGCCATTGCTTTATAAGTCTGCTCACAATCAATCACATTGCTGTTTCAGTGTGCAAACACGGCAACCTCCACCACCCCACCACCACCAGTTGAGTACCGTCCTGCACTGGGGTAGGCTCCTCATCCCTGCCTCCTATCTCAGGCAGGATATGATTGTTCTGAGTACAACTTCTTCAGATTGCCAGATGGGGCTTATGCCAAAGAGACACATTACTTTCTGTTTTATATTCATCAAATAAATGTCATCTTAAAATTCACTCAAGTCTGAGAGTCTTCCTGATATAAATGATATTTTTACAATTATTTCTTATCTCTATAATTTTCTATAACAGGATATCTATTTCTTTGTTTATTACAAGAGAAATGAGTACTATATTCATACAAATAAACACTATATCACGTTAATTTTCTTAGCAACAATGAACTGTCAACAATGGTGAAATATCTATATTCCATATGCATGTACACATACATAATATACATGTTATTTCTTACTCAAAGTGGCGCTGTTGTTTCAGTGATTGACTTGATTTACATTTGACATTTCTATTTGATGAAGAAACAACATTGAAGTAAACTATAGCAAGTACAACACATGAACTGGATGATATGATATGATATTGTCATATGTGTGTACTACTGAAATTATGTAAGTTGAGAAAATACCTATATGTATCTTTTGCGTATCTTATCTGTTGTTTAGCTTAATATATTTTTGACAGCCAGTTGCATCTCAGTTGGAAATTTCAGTGTGAAAGTAATAAATCCTATTCTATGTTGTCCTGATTTATTGCATTTTCTCTTTGATAAATGAAAAATAAAACATTAAAATATATCAAAATATATGTTTCTAATTGTCTTTTGACACTATCTGGGCATTTTCTAGATCTATTTGTAATGTATGTAAGTGTTGGGCATCTAAATACCTGAATATGTAAGAGTGTTTGATTAAATCGCCATGCATTTAAGGTTTAAATCAATGCGGCATTGAACAGCCTATTTCTGTCTTTTCAGCTAAATGTAGGAAGTAAAACCATTATGAAGCACAAAACATTTAATGAAACAAGAAAATTAGACAAGTTAATGTAAATATATGAAAACATTTTGGCAACAAATGTTCTATTAATAATGTGACAACATGGCCTGACCTGAATTTTTTTATTTGTAAAAATCTGCCTTCATAATATAGGTGACCCTTGCCTGAATGTATGCCAGTGTGGTTTTATTATTAGGTTTGCTTGTTTACTCAAGAGCTATAACAAAAATATGATGTCAGTGAATTTTGTCTTTGTAGGGTAAATAAAAAAATACAAATAATAATAATAATAATTATATATAATTTAAGAGAGTTTTGAACTAGGTGTTTGAAACTAACATAAAAAAACGTAGATAGAACAAACATTTACACAATTGGACTTATAACTTTCATAATTACTAAGATATATCCCTTGTGACAACTAGCCCCAGTCTCCCATAGTATATGATGTAAACTTGTCACATCCAGTGTATATGCAGAAACATTTTCTATAGCTCAGTGGAACTTTAAAGGCATTACAATCCATATATATTAGATATTTAGTTGGAGACATGATTGTGCCAAGTAGGGCATTTTCCTGGACCTCTAAATAGTCACATGCCAAATCCTTACAATAACCTACCCCTAAAATCAAAGGGAAATGATTACATAAGTCAGTTATCCCAGCCCTAAACATAACCCTAACCCTAAAACTCAGTTGGTTGTTAGGAATGATGTTCCAATCCCAAATCGTTTCCTGCCATCTTTCCACTTTCACTATCAATACAAGTAACAAAAAAAAAAAATAGGAACCAACCCTTGAAAACCAATAAAAAAATGTTCATATAAAATTCATTTAACATTCATTTAACATTTTCTGCAGCATTACTGAAATAAACAAATGAATGGAAATCTCTGAATGTTTTTTAGTATCAAACTTTCATTCTTTTTACTGCTGTACTTTTCCTCTTTTTCGCTCCAAAGCCCCGTCTCTCCCATTGTTCCACACTGTTTCCATTCTTAAATAATAGAAGAAGAGTGTATTTTATGCATCCATTTTGATCACGCTCAGTTTCACCAAAAAATGGAGCTGGAGACATTGTGTAAAGAGGACTTTTACACAATGAAAAGAGGCATCGGCACACAGATATAACGCGTAAACTAACATTCCCCTCTCCAACACAATTAGTTTTTATTGAAAGCTATTGATCCTTTTCCCCGTTCAATTATAATTCAGCAGCGTCGAGTACATGAATGTTTGTAGTCATTAGAGTGGCTCTTTGTTGTGTCACCAACAGCAATTAAATCAAGCCGATGGGCCTTTTCCCAGAAACTTCCATGTGGAACTGCTGGAATCAGGACATGCACCGCTAGACATCTGGCTGGGTTGTCTCCTCGCCTGCACATCACAATTGCGACTGTTATTGCCAGGCCTTTGGAGAATTTAACCTATAAAATAAAAATGATGTTGCAAAAAATATTGTCCATCAGTTAACCAGTGAATTGTAAAACTAGTCTTCTTGATCTTCATGGATCCATTTGGTTGTTTTCAGAAGTACCAAAAATCTATACTATACTAACAATACTTGATACATGGAAATATGACATTTATGAATTGTAGAAGATAACAGCTTATCCTGTATTGGCTATAGAGAGTTTGAAAGTGACTGTACCCTATAATATAATCCAAAGACTATTTATGGTAGATTTTGTTTACATGCTCCAGAGAATAGGCAGAGATCTGTTTGAGATTGGGAATCTATTTGTCCATTCTAAAAAAAAAAAAAAAAAAAAAAAAAAAAAAAATCGAAATAACATTTGTATTTACTTGCCAGATTTGGACGTTCATGTCCGATTCAGATGAACTCTTCCTGTCTGCCGGTTTATGCCAGCAGTGTGGCATCCCACTGTGCTGGCTCCACTTCAAATTTGGGATGCAAATTTGCTTTAGTGCAAAAATGTACTCATATTTAGACATAGATATCAAACATTTACAAACTATTTCTGCAGAGCATTTAAACCAGTTTGACACCCAGAAAAATAGGACACAAAATAGAGAATGTTTAAAGGAATACCTTTCCAGCTGCAAATCTATCATATTCTCCTTTTTTTAATGAAAAATATCTATAGGTTGCGTGATTTAGTTCTAAATTTGGCTAAATCTCTCCAAGAATATGTAAGGGAGACTGGGGCTAGTTGTCACACCTTTTACTCAAGTGAATATGTTTCAAGGTAAGTTTATTTTTGACAGTCAGTTTCTATATAGACAAGGAGCATAGACCGAAAGTGACTAGATCAGGTAGATTTTATCCTAACCTAGTGTCAAGCTGTGCTGGTGTTTGAAGCATGTCAGAGACCTTCGGCTCATCTCACAACACTTTTCTCTGATGTCTGTGACAGCAAGATGTTTTCATTCATAGGAACGGTTGAGAAAAATTACCAAATTTTTCAAAAAAATGTATATATAAAAAAAAACATTTTTTAAAAAAAAAATCAATATTTGTTTTGTTTTGTTTTTACAGGAAGAAAAACATTGTTCATTATACATACCCAATAGTAGGGCATGTTGTCACAATAGGAACCTGCCATTCAACAGCCCATTATAGGCTGTATAAACAAAACAATTATGAAAAACAAAATAAGTCATGAAAAAAAAAATGTCTAAGCATTGTTTTGGCCTACAAAAATTATATGTAGTATATTTACAATATGTAAAATATATATGTAGCAACTTGTCTCAATTTACCTGTGACAACTTACCCCAACATTGTCCTTTTTTATTTTGGGGGTCTAGAAGACCCTTGCCTAAAAGTGTTCCAATATGCATTTATTGTGTTCACTTATTCACTAATTTCTAATGTAATAATTTACAAAAGTTTTGAGCTAGGTGGCTGAACCCAACATACAAAACCACTCCTACACAGGGACTAAAAATGGTTCAAGGAACAAAACAAACTGAAAACAAAAAAAACATTTGCAGAAACTGGAACAAAGTGATTTTCAATTGTTCCGTAGTGAAAACTTTATTTTGAAATGCTGGGTAACCGGTTACATTCGGTTAGTTTTGTTCCAAAATATTTGAATGGAACTTCAGGCCAAAGGGTTTATAACAGTACATTTTTGCAACTAAACCACTTCATGTTGCCTGAAAAAATAAAACATGTTCTTTGATCCTGAAGGAAACTGCACATTTCTTTGCCATATCACCTATTGTGGATGCCACATTCTCTGAATAAAGTCCTTTTTAACAACTATGTATAATTACTACATATACATGCACAGCTAATTCAGATACAAAAAAAACATTATTAGACGTAAAAAAGTTCATTTCTCAGTGGTTTCCAAGTCTTCACTGAATTTTTGTTAGACATGATGCATTCATATGCTGCCGGTTTTTGACAGCCAGTTTTGATGCCGATAAATCTACAACACAGGAAAAAAATAATCACTTATTTTTGTGAAGCCAGTGGCTTATTTTGGGCTTGTTTTTCCAGACCAGGTTGCTTGTTTCTCTTGTGAGATCTGGCAGCAATGCATCTGGTATTTCACCCACCCCTTAGCACAGAGTACTGTCATTTTAAAAGAACATTATTAACTGTTCTTTTATTTTGTTCTAACCTTTTGTGAAGGAGGCTGCGGAACCTCTGAACTGTTTTTCCTCAGAACGAACCGAAATATAAACCATTTTGTTTTTAGTCCCTGCTGCGACATTTTTTTTTAAATGTATATATTTATTAATTTGCAACAAGCAAGGTGGCAGTATGCATGTGTGATAATATACAGTCTACATGCTCCTCTTGATTTAAAATTGTTCTTTTGAAAATAACATTTTTGATGACACATGAACAGCTAAACGATTTTTCATGAATATAAAAAATAGGTTTAAATGAAGAAAAACAAACAAAAAAAAGTTAAGGCCTTACTTTTGGTTAGTTAGAGTCAGAAGTCAGTGATTTGTCATGAAAATGACTTGAGTTTTTGTGTTTGCATTTTAAAAAGAGAGTGAAAGAAACACAGAGAGAGAGAAAGTGTGGCACTTCATTCTCCCATCTATCAAGTAACGTTTTTTGGTAATTACACGCCAAAATGACTTAAAACCCACAGTGAGAGGTGCACAGCACCACCAGCCCTTAATGATGTGCCACTTCACCTCAAGTGCTTCTCATTCCTCCTGTCCTGAACCAACTAATTACAGCCTTTCATTATCCTACTGTTTTCATACCAGTCAACTTCTCTGTATCTTACATTTAAAAAAGCGGGATTGAGGGAAAAAGTCTTGATGGCAGGTTGCCATCATTGCAGTGTAGAAGTGCAGACCTGCAGCATTACATCTATGCTTCCATTCCAGAAGCACGTACTGTACTTAACTCTAATAGTTAGAATAGGTGCACGTCTATACTTCTGAGTGGGCACGACTATGTTCATCAGGAATTGGAAGAAAAAAAAAATAAAACATTCAGGATAACCTACTAGAGTCTCAGGATGGACCAGTAGCCCAGAGAAAAATGGTAAACACGAAACATTGTTTGCTTGGATTCATGTAAGATTCTCGTGGAGATGTGCCAAGACCAGCTTAACAACGTTCAACAACATTGTCCATGCTGTACATCACACATGATAAGACCAGTACCACCCCCCTGACCACCCCCAAAACATAAACACCCACCATCTACAGGTTTCAACCAGCTTGAGTGTAGGGGTACAGTAAATACTAATACAAATTTTATGAAAGTGAAAATGAATTTTTGATTGCTATTTGTAAAAATATATATTTTTTTAAATTTTTAACATTAAAGATACAATAAAGTCCTCTAAGAGGACTAGGTAAAACCGTGAGGTGAGTTACAATCAAGGACAAAATGCATTGAAAGGCAAGACGTTCACGCTCAATATTGACTCTTAGATAAATCAACAGTGACCTCTTTCTTTCAGGATAGGAACTGCAGGTTAGAATATTGCAGTTGGTCTTGAACCACAATAAGTGCATTCTCTTGTACACTTGAGTACTCCCAGTGAGGTACAAATACTTTTTTTATACTTGTTAAAAACACAATTTAAAAGTAAATAAAAATGGTAATGATAACAATAACGATTACAATATAAAACAACACATTATAAAATAGATACAATAGCTTAGACTGTAAATTCTGAAGATGAGCTGCGTTCAAAGCCAGTCTAAAATCTGTGACAGCACACTCTTCTGGTGTTTCTTCAACTTCCTGTAATTTCATGTACATGGGGTTGACTGTCTTTTTTTCTTTCTTTTTTTTTTAACAAACAAAAATATTACTAATACATGAATTATTATTTTTGAATTTAATTATTACTTATAAATATTACACAAACATATAGATTTAATATTTTTAGCATTCTCCCAGACTTTCAGTATTACATTTTTTTTTTTTTTTCTAAAGTAGAGTATTAACCAAGTCGACAAATTGTTAGTGAAGAGCATGCTTCGGATGAAATATGAGACAAGTGATGTTTGAAAAAAATTATAATAAAAAATAAATACATCTAATATCACTTGTTCACAGTATTTGAGTATTTTATTGGGTGACATTTTAAATCAAGCTGTAATTTTGCTAACTTCTGCAAAAAGAGTGAAACTATTACTACATAATTGTGTGTATTTAGGATACATAAACTGTTAGCTATGAAATATATATACAATTTATAGCCTTAGTAAAGAGAAAGGACATTTTATATTTAAAAGTTATAATTTCCACAACATAATTCTATACAGAAGTTGAGATTACACTGTGGTGGGAATTTACATTTACATTTAGTTGAAAATGTCTGTTGTTAATAGACTAATTAAAATATGAGTGTAAAAAAATAAAAAAAATAATCAGATTTTACTTCCTAGAAATCCAGAGTGCTCAAAGTTGAAAAAACACCCAGTGCAATAATGTGCTATGTTGCTTAGCAGCTGCTAACAGCATAAAGTTAGACTAATAAACAGTATTACTTGGTCAAAGAATTGTTTATTCTGACTATTAACAACAACAACAATAATAAAAGATATAACCATTTATTGAAAATGAGTATTTTATGAAAAGGCTGTGCGTTACAGTGATTTTAAGGAGCTTTTAGCCATTCCATTTTGCGTTGTGTCTAAAAACTTCCTGAAAAAGCCTCACGTTATTGCTTTCAAAAAATATAGTACATTGCTATTACTGTTATTACTATTCTGTCTCTAATGAAAGAGTATTTGAAGTTTGTGCATACCAACTCACATCATGCGATTTACTCTGACTTCTCTCCGATCCGACCACGCTCAAGTGAACGGATGGCACATGTCAGTGATTCCCTAACTGCCAGGTGGTCAGTTCTGAGTTCTGGGTGCTGTTGACTGTGACCGCGCTGAATGAACGAGTGCTAGACCTCTGACTGCACAGTACAAGACATGAGCTTGTTGGATTTCGCCAGTGTGAAGAGTCTGTTCTGTTACCGTAGCACTCAAATTCAGGTGAGCAGATTAGAGGGGTACCTGTGGGGCCCTTTAATAAGTGTAGAGTGGGACGGGGTGAAGCCTGTCAGAGCTGATCATTTACGGCGAGGGGGTCTGGTCGAGCTGACGGTAGTTGGAGGAGCAGAGGTTTTCCCCGATGCCCTCGGGCAAGAGAGAGGTGGAGGGATGGTTTCACACCAAGGCTCCTGACAGCATGTCACGAACTCTAGTTGCACAGCACTCCAATGTACTTCAGCGTGTTTATATTTG
Source organism: Moxostoma hubbsi (assembly GCA_032164185.1). Lineage (NCBI taxonomy): Eukaryota > Metazoa > Chordata > Actinopteri > Cypriniformes > Catostomidae > Moxostoma > Moxostoma hubbsi. The sequence goes on along the minus strand of JAVLUX010000014.1, from coordinate 36,211,899 downwards.
TTGTTGACTTGTTGTGGGAATTTTCTCCTCTGTTCCTATGAATGAAAACATCTTGCTGTCACAGACATCAGAGAAAAGTGTTGTGAGGCCAGCTGAGGGTCTCTGACATGCTTCAAACACCAGCACAGCCTGACACTAGGTTAGGAAAAAAAATCTACCTGATCTAGTCACTTTCAGTCTATGCTTCTTTCAAAAGGTGTTTTTAAAAATATATACTTTTTACTATCCCATCCAAATGCAGAGACAAATATACGTAGACAATTTGTAGGTTGATTTCAATGAAAGTTTAAACATTTTGTCTATCATGTATGGTGCTATCATGTTTGAGCGAGCCCGACAAAGCAACTTTGGCTCAACTAATTGGTTCAATTATTTTTGCAGTTTTGTTTGGTAGCACTAGTGGTTGTGAGTGGTTTGTTTATTTACTGGCAATAAATGCAAGCCAGACTCTTGAACTTGTTCTGCCTGTATGCACACCAATGCTCTATTTTTCAAAGCATGTGTGCTAATTGCTAGCCATTGGTTTCGACCTGCCCATTATAACAAGGATAACATAGCAGCACTGTAAAATATTTCCTGTAGAAATTACTGTAACTTACTGTAACTGTAGTATTTACAGTAATTTTACTGTAAATACATTTACTGTACCATCCATCCAAATTGTAGTTACAGCAATATACTGTTAGTGTCAAATTTACAGTATTTTCTTGTTTTCTTGCACCAGTATTGTACCATAATACAATGAATAGATACTGTTACACTAAAATTTACTGCAATTGGCTGGTCAACTTCTCCAGATTATTTACTGGAATACAATACATTATATACAGTTATTTAAATGTATCATAATTAACTACATTCCAACTCCTTTAAATTTAAATTAGAGCTTTAAATGACTTGTCCATATTAATAATGAACCTCATTAACAGGTATGCAAGCATTTTCATACTTGCAATAACATTTCAACTTTGTGCAAAATTTTTAATTTTTTAATACTCCTGAATAAAAGCAGTCATTCACCTAAAAAAAAAAAAATTTGAGTATGAGCACAACATACTCTCTTGTGGTAGATTACTAATTTTGCAAACTCAAATGAACAAACTCCCTGATGGTTGGAGAAAGCAACACGAGGATTCAGGCTAGAGTTTCTTTGTTTGCAACGTCTTGCCACTTCTGGAGCACCAGGGGTCTGGATTGATTTTCACAATGAACCATAGAAATAAATAATAAATAAATATTCTACGATACATGACCATTTTCTTTTCAACATGTCTCCCTAGTGTCGTTCCAAACTAATAAACTAATATACATTTATATTATTATATTCTCTTAATCACACAAAGTGAACATATCACTTCAGACCTGGAATATGATGCATAAGCTGCATGAATGCACTGTCCACTGCCATTGTAATGATTAGACAGCTAGAGATATTTATTAAGATATCTCCTTTTGTCTTCGGCATAACGACATAAGGACGAGTAAATTATGACAGAATTTGAGGTGATAACCTCTACCAATATAAAAAGCTTTTTAACAGAATAAAATATTATGACATGTCACAAGATATGTAAGCACAGCATAGTTCTAGCGGGAAGACTAGCAGCTGTACATCATCGCACCATTAGCTGGGTAATTCCCAGCCAATAAAGCCATTGCTTTATAAGTCTACTCACAATCTATCACATTGCTGTTTCAGTGTGCTAACGCGGCAACCTCCACAACCCCACCACCACCAGTTAAGTCCCGTCCTGCACGGTGGTAGGCTCCTCACCCCTGCCTCCTATCTCCGGCAGGATATGACGGTTACTAGTACTAGGAAGTCACTGGACTTTCTGTTGCTGACAGCACGATGTATGAGAGTTTGATTGTAGCTTGCTTAGGCTGCTTAGCATTGCTTATTGTTATTCTCAAACGTTCATCGTTATATTCATCGCTTATCGTTATATCCTTTGTCATTTTTCCGCGTTTCAGGTTTTTCCGCTTTTCTACCATTTCATCTGCGTGTATTTTACCTGTTGCTGCTGGCACCTAGCTAGAGTCTGTGTTTGTAGCCTGCTATTTTTTTTTAGCATCGCTTATATATCTGTTTTCAGCCTTTAATCCTTAACATCTGCCATTTTTAAGGGTTGTCCCTCGTATTATTCTCTTATCAACTGCGCGCATATTCCACCTGCATCTGCATTCTATTTTTATCGCGATTAAACTGCGTGCATTTTTTCAGCGCGCACTCGTTTTTTCTCCTCTGCGGTACACAGATTATTGCATTGATCTAAAAGCACCGCTTATCAAGAACAACCAACAACAACAAACAATTTTGTGAGGGATTCACATAAATCTCAAACCCTCACCGCTCAACCTACAACAAACAATTTGCAGTAAGTCATGGTATCCGCTCATGTTTTTTCTTCCTGCATTGCATGTCACATGTTTACAATAGCCTCCTCCGTCAGCAGTGAGGGATTCACATGTGATAAATGTAAGGAATTAGTCAGACTGATGGAGAAGGTTAATGAGTTAGAGACTCGCATCCGAACGCTAGTGGAGATCAGTGAGAAAGAGAAGCTGGTAGATACTGTTTCGGATGCGAGTAGTACATGGAGCAAAATACACACTTTGGTTCTGACTGTAGAGCCCCTGCAGCAGGGCATTTGGGTGACGTCTCGCCGGCATACCTGCTCAGCAAAGAGACACCACTCTCCCGTTCCTGTTAGGGTTTCCAATTCTCCCCACTCAGTGATACACCCACTGAGAATCATGTTGAAAGAGCCCTTGTTACTGGCAATTCTATTGTAAGGAACATGGAAATAGAGACTCCAGCCACAATTGTTAATTGCATTTCGGGGGCCAGAGCGTCTGACATCAAATCAAATTTACAAGTGCTCTAATGCTAAATGTAGATTTTCTAAAATTGTTATCCATGTCGGCACTAACGACGTACAGCTTCGCCAGTCAGAGATCACTAAAGATCATGTTAAAGAGGTGTGCGAATTTGCAAAAACTATGTCAGACACTGTAATATGCTCTGGTACCCTCGCTGCTCGAGATTTATAGTAGATTAGTGTCACTGAATGGCTGGATGTCTGAGTGGTGTCTGAAGAATAAAACAGGATTTATAGACAATTGGAAGAGTTTTTGGGATAGACCTGACCTGATAAAGAGACAGACTCCATCCCTCCAGGGAAGGTGCCGCTCTCCTCTCTAGTAATTTGGCTCATAGTCTTAATAATGATAGTATTTGACTAACTGGGGCCTAGGTCAGGAAGCAAAAAAAACTGGTTAATCCGAATGTCTACTAGTTGCCTTGAGACGTCACACAGGTCACATTAAACTACAACACATAGAGACTGTACCACCTAGATATCTCACAGAGACTGTGTCTGTTCCCTGAACTACCAAACACAATACCCTAACAAAATAATTTTGAAAATTCTTTATTAATGTCAAACTTGAACAAAACAAACAAAGTAAAAATACACATCATATAAAAATAGGGCTACTAAACATTAGATCTCTTTCTACCAAAGCACTAATTGTTAATGAAATGATTACAGATCATAGATGGATGCACTCTGTTTCACTGAAACCTGGCTTAAACTGGGGTTATGTGTGATAGTTATAAACATGAGCCTTGTCTGAAGGGTCGAGGAGGTGTTGCTACAATTCACAGTGAAGTTTTTGTTACTCAGAGGACAGGATATAAATGTAAGTCTTTTGAACTAATAATGCTTAATGTGACACCGTCAGATATATATAAAAAATCTGTTGTCTATTGTCCTTGCTACAATGTATAGATCACCCGGGCCTTATTCTGATTTCCTTGGTGAATTTGCTAATTTTTTATCAGATCTTGTAGTTACTGTAGATAGAGCTTTAATTGTTGGTGACTTCAACATTCACATGGATAATGAAAATGATACATTGGGATTAGCATTTATCGATATTCTCAACTCTCTTGGAGTCAGACAAAATCTAACAAGACCAACTCATCACCATAATCATACGCTAGATTTAATTCTGTCATATGGATTTGATGTTGATAATATAGAAATTCTGCAGCAGAGCGATGACATCTCAGATCATTACCTCGTCTCTTGTATGCTGCAATCAGCTAATGTTACTCAATCTACACCACAATATCATTCAGGTAGAACTATTCTTTCAACCACTAAAGATAGCTTCAATAATAATCTTCCAGATCTATCTCATACACTCAATAAACCCCAAAGTCCAGAAGAACTTGATGAAATAACAAAAAATACAAATGCTGTCCTCTCTAGCACTCTTGATATTGTCGCCCCACTTCGATTAAAGAAAATTAAAGAAATAATCCCTGCACCATGGTACAATGATCACACTCATGCTCTCAAGAAAGCAACTCGGAAAATGGAGCGCATGTGGAAAAATACAAAATTAGAAGTATTTCGTGGTGCATGGAGGTCTAGTGTCTGTAGCTACAGACAGGCACTTAAAGCTGCCAGGTCAGCATATTTTATTAAACTCATAGAAAATAACCACAACAATCCTAGATGTTTATTCAGTACTGTGGCTAAATTGGTTAGGAATAAAGCCACAACAGAACCAGATTTTACGTCGCAGACCAAGAGTAATGACCATGAATTTCTTTACAAATAAAATTGAAATAATCAGAAATAAAATTGGAATTATGCAATCATATGTCATAGTACCTCAGAAAACAGTGTCTAATAAATTTCCTCACGTGCAACTTCAATCCTTCTCTGTCATAGGTCATGAAGAACTAACAAAACTTATCGAAACATCAAAAGCCACAACATGTTTGTTAGATCCTATACCAACTAAACTCTTATCGGTATCTTTAATTGTAACCTGTAATTTCAGAACCTCTCCTTAATATGATTAACTCGCTATGCTTAGGACATGTCCCAAGAAACTTTATTAAGAAGCCACAACTTGATCCTGGAGAACTGGCTAATTATAGACCGATTTCAAATGTCAAAATGTCAAAAATACTAGAAAAGGTAGTATCCTCCCAAATATGTTAATTTCTACAGAGAAATAGTACATACAAAGATTTTCAGTCAGGATTTATGCCTCATCACAGTACACAGACTGCACTTATCAGAATTAAAAATGACATGCTCTTATCAACTGAACGGGACTGCATTTCTCTTCTAGTGTTTTTAGATCTTAGTGCTGCATTCGACACGATAGATCACAACATATGTTGGCATTTGTGGAGTTGCATTAGCATGGTTTAGGTCATATTTAGCAGACCGCTACCACTTTGTCTATGTAAATGAGGAATTCTCAAAACAAACAAAAGTAAAATATGGAGTGCCACAGGAATCAGTTTTAGGGCCTCTGCTTATCTCCATGTATCTGCTTCCCCTGGGAGATATTATCAGGAATCGTGGAATAAGTTTACACTGCTATGCCGACGATACACAATTTCATATTTCTTCAAAACTTGATGAGATTTCACAATTCTCCAAATTAGCAGAGTGTATCAATGACATAAAGATTGGATGGCCAGAAATTTCTTTCTACTCAGTTCTGACAACAGAGGTACTAATTATTGGACCAAAAAACTCTAAAAATAAGCCACTACAATATAATTTGACTCTCGATGGATGTACTGTTACATTATCTTCAACAGCAAAGAACTTAGGTATTATATTTGATACCAATCTGTCCTTTGAAAATCCAATTACTGATGTTTGTAGAACAGCATTCTTCCACCTAAGAAATATTGCTAAATTAAGTCACATGCTCTCTGTTGCTGATGCCGTAAAACTAATTCATGCATTCATGACCTCAAGACTAGATTATTTTAATGCATTACTGGGAGGATGTCCAGCAAGATCAATAAATAAACTTCAATAGGTTCAAAATGCAGCAGCCAGAGTGCTAACGAGAACCAAGAAATATGATCATATTAGCCCTATTTCATCATCGTTACATTGGCTACCTGTTAAATTCCATATTAATTTAAAAAGTTTGTGAACTACGTACAAAGCTTTGAATGGTCTAGCTCCGCAGTACTTAAGTGACCTACCACGCTATGTTCCATCACGTTCAATATGATCGCAAAATTCTGGCCAGTTAATAGTTCCTAGAATATCAAAATCCACAAAAGGAGGTAGATCCTTTTCATATTTGGCTTCTAAACTATGGAATATTCTCCCTAACACTGATTGAGATGCAGACACACTCCCTCAGTTTAAGTCTAGACTAAAGACTCATCTATTTAGCCAGGCATACACCTAATTAGGAACCAGAAACCAGAAACATTGATCATGATTTATAACTCTGCAATAAATTGAATGGCATCTATACTTATATTATTTTATTTGTTTCCCTGTCTCAACCTTGGGACTCCTATCCTGAGGTCACCAGAACCGGCTGGATCCAGCACCATTCCTGCTTTGTGTTGGACTCCAGTGCTACGTGTCACTGAATGACTAAATGCAGCTGGTGCCAGCCAAAGATCACTTCAGTCTATTTATGATGGACTTCAGAGGATGAACTGATGCCAACTCCAACCATAAGACATGGGATACTTCATATGCCATTGTCTGAGCCTTGACCGAAATTACCGGCCAGGTTGAACTGCGTTTCACATCCCTGATCGCTGCCTGCATCAACTCAGTCTATTGATGGACTACGATCTTGAAATGGAATGCATAGACTAACAATTGCCAACAAAAGCCTTCATCAGCCAATTAACAAGGACAATTAAATCTATGTGAACTTCTGCAGTTAATCCAGGATGGTCATTCATTTTACAGTTCAAACAAAATCGATGTTTAAACACTGACCCTTAACACTTACTTAGTTTAATAATTTTAAACCATGACTTTTAACTATACATAAGTAATATTTACATTATATTCATGATGTTTGCCAGAGGGGAACTGGCCCACACAGTGAGTCTGGTTTCTCCCAAGGTTATTTTTCTCCATTAATCAACATTTTATGGAGTTTTGTGTTCCTTGCCACAGCCGCTTTCAGCTTGCTCACTGGGGTTATTAATACAATTATTATTTAATTACTTATATTTAAACACGTGTGTGTATAATATATATATATATATATATATATATATATATATTAGTTTTAATCTTGCTAAAGCATTCAAAAGTGTTTGCCTTAGTTACGTATAAATGTGGGAGCTTTTCTCAAAATTATTAATTCAGGCAAAAATTTAAATTCTGCCACAATTTACTCACCTAACATCATTCCATCACCATTGCCAACTCCTTTCTCTCCTTTCCATTCAGTGCATGCATAGTGACCAGGATTGGTGACGTTCAGGAAAGGACAAAACAAAAGGCACTGTTAAATTAGTCTAAATGACTTAAACACATTCAAATTCATGTTCTTGAGATACTGTCAGCAAGCAGTGTTGTTCTATCTCTCTCTCTACAAAAATATATCAATAAACTCCAGTCACTTGTCCTCACATCTAGCTCCAGTGTTGGCATGACCTGTTCAGAAATTAACACTACTATGAATTATTTCCTTTGAAGACAATTACCCTCCACTGTGTGAGCTTCGGAGAGGTGAAAGCTGATAACTGACAGTCAGAACACTTTTTATGCAATTCTTATAGGAAGATCTGTTTGGAACAACCCTATTTCATGGATTTTGCTCCCTTCAAAGTGCCCTGCGAAGACTTGATCATCACCAGTTTGAGCACAGTCAGACATTGTAAGGGTAGGGTGCGTTTTCATTCAAAAAAAGCATTTGATTGGACAGTACGTTTGATGAAAGTCTGAAGTGTAGAAAGAGTCATAAATATGTTTGATCCATATTGGAGGAAGAGAGAAACTGCAGATTTCAAATGCCTGTATCTTATGAAAATTAATTTTGTAAATGTTTAGAAGTACACTAGCAAACAGATGACCTTAAAGGTAATAGATATCGACGAAAAACAGCATAACTTTCTGTAACGTACTTCAAGGGCAAGGAGGAGGCGAGAACCGACTTGACAACATAAAAAATATTTTAATGATAAACTTAAAAACAAAACACACACATTAAGGACATGTCCATAAATTATCTCTCTCACCTCGCACCACCATCTGCCATCGGCCTTTATCCCTCTCAGAGGCTTGATTAGCCTAATATGGGACCGGGTGCGTATCGTCATGACCCGGCCCCGCCTTGCCACACTTTCATTTTGATATCACAGGATCTTTAAGAGGATGCAAACTTCACGTTTTCATGTTCAATGCTGGTGCACATCCAGATATTCGTTATTTCACACATGTACAGAAACACAGAAAGCCCGGCAAAATTTCATCCCATCCAAAATAATCAATCAATAAATCACATTTAATTGTGTAGCACATTTAAAACAACACGTGTTGACCAAAGTGCTTTACACTAACAAAATGTAAAATATAGTCACACTTGAAACATGCACAATATACGCCAAAACAATAACAGTAATTCTAAGAACAGTTATAAGCAATAATGTAAAGATGAGCCTTCAAGTGAGACTTAAAAGTTGATCTAATATGGATCAGCAGACTATTCCAAAGGCAAGGGGGTGCAACAGAGAAGGAACAATCCCCTTTGGTTCTCAAACGGGATTTAGGGACACTTAAAAACAGGCTCTGTGAAGATCTTAAAGGTCTAGAGGTTTGATGTTGATGTAAGAGGTCTGAAATATAATCTGGTGCAAGTCCATGTAAACCCTTAATAACTATGTACCTTGAACTGAACTCTGTATTTGGCTGGAAGCCAATGCAAAGAGGCTAAAACTGGAGAGATACTAGTATAATTCCTGGTGCCAGTCAGTTGAAATTCCCAAATATAAAGAATTACAATAGTCCAGTTTAGATTAAATAGACACATGACTAACAATCTCCAGATCACTGAATGAAAGATCATTTTCATTTTAGCAATGGCCCAGTCTTGAATAAAGTTAGCTTTTACAACTGAATTAATTTGCTTATCAAATTTCAATTCGGAATCAAAAATTACACCGAGTTTTCTTGCATGAGTGTTTAAATTGGTAGATAAAGGTCCAAGTTGATTAATTAAATGTTTAGCTATATCAGCAGGGCCAAACAGTACTACTTCAGATTTTGATTCCTTGAGCTGGAGAAAATTAATATCCATCCATATTTTGATATCTCTCAGACAGTCAAACAGAAAAGTTAGAGAAGAATTATCATAAGGCTTTAGAGGGAGATACAGCTGAGTGTCATCAGCTTAGCAATGATATGCAAAATTGTGTTTTGACTAATCAAACCCAAAGGAGGCATATATAAAGAAAACAAGAATATCTGCTGAACCAGTATTTTCATTTATGTCTGTGCATGTGTAATATTTTTCTGGAGATAGGAGTTGTCAAGCAAAATGTGAAATGCCAAGCCTTATTTTTCAGTGAATATTAAATACAAATTCAATTATTAAAATAAATTAATATAGCCTACAAACAGTTAAAAGTCCCATAAGTCTATCAGGAATTTTTACAATGGGACACCATTATTTAGTTAGTTTCAGTTCTTTTGTTTTACATGAGCAGGAACTTCCGAATAGATGAATACTCGTTGGAGCACTTAAACCATTATGGATCATTTGAATTTTTTTCGGCATAAAATCTTAACCAGACAATTACCTTATTTATTTATTTGTTCAGGGACCATATATGTATTGTAACAGTATTATCCTGAAGATAAATTTCAACTTTGGCCCCTGGTCGGCAGTTACAGCACTGTCCTAGAATAGCAGTGTGTACTCACAAATAAACATAAAAATTTATGGAAGAGCAAATAAAATGACACTCTTACATACCTCTGGTCTCTGATGACCCTATACTCATTTAGTACTTAAACCATTATAAAAAAAAAAAAAACATGGTTGCAAATTTGACATTTGTTTTAAACTATTTATAAGAGATAGATTGAGGGATACTTAAGAGGGTGGAATGAGATCCCGGGTCTCTAAAGACCAAGGTATGCATTTAAGGGTTAAATGTGTTAATTTAAAAAAACAATTGTTTTAGTATTTTATGTGATTATATGTTGAACAGGGGTGCCTGCAGGATTTAATCTGAGGGTACGCACCGAAATCTGCCCAATAAATCTTATATCTAGGGGGTTCTGAGGGCATGCTCCCCCGTGTGATTTGTGTGTGTGTGTGTGTGTGTGTGTGTGTGTGTGTGTGTGTGCATTTCTTCCAGTAACCATTCAGAAAGACACGTTTTCGTGCTAAAAAAACAAAACACACCACAACGAATAGAGCAGAACCCAGGTGTCTTGAGACGCCTTTTAATCAGTTGAAAGTTCTTTTTAACTTGAAACAGAGTCTAAAAATGCAGCACTCCTGTGAGAGATGCTAAAAACACATTGAAACATTACACAGTTTTCAAAAGACATCTATCTAGCCAATGTATATATGGAAAACGATTGAAAAACAGCACAAGTAGATGCAAAACCATGTTCAGTTTGAACAGCCCTTTGTTCACATGACACAGAACTAGCTGAAGTTTCTTAAAGATACCTCTCAAAAAGCCTTTTGTTTCAGTTTATTGTAGTTAAATTTACACTGTGTCCAGCACTATTTGTTCTCTGTTTTCGTAAATATCCAGAAACTTTTTTACTGTGTGAGAAACTTCTCCAAATGATTCAGTGAGAGAGCAAACCGAACAAATTGTACTAAATCATGAATCGATTCAGACTGTTTTGCAAGCCTGTTTGGACAATTCACTGAAAAGAACCAACTCAAAAGTATTATTAATTCACAAATTGGGCATTGCTAGTTCTTTTAAACAGCCTACAGAAATATGCACATAGGATACATTGTAAGATTGATGAAATATTCAGAGAGTAAATATTTCTCAGGTCAGTCGGAACGCTCATGGTACGCACAGTGCGTATGGCCATACAAGCTGCAGGTGCCCCTGCTGTTGAATAAGACAAAAGCCATATCTGGGTAGATTTAAATCCAAGCTGATGTTGATTCAGGTTTTATTATAGACTCTGTCGCTTTCCCTTTTTGCTTGTAGACTCTGCTCTATTCAGGGTTTCTTTGTTTTTACAACCAGTGATTCCCTTGAGGTTTTCCATTTTGAATGATCCATGGTCAATTTTTCTCATTCATTGTTACAACAAACTTTCAGCTTCATACTACTACCACACCATACATGTGCTACAGTAGCCAGAGCTTATTTTCTCTGTGTACGTATATGATGTGAACTTGCATAAATGACGCATGTATGCAATTAACCACGAAATTCGTCTAACAGCTCTAAAATATAAATCATTATTCTAGGTTAATCAAAGTGTATTTGTGTAAAGAAATGTTTTGGAAGATGGATTTTGTTGCACTCTCTCATTAATAACATTTTGTTATTTTTTTAACAAAAAAAGTTACATAGCTAAGTAGTCAAACAGATAAGAACAATGAATAGCATGAGCCGACCTCTCTGGGCAGATTATTCACAATAGCCGTGGCATGACCGTATTGTGACTCCAAATAAATGCTGGTCTGTTAATATTGTCCCTGAATGTGAAATTGGAAAAGCTGGATGGTTTCCACACAGGCCTGGAGATTACTGATTACTGAGATTACTGCCAAATCCACCTGATACTGGATCATGCCAGCGTCCAAATATGATCCTCCATATGAGGATTTTGAACTCTAGGATAACCAGACTTGAAGTATAGAATTTAGGGGACAATGGAAGTCCAACCAATGGATTTACATAGCCGATGACTCGTCCATTCTGAGAGAGTGGCACATCCATAAGCACTGCGATTCAGAGGATCGTTGAAGCTTCAACCAGCTCCACACTATCCAACTGATTAGAAAAGATCATATTTATTTCCCCAAACCTCTCCTGGCCTTTGTTCGCATCGAACGCCAGCCATGAAAAGAAGCTCTGTTTTGTGTTCCGCACAATATGCCGATTTTTCGGATTCCATCAGTGGGAGTTTGTGACTGCACGTATTCGAGGCTGCACAGAGGCCCACGCCATCAGATCCGCTCTCTCCCCAGCAGTTAAGCTGTTTATATTTCTCATTCAGCGGTTACACAGGCCAGCTAGTGTAAACACAGCAGTGGCTTTTTAATTGTGCTGTTGCTAGTGTCAAATTAACACACGCACCCTGCCTGATTAGAATAGCCCAACACCACACTGCTTGTCATTGGATCAGCTTAAACTTTGCTCAGAGAGTGTGCAGGAGAGCGATAACACAGCCGGCTGTGTTTGCCATGGTTGTGCTTTAGAAGTCTTTGGTGCCCCCTAGTCCTCTGCTTTAGTTCTGAGAGTGGGAGAATGAGAAAGGGCATGTTTGTTGTCTGAAACTGGAGTCAGATATGTTAATGGTGACATCAGATTGTTATGCATGGTGTGAAACGAGATGATCAGGCACATTTGAAAAGCATTATTGTAAGTACTTTATCTGACAGTGATATCACGGTGAAATCAAGAGGTCAGTTGAACATAAAATAATGATGATAAAATCTATATGTTATGCTATTTTTCTTAGAAGTTTTTAGCTATGTGGTTTTATTGCATTGCTAGGTGGTTATTTACTGGTCCATTTCCAAAGATCACCAAGTTTCAATGACATCTGGTCCCTAGATACATAAGTGTATAGAGTATGTTATTGTTCGTTCACCAGGCAAAAACCACAAGTACGATTGCTTAGCACACCTTTCATTATTACTTCTTCAGCACTGGTAGATTTTTTCACTTGTTTTGACTATAAAAACTCTGCCAGTACAGTAAGACAAAATACAATGTATTTTATGGGGGACTTTTAGCCCCTGCAGCAAGGGGGATTTTTACCCCAAATACTATTCTTTCAATTACTGGAAATGTATTGAAAAACTTTTGGATTTAATCACCAAAACTGAAAATGACACATATAGTATTCGGTCTCACAATAAATGTTATAATTCCAGGGATTCTCATTAGCTACATACATTTGTGACATATCAAAAAGGTATTAAAGAGCCCATATTATGCTAATTTACAAATTCATAATTTTATTTTAAGGGTCTACTAAAATAGGTTTACATGATTTAATGTTCAAAAAACACATTATTTTTCTCATACTGTGCATTTCTGCTAAACCTATCGTCATTCCAAAAAGCCCAGTCTGCTCTGATTGGTAAGCTGGCCTAGTCTGTTGTGATTGGTCAACCGTGTAGGGTGTGCATTGTAAATATAATGGCCCTTGAGTTTCAGGCTTCCTTAACAGCTGCAAACACTATTGTAACTATGGTTACATTGGTGTCAGTTTTTGCCACACCAGTTTGAGTCCGAAAATGAAAGTTTGGAAGAACAAGCTGATCTACCCGAACCACTTTAGCAAGCACAACTTGAGCAGGACATTTCACAGTTTTAAGTAACAGCCAGCCCGCAGCTGAATAGTAAACCCTTATCAAAACAATAACATTACATAGCAAGTTAGTCGAGCACTACCGTGGATTACAGATGTAAAATGACCTTTTGTAAAAATAAATCCATCTACACACTTGATCAGTATTCATGACTAACAATCTGCATAATTCTACATAATTGTAGGTAAAAATGGACCAGCAGATGATTAGCAAAACTATTTCAATGTAATAACATTAGCTAGCAGGTTAACAGAGGCCTGCAAGCTGGGCACTGGGTGTGCACCGTAGCTACAACACAAAACTCCACATTTGAACTCTCGGAAGCAGATAAATCCACAAACAGTCAAGCATACTTACAGGTTGTGATCTTGAAGCACTAGATTGTCCCAACAAAGAGGGAACTGCACCATCTTTCAGAAGTAACCTTCTTGAAATCCAGCATTGGTTGTGGTTGTACTGCTGAGGAATAGTTGTAGAAATACATTTGCTTTCACAGTGAAGAAAACAGCATCTTCTTGACATGGCGACAACACTTACCCAACTCATCCTGGCAGGTGGGCCACAGTAGCACTTAGGCGGGCATTGTGCAAATATGTTACATAGTGACACTACGTATGTCACTATATAGTGACATATTTTACAGAAGAAATCCCTGGACTACAATCCAGCTGTTTCTTTAGTTCTTGAGCAGTGTTGTCTTTGGGAGAGAATAACTCCCATTTGCTGGACTTTGTAACTGTAAAGGATTTCAATGGAAAGGAGGAGGTGAGAACCGGCATGACAATATAAATAATATTTTAATGATAAACTTAAAAGACAAAACACACACATGAAGGACATGTCCGTAAATGATCTCTCTCTCCTCGCACCACCGTCTGCCATCAGCCTTTATCCCTCTCAGAGGCTTGATTAGCCTGATACGGTACCGGGTGTGTATCATCATGACCCGGCCCCGCCCTCCGCCCTGCCACAGTAACTTTGAAGAACTTTTACATTGCACAAACTGCTACATTACACACTAAAGGAAATGTAAAATCCCAAAAAGCATAATAGTGCCTCTTTAAATGTTAGATCAAATAATCTCAAACTCATCCTTTAGGGAATGCACACGATGATCACATGATTTTGGCCCCGTTGTACCCTATAATTCATCATTTGTTCATATTGTGGCCTGATTTATGTTTAATACTTGGGGTTAGGGGTTTGTAAGAATCCATAACCCTACGAGAAAACGTAATAGTTGCTTGCCTTAGGAAACATTTTTGCTTAAAACTTTATAGTGAAATAATTATAACTGTATTCATTAATAGGTTGGTTAAAAGTAATTTATTTACTATTAATTTCTACTGCAAAAAATAACGTACGTGTTTCGTGTACAGATTATTTGTCCTTTTAATTATGAATTGCATCACAAAATATCACAAAGAATCCACGCCCAAGCATTCTTGATTCGATTTGAAGTTATAAACCTCATACTAGCTATGTTCAATGAGGTAATATGATATGCACAGTGTACATGAGGTGCAGTTGTTGACCAGCTGCCCTTGTTAAGCCTGCAATGTTAGCGACACATGTTTGCAGTGTACAAGAATGCAGTCTAAACCTCTTCCTGTCTGTACACAGGCCTCTGGCATCAGATTTAACCACTATGACACTTTCCAACTAGCCAATCTGCAAAGCCTCTCATTAATATGCAAATCAGATCCGTTTTCCCACAACAGGAAAAAAAAAAATGGAAACAGAAAATAGTCCTAAGAACCACAATACATATTTCATGCACCATGTGCTTTTGCAGATTGATCAACTGAAATTTAATTGGTTTGGACATTACAGTTATAAAAATTTAAATGTGTTTAAAACACCCCACCATATCCTGTTTCAATTAGGTCTGCAACAGAAGGCGAACTAAAGAGATAGTACTCTTCGGTGGAATACAGGAGGAGACATTAGTCAGAACGAGAGCTTTAGTAATTTCACCTTCAATGTTTAGAGAAGCAAAAATGCAATGAAAGTGAATGGTGACTGAGGCCATTCTGCCTTACATCTCCTTTAATGTTCCACAGAAGAAAGAAAATCATACAGGTTTGGAACAACATGACAATTAGTAAATGTTGACAAAACTTTCATTTTTGGGTGATATGTCCTCTAACCGTCACAGGATCACATGTTCTTCAGACAGATATGCGCTGTGACCTTTCACATTCATACGGTAGGTTACACGTCAACAGGCAGAGAAGAGGCCAGGGCTTTCCAACTGTCCCTCATGAATATTGTAATGACCCTCAATATACGGTTGAGCTTTAAGGGAGTGGATGACATGACATAAGCATAAGGAAAGTCCCATCACTGCCTGAATGAGGGGGAGGGCAGAGAAGATCCCTGAGCCCACTCATTAACCCTTTTCAGTCCCTGCACATCAGCCCACATGAGGGACAGAGACAATGCTTTAATTGGTCCATGTGATATTTAGAGTGAGCTGCCTCAGGCTCAGCACAGCTGCTGTGTGTGACATAATGAGGGTAGATCTGACTGAGAGGAGCTGAAACTGAAGATGATTATTGAATGGAAGAGGACGACTTGTTGAGGAGAGGAAAGCACACAGGTAGCAAAATGACAAAACATTTTCTGAAGAAAAGTGTTACTTGCCTGTGCAAATGTTGTTGCCACAATGCTTAGGCAGTGGCACAAAAATGGGGTATACAGCATATGCAATGCACCTCCTCTAAATGAGTATCTGCAAATGGTTGTGATTGGTTGCTAGGGCGTTTCTATGCAGTTGCAGTGTCTTCTATGGTATTTACGTCCTTAAAGGAATATTCCAGGTTCAATACTTGACAGTATTTGTGGCATAATGTTGACTAGCACAAAATTATCATTTCAACTTTGTCCCCCCCCCCCCCCCTTGTTTAACTAGCAGCCATATCACCCTGTAGCTCATGACTGGTTCATCACTGAAGCTAAGCAGGGTTGAGCCAGGTAAGTATCTGGATGGGAGACCTCCTTGGGAGAAATAAGTTTGCTGCTGGAAGAGGTACTAGGTAGGCCAACAGGAGGTGTTCACCCTGCAGTCTGTGTGGGTCCTAATGCCCCAGGATAATGATGGGTACACTATACTGTAAAAGGGCACTGTCCTTCATCCATCTTGAAATGAGTAGGGGTGTAACCCTGGTGTCCTGGCTTCCCCCCATTGGCCCTTCTCAATCATGGCCTCCTAATAATCCCCAGCCATTAACTGGCTCTATAACTCTACTCTGTCCTCTCCACCAATAGCTGGTGTATGGTGAGTGTACTGGTGCACTATGGCTGCTGTTGCATCATCCAGGCGGATGCAGCACAGTGGTTGAGGAAAGTCCCCTGTTCACTGTGTAAAGCACTTTGAGTGTAGTGTGAGAAAAGTGCTATATAAATTTAATGTTCATTCATGCATTTTCTTAAAAAAAAAAAGAGCAAAAATCGAGGTTACACTAATGCACTTACAATGGGAGTGAATAGGGTACATCTTTTTTTTTTAACTTGTGTATTATTTGAGTTATAAAGTTGCTCACCTTATTTTTATTGGATGTTTTAGGGTTTACGGTGTTGTGTCGTCATAGCAACAAAGTTGTAAAATTGGAAATAACTTTTAACAAGAAAGGTGAGCAAGTAATTTTATCACACTAAAATGATGTTAACACACAGATGTTTACATCTTGTGGCTATACTTTTGAAACTGTGTGTATTTTAACCTTAACAGACTGGCACAATTTGTAACCCAAATTTCAGCTTTTTATAAAGAAAAGGAGGGATGAGACTACATACATCTTTGTGTTAATCAACATTGTCACAAATGCTGTCTATTATGCTTAACTTGTATTAAACCTGTAATATTCCTTTAAATAAGGCTTAGGTCCTTCCTTCCATGTCCACACTAATCCATTTAAGTTTGAAATCTTTTTTGAAGAGTCCCCAAAATGCTGTTATAGTGTGGATTGGAGGCAATAATGCAACAAAATCAGTGTGTTTTCAAACACTGTGGCATACAGTAAGTCTTTGAGATTTAGTTGCTTGTTTTATCATCTGCATCATTAGTCTGGTTGCTTAGAAAACCACTCCCAGTGCGGGACAAGTTACATATTGCAATTTTTGCCTTAGCTTGCACCATTAATGATATGTTCAACACAGGATGAAATATGTAAGGGGGCTTTTGGAATTTCATAGGGTGTGTGTGTGTGTTCTATTGCTGCTGTCTGAAAGATGCATTTTTTAGTCATGCAAACCTTAAAAATATACCAAGACATTTAAAGGTGCATTCAATAATTTGGGGCTAATTAATTTTTTTACACATTAACAAATAAATAGTGATCTGAATGGTGTACACTCTCATGTGATGAAGATTGCAATCATAGCCATGGTTTCACAGACATTGCTTAGATTAAGCCAGGAGTAGGCCTTAGGAGAGAGCGGGGTGATTTGAGCCTGTGGGGAAGTATATATATTTTGTTCTGCAATTTTTAAATATGCCTTGTTGAAGAAAATTGATTCATTGATGTATCATATGAAGTGAAAATGTTCGGTTTTACTTCAACATAATGGCACAATTTACCCCTATGAGGCAAGTTGAGCAAAAGAGAAAGTCATATTTTTTCAGAAAGTCATATTTTGAAAACAGTTTACTTCAGATCCAAAGTGATTATTCCCAGGGTTGTACACATCCTGAAATATATGTACATATTTTAGTTGGAGACATTACTGTCATGCCCTCAAGTCACCTCAAGTAAAAACTGCCTCAACTCACTGGACTCTCTCATAATGTGTACTAGTTAAACTAGAACATTTATGTAGCTTTCATGAACATGTCTTAAATTTGGCTTAGTTAGTCAGAGACTATGGAGACCTGGAATAAGGTAAGTAAGCCTAAATGAGAATGCCTGGGTTAAGACTTGTTAGGTTAAGTATGAGCACATGCTGTTGGTCTAATGGTGCTAATAAAAACCCAGAAGGGAAAAGAAAATACCATTACTGGTGTGAATTGTGAGACAAAACATTGGAAGATTTTGTAATAAATTTTGTCAAACCGTCCAGTTATTGAAAGTAAAAACCATACTACTGCTACTGAGCAAAAGAAAGAGTGGTTGGGCTGCAACTTGCAGTGAATTCAATCCACCAAAAAAAGACAAGACTGATGAATTGAGTGACTTACTGTCTGGAATAACAGATCGCCAACAACCTCTGGTTGGTATAACAGACAATGACAATTTGGACAGTTCAGATGAAGAACTGAGCACAAATGGTACATATACCACAGAAAGTACATTTTTTGCTTCCTTTTCTAAATATATTCCACATCTATGTTAATCATTATTCTTCTTTCATTCTAAGGACCATATGTGTTTATTTTTGCTTCTAACGGTGTTCTTTTCCAGAGGAAAATAATCTGAACACGTTGGCAGAGCCAGTGCACAGTGAGTGTGTACCCTCCACATCAACTAACTATAGCATCCCTGAGAAAAGCTTCTGCCACCACCTTTCAGCTGAGAACAAACAAGATGACCATGCATGAAAAGTTAGCCAGAGAATTACATGAGCATAAAATGAAATATCTGAAATAAGAACTTGAAGTGAAAATGAGAATTCTACAGGTTGAATTGGAGGTATGATCCAAAAAAGATACAGTAAGGAGACAATTGTGTTTACCAGCCATAGTGAACAAAACGATATGTAGAAAATAAATGATTTGTCATTTGGATATTCATGAATGAGAGTATTTTAATGAAG
Source organism: Moxostoma hubbsi (assembly GCA_032164185.1). Lineage (NCBI taxonomy): Eukaryota > Metazoa > Chordata > Actinopteri > Cypriniformes > Catostomidae > Moxostoma > Moxostoma hubbsi. The sequence continues at coordinate 36,192,798 of JAVLUX010000014.1, read as the reverse complement.
ACAAACAACATTTTAAACCAGCCTTGGTTTAGTCACTCATTTAATGTTGCAGCACACTATTTGAATTTTGTAAAGAACAAACTTTATCAATGCAAAAATAAGCCATAATGAATAAGACATTCCATATTGAAATGCATCTCATCTAGTTGAAGTGCTGCAATGTGAAAGCAACTCTGTGTGCAAGTCCTCCTTGGTCATTGCCAGCCTCAGCCATGGGCATATCTGCTTGATCCTGATCTTCCTTTGGAGGATCAGAACAGCAATGTTGCTTCAGGTAGTTGTGCAGCAAAGCTATAGCAATGATCACCTTGCAGTGTATTCTTGGCTTGAAATGAAGTGTACTGCGTTAACACTGGAATCTATTTTTTCCATACTCTAAACATATGCTCGACCATCCCTCTCGTACAGATATGAGCTCTGTTGTATCTTTGCTGCTCAGCTGTTGTGGGATTTATGTATGGAGTGAATACAATTTTACTCCGACCATATCCACTGCCAAGTAGTAGTCCACTATGTTGTCCACTCTGTAACTGAGCACACAATGAAGAGTTGAGAGAAATCCTTGAATTGTGAGTTGCACCTTCCAACAGGCAACTATGTTTGAAAACTCTAAAATTAAGAGTGCATACATGCTGAAGATTGATGGAAAACCAGTTCTTAGACACCTGATAGAGATACGACATCCATCTACACAGCCAATCATTCCTGGGAAGTGCCCATATTCATATAATTGCACTTTATAGTTGGCTTGGCCAGCAGCATCAAGAAACTTGATTTAAAGACTTCTCAGTTCACAAATGGCCCTGCAGACTTTGTGAACTATTCTACACACAGTTGCTTCACTAGCACCACACAAATCACCAGTTCTACCAGAAAGACTCGGGAGAATAAAGCTAGTGCAATTATCCATTTATTGACAGCTCAACAAGCAATATAATGATAAGTTCTTTGGCGTAGGCCCCGTCCGAAGCTCACAGTCCGGGGGACCGGACTCTGCTTTTCCTGCCTTGTGGTGGAGGCAGGGGCGCAGCCGACCCCCAAAGAAGGTGGAAAAATAATTCCACCGGGACATAAACCTACCCCAAAGAACGGTAAAGAGAAGTATACCCACCAGTTGAATATCTTGGAGAGCCTAAACATGGAGAGAGAAGAGGATTAATAATGAGCATGACATAACGCCTTAAAGACAAAATCTAATTAGAAAGAGATGACTTAATTATAAGAAGGCAAAAATAAAACATAAAGCATTAAAAATACTGTTGCTGTATATACGTTAGCATATATCTGTTGCTGACGCTTTCATACAAGCGACTTGATAGGTTTTTGGGATGTACAGCAACTGATCAATCAGTTAAACACTGAGAATGAGTTGAAGGGAAAGTGAGCATAGGAGGGATAGAGATAAAACTGTGAATTGGCTAATTAGTATATGAAGAATCAATGAAAACGAGCCGTTATAGGCACATGAAGACAAGGCCACACAGAGACAGGCCACCTTGGGCCACACAGAACAGGGCCACCTTGGGCCGCACAGAACAGGGCCACCTTGGGCCACACAGAACAGGGCCACCTAAGGCCACATAGATCCGGCCCTAATGACCACAAAGCGGGGCCACACTGGCCACATGGCCTTGCTAGACCACAGAGACAAGGCCGCACGGCCACACGGCCTTGATAGACCACAGAGACGAGGCTGGCAAACAGCCACAACGGCGCCTAGTGCCGCACATAAAACAAAGTAGACTGGACGAGGCCGCGAGGCCACATAAAACCAACCACGAGGGCCACATGGCCATCTTTTAGTGAGGCTACAGTGCCTCGAGGCCACTTGGCCACGCAGACAACGGCCGCTAGGCCACATAGAACCGATGCCACTAGGGCCACGAGACCACTTGGCCATTTTTTACATATTAGGACAAGGCAACGTTGTGCCACAAGGCCACTAAAGACCACGCGGAACAAGCAACATAGACAACGACCGCTTGGCCACATAGAACCGATGCCACTAGGGCCACGAGACCACTTGGCCATTTTTTACATATAGGACAAGGCAACATTGTGCCACGAGGCCCGTAGACCCACACAGAGACAAGGCCCGCTGAGCCACAAGGCTGCTAAAGCCACGCAAAGACAGAATCACTCAAGGACACGGCCTTAGGCCACAAATAACCAATGCCATAACTGGCCACAAGACCACGGGACAAGGCCACATTAGGCTACACGGTCACAGTAGACCACACTGAACATAGAATGGGGCCGCGAGGGCCGCAAAGTCGAGCGCCCACACTGAGACGAGGTTGGACAGAGACAACGGCCACGCCGAACTGAGGCCGTAAGGGCCACAAGACCACGTAGGCCACGCGAAGAACAGGCAACATAATGCCACAAGGCCTTAAGACCTACATGAAGACAAGGCCCGCTGGGCCACAAGGCTGCTAATGCCACACAGATACAAGGCCAACGAGACACGGCTGCTAAGCCACATGAAACCGAGCCGTAACGGCCACAAGACCATGGGACAAGCCACGTTGGGCTACACGGTCACGGTGGACCACACTGAACATAATTATTTTTTTTTATTTATTTTTTTTATATTAATATTATATATCACCACCACCAGTAATTGCATAGGTATTTACCTGGATCGTTAAAGGAGAGCTTGCTGAGCTTTGAGGATAGTTTTTGAGTCAGGTCTTATGTAGGACTCAAATGCAGAGGAAGACCATCTACCCAGGATTTTGATAGCTGACGTAGAGATGCCACGTTCGGCAGCTGAAGTGGCTGCCCCGATCCTGAAGGAATGACTGGTATACTGGGAGGAAGGTAGACTGCAGCTTTTGAGGACAGAAACTAGATGAGTCCTGAACCAGGCTTTAGAGAGGGGTGCTCTGTTAGGTAGTAAGAATAAGGGGGAAATATGAGGAGATTTGAGACAAATTTTAAGAAATTTAACCATAGATAGGAATGGACAAAAATTATTATTAATTTTTGAGATTGTTAGTGTGATGCCGGACCCTTTGGAATCATTCTTAGAGTGCTTAAGGAAGAGGGTAAAGAAATTGGGTGAAAAGTGTAAATCGGAGAAAGACAGATCGCGAGCGGGATCGAAATGATTGGTAGCGGATGCAAATTCCCCTGGGCGCATAAAGCCGTAGAAGGCAGTGAGAAACATAGCTTCTAGCAAAATATTGATGTACGTAGAAAAAAGGCCTTGGCGAATAGAGGAGATTAGTCTTTGCAATAGAGGCAAAGTAAATGGTAACCGTTTATCTGGAGAATTAATAGAGGATTTGCTTATGCCTTTGAGCAATAAACGGATAGGGGAAGCGGTGAATAAACTTGGAAAATCGGGGTTGAAGTATTTGGCGTAGAATTGAATGCCTGCTAGAAGTCTACGGATGGAGGAAGGTTTTAAATTGCGTTTCTCGAAATTGAAAACGAGAAAGGAGCAAACAGTTGAAATCAAAATGGGAAAAACGGAAATCTGGAAGGAAGAACAGAACATTAAAAAGAAAAACCAAGCGGAAGTGTAAGCTCTGTAAGTTGAAGGAGCTACTCCTTTAGCCATGTAATATCTGGCTGAATTAAGCAGATCGTCTAATTTAGCATTGTGGCTGATAGGGGAGGGCACGGAGTTGGATCCGTAAGAGCTGAAGGGCAAAGCCGTCTGAAAGTCTGGAAACGAAAACGAGAGAGCGCGTCAGCGATAACATTGGAGTGACCTGGTATGTGAGCAGCTTTAATAATAAAATTAAAGATGACTGATTGCCAGATTAAACGTCTCACGAAAGGCATCATCGACTGGCAGGAAGACCGACCTTTATTAATAATGGCGACAGTGGCTTCGTTATCGCAAAACATCATAATGCGCTTCCTTGACCATGCTGGACCCCAGATGAGGCTGGCTACAACTAATGGGTAAATTTCATAGAGTGCGGAAGAAACGGAACCAGAAGTAGACTCAGGAAAACCAGTTGGCCATTTTTCTGCGAACCATTGCCCTTGGAAGAACCCCCCGAAGCCAATAGAGGGGGCGGCATCGGTAAATAATTGAAGTTCTTCTGATGATTCGAAGGCGTCATTATAGAAAAAAGAAATACCGTTCCAATCCTTTAACAGCTGAGTCCAAAATTTGATATCGGATAGGCAGCCTTCGTCTAATTGGACCAAGTCACTTAAACCTTGTACGGAATGGGCCAGAGTTAACAGCCGAGAAATGAAAGCCCTACCTTGAGGAATTATGCTCATGGCGAAAATGAGGTGACCGAGCAACGAAAGCACGTCACGTTTCGAAACAATGCCGAGGCATGAGAGGGGAATGCCGACGTCGCTAGATACCTGTTTAAATATGTCGAGGATAGGCGTTTGGGAAGACGGAAAATCAATCAGCAAAAAATCGTCGAGAAGATGCAGAACGAAGGGAAGCTTGCAGACATTCAACAGGATCCAGCACAGTGCTTCGGAGAAACTGTTGAAGATGTGAGGGCTACTTCGACACCCGAATGTGAGCCTAACGGCGAAATAGAATTTAGAATTCCACTTGACTCCGAAAAGTGGCCAGTCGGAGGGGTGAATTGGCATAATTTTGAAGGCGTCTGTAATGTCAGCTTTGGCTAACCAAGCACCTTGGCCGGCTAACTTGATTAACTGAATGGCATTGTCGACAGAAGCATAAGATAAAGAGAAGGGGGCGAGGGGAATGCATTCATTAACGCTTGCTGTGATAGAAAATGGGGGGAAGACATGTCAAAAATAAGAGGTTTTTTACCGGAATATTTGCGTGTAGCGACACCGATAGAATTAACCCGAAAAGGGGAGAAAGGAGGAGAAGCAAAAGGGCCAATAACATAACCTTTATTAACTTCGTTCTCTAGTAGTGCTGAAACCATGCCGGGATCATTCCTGGCTGATTGCAGGTTTTTTTGCGACGAAAGAATCAGTGATGTGAGAAAGGACACCCACCCGAAACCCTTGGGACAAGCCGGTGATTAAATAGTCAACAAAAGTTGTATCGGGGTGAGAAGAGAGGTAACTAGAAAGATTTAGAATATTAATAGGAGTGGATGGGTGGCTGTTCAGAATTTTTTCCGAAATGGGACTTTCCCGCGGGTGGCAGGTTTGTACCGGCGTGGACAGACAGATTTCGGGTGTGGATCCTTGCATGCAGTTTTCAGCACCGTGGTCAGCGGCCGGAGCGTTGCATGCGAACGCTTTAGGGCAAAATGGAGCCGAGTGGCCGTGAGCGCTGCAAATAGTACAGGCTAGAGTTTTTTGACCTCCGAAATGGCGAACAAGCAGTTCGATGTCTGTAACTGACCAGTCTAATCTTGAATTGAAAATAGTGATGAAGGAGGCGGATTTAGCGGAAAATGCCTTATGGTATTCGTAGAAAAGCGTGCCCCCGTATCTTTAGCTAAAGTCTGCAATCATGGCTAGATAAAGATCCAACTCTTCCCTTCTCTCTGGGTAACTTTGACACAGAATGTCTCTGAAGATGCTAAAAGCGATCACAAATTCGCCAAACGAGAGATTACGTTGGAGGCGAGGATCAGAAGTTTTAAGCAAGACTGCCACGTCACCACAGTCAACCATTTTCCTATCAGCCGCAGGTGACGGAAGCAATAATGAGGCAAGGTTAATGTCCTTACCTTGAATAATATTAGCTCTTAGGTGTGGGGACACTGTTGCGGCGGCTGGTGAGACGTAACGCCTGCCGAAAGCTGGAGCTGGAGTAGCTGAGGATAATGTAAAATTAGGGAGAACCGGTGGCACGGAGACTTGAGATGGCGTCTGGATCGTAGGAAGGGAAGCAGGCAGAGTGGAAGATGTAGAGGGCATGTCCGAAGGGCCGCCCAGTCCAGAAGAGAAAGGGGGATGAAACTGAGGAATCTCTGCCGAGTTCGGGGCCGGATCTGAACCGAAGCCAGGGCCGATGAATGAGTGTTCAAAGGCCGACATTTTGGATTCCAAGCTTTTAACTGTTTGAGAGAGGCTTTGAACAGCGGAGAAAATCTGGTCATTAAAGACTGTAGGTTCGGTAGACGGCGGAGGAGATGGCATCCGAGCGGGCAGCGATGATCTTTTTGATGGGCGCGGAGAAGATGATTTTGCCGATCTTTTCTTGCCTGTTGGTTTAGGCTGAACTGTCGAGGTTGAAGCTTTTGGAGACAGCTGAGGGGAAGCAGGCGGATTACCCAGGGTGGTTTGGGCCAGAAGGAGCAGATTATCTCTGGAGAGGCCTTGGCTGACCGGTATACCGGCGTCCTCGAGAGCGATGACCGTGTCTTCAGATGACCACTGCGCCCAAGGAGAGGTACGACGCTGGATACGAGAGCTGCGACGAGCAGGAAGAGGAGACGGCGGGACGAAATCGTCATCAGAATCAGAATAGACGCAAATAAGTTGCGTATTCTTAGACATTTTGGTCGGCGACTGACACGAGCACTGAATGGAAGCGTCAGCGTCTGCGAACTCAGACAAGTGTAAGTAACTATCTTTTATACTGCAAGAGTTAGAACGTGATTGGATAAAAGAGAAGGAATGAGTGACGTAACAATTGAGTCTTCCTGGCAGAACTTATGCTAGAGCTACCATTTTCATGATGAAAGATTTCAGATGCCAAAAACCTCAAAATGATCAGAACTTGGAGACAGTTGGGTAAAGGCCTTCCTCTTTGAGACAGAGTGGAATGTCTAGGCTCAAGCAAAGATATTGTCTCCATGTATTTTCTTTGTACATATGAAAGCGGTCTCGAAAATCTTTTTCATCAAAATCTTTTAATGGATTACTCCTATCCAGAAGTACTCATCTGGCTGACCTCTGTTGTGAATTTTGGTTTTCATTTAGATATTCCAAATAGTCCATGCTCCCTCACAAACAGTCCTAAGCTGAAGTTAAACCTGCCTCTTTGAATGATTCACTTAAACTTCAATTAAAACTTAAAGCTTAAATCTTTGACTATTTTAAAATAAGTCTGTGCAAGTTGCTTTGAGTTAAGACACTTAAGCCTTGTCTGTGAAATTGGCCCTTAGTTTTCATTAAAAACTATTTTATTATACATGGTGCAGTTCACATTCTTCAACGTGTTTCACCATGTTGAAATGACTTGACCCGCTGCGTTTCACTAAACATCAAAGAAGCAAATCATCATGCTAATTGGCTGCCAGCTGTAGATATTTTTGGCTATGCTTAGCGCAGTGTTTTTGGTGATGTGAAGAGCGAAAAGAACACAATGGAACATGCTTATTATTGTGTTTTAGAAGTGGAGATGACAGGTGATTCAGTAGCTGTACTGCCGAAGAAACGAAAAAGGTCTGATACAAGAAGATGGTAAGACCGGCAAAGGCAAAAAACTAGAGTAAACATTGGTACGACATACACATGTTGGAAAGATTTGATAATGGAAAAAAAATGGCTTGGTTACTGTCATAACCTCCGTTCCCTGATGGAGGGAACTAGACTTTGTGTCGATGTACTGACACTAGGGGTCTCTCTTGAGAGCCTCGGTTACCTCTTATTTTTGAGAAAAGGCCAATGAGAATTGGCAAACAGAATTTGCATTGCATATAAAAGGAGGGAAGCGTGCATCTGTTCAGACAGGTTTTGAGCTGAGGAGCCGAGAATAAGGTCTCGGCCATTTCAGCTAGTACAGTGTGGCAAGAGGGACAAAACGTCTTGTTCCCTCCATCAGGGAACGGTGGTCATGACAGTAACCAAGACATTCTCCTTAAGTCACTCACTCGACAATGTGTCGATATAATGACACTAAGGGTCCCTATCTATAAACTACTGAACCGTGTTACGTGGACTGTTGATGCTGATCAGACTGCATGTAACCTTCTCCAATGCCCCAAAAGACGTCAAATAGTTACCCACATCCCTGAGGGATGAGGGAAGCGATGTAACTAGCATGGGAGCAGGCCACGCCAGCTGCTGCCTTTTTTCTCTATATTTTTTTCTCTCCATAGACTGTTAGATGTGACTGGGGCCATCTAACGCTATAACATGCATAGAGGCATTCTTTTCCATTCCTTTCAGGGGGAAAAGACCCTGTTGAGACCACATCCTGCCCAGCAGTTGAGGTTAACATGCGGAAAATACGTCACATGGGCTTACCAGCCACATATGGAAGTGGCGCGGTGGTAGGTCCTGCCTCGACTGGGAGGAGCTCTACAAACACAGCGACCAGGGGGCAGAGGGAACTCTGCCCAAGGGAGATGCGGGTCTGCCGACAGGGGACACCACGGAAAATACATCATAGGAGATACTTGAATAATCAAAACTTGTGGAGCACCTCTTCCAGTACAGGCAAGTCGGTGCCTGTGGTGTGTCTGGCTGTGAACTTCCTCCACTGAATTTGGAGCCAGAGGGCTAGGGAGGAAGGACACCCAGGGTCCGTGACTAGTGGACATGACTGGAGGAGTAGAGCGCACATCTTCGTCTCAGGGTAGGGGAAAGGCGCTATGGGCAAGCGATACACCAGGCCAGCTATACAGAATTACTGAATTCTATGTGTTCGGACCAGTCAAAACACGGGACGAGACCGGCTCAACCCAGAGATTGTAAAATGTCACAAAGGTATTGGGTGATGCCCAGCCCAACACTCTACAGATGTCTGCTAGAGAGGTGCCATTGGCCAGTGCCCACAAGGATGCCACACTCCTGGAAGAGTGTGCTCGAACCCGCAAGGGGGCATAAAGAATGCCTCTATGGCGGGCGAGTTGCGACATGCGACGAGAGCGAACGCCACCCTTGCAATTTATAAACACTACTGACACTGTGTTGTCTGAGCGAATCAACACATGCTTGCCGCGGATCAAAGGCAGAAATCTCCGCAGGACTAGAAATATAGCCAGCAACTCTAGGCTGTTGATGTGCCAACCCAGCCGGGGCCCCATCTAGGAGCCAGTGGCTGCTTTCCTATTGAACACGGTGCCCCAGCCCAACTGGGAGTAAATACAACCCACCACCTTTCTTGGGTACGATTAATTAAGGGCTGTAGAATCCCTTCTCCATCTTGGCTGGAGGGACAGTCTCGATCGCGTCCTTTCATAGAAGGGTTGCAATCTCCACATGCAGGGGTGGGGGCATTTTCGGGGTGGATGCCTGGCAAACTGAATCACATAGCGAGTCGGATGGTCCTGGCCAGCCACAGCACAGGGTTGGAAAGTGTAAACCACATGTCCAAGCTCCGGGCGAGGGGCACTAAGGGGACAATCGCGTGTGACATAACTGGAGGTGAGGCCTCGCGGTGGGGGGGGGAGCAGGGACGGATACCAGCTCCATGGCAGAAGTCTCTGTCCCAGAGCGCTTGGGAGCCTTCTGGGTCCGGGAGGGGGTTTGTGAGATGGGTGGCGTCTGCATTCTGGGGGGAGCTCTACGCTGGGGCAGAGAGCTGGGCTGGGGCAGAGCTGCCTGGGGTTTCACTGCCGTAGGTGGACGCCCTTGGCGAGCAGACGGAACGTGGGACCTTGAGCCGCGGCGGGGAAAAATGTGTTGAATGGCCTCCATCTGCCGCTCACAGCAGCACCCCCACCCCCCCTTCCTCTTCCTGGACGTGCATGACGAGTTGAGTAAGCCATAAAGTGCACCTTTTACTGCCCGAAACCGGCTTCTTCGCCACCAGGCTGCTTCTGCCCTGCATACCATGGCCCCTCCTGCAACCAACACCGGGCCAAGGCACTTCAGAACTTGCACTTGTGTAGTTCTGTTCTTGATGTGCTGCAGGAACTGCGCTCAATGACCGATCGCGCCCCCCCCCGGCCATGAAGGTCAGAAGCGCCGGCACTCGAACGGGCGATGGCCACCCTTGTGGTCCAGAAACGTAATCTATGAACTGGATCTGGTCGAAATGTGGGAGGTAAACAAAGCACGCTTTCTCGAACGCCCCCGTCTCCCAGCTCTGTCCATTCGGCGGCCGCCATGGGCCATGCCCCGTCTGCTGCTGAGACTAAGAAGGGTCCCTACAGCCCTTACTTCATCGCCTTGCTAACGAGTGCGTGCAGACAGTGCTAAAATGCCTCGTCAGCCTTCAGGTGGCGGTCCCTTTAAAACCTTTCCAGAAGCTCCTGGGGCATATGACATCCTCCACGGCGGTCACGCCGCTGGGGTTGATGCATATGAGACCGCTTCATCACTGGCCCTGGACTCGAGTCACGAGAAGAGCATGGTGCCGCGGCACGCACCGTGTGATCATCACCCCCGCCTGCCGCCAAAACCCTGGACAGACCTCTGCTTTCTGCGGACAGGAGTCCCCTTGCAGCTGTTGTCCCAACACGTCTTGGTCACGACTGACGCATCCAAATTGTGTTCACACGCCGTGTGTAATGGGCACGCAGCAGTGGGCCATTGGAAAGGGGCCCCACTGCACTGGCACATCAATTGCCTAGAGTTTCTGACTGTTTTTCTTTGCCCTGTGGAAGTTTCTCCCGTTAGTTCAGGATAAAAATGTCCTAATCAGGTCAGTCAGCACCACCGCTAAAATAAATCGCCAAGGCGGCGTACGCTCCCACCACATGACACAACTCGCCCGTCGTCTCCTCCTCAAGTCGCTGCATGCCACTCACATCCCTGGCAAACTCAATGTAGTAGCAGATGCGCTGTCACAACAACGCTTGCCCGGTGGAGAGTGGAGGCTTCACCCCCACTCGCTTAAGCTGATTTGGGAACAATTCGGCAAGGCCCAGGTAGACCTGTTTGCCTCCCAAGATACCTCCCACTGCCTTCTCTGGTATGCCCGAAACGAGGCTCCCCTCGGGGCAGACGCACTCGCACACAGCTGGCCCTCGGGGCTGCGCAAGAGCCTTCTTGCACAGGTGCTGTGCAAGGTCAGGGAGGATGAGGAACAAGTCACCCTAGTGGCTCCCTACTGGCCCACTCGGACCTCGTACTCCTCGCAACAGCCCCTCCCTGGCGAATTCCCCTGAGGAAAGACCTTCTTTCTCAGTGACGGGGCATGCTCTGGCTTCCGCACCCAGACCTCTGGAACCTCCACGTCTGGCCCCTGGACGGGACGTGGAAGATCTATCTGGTCTACCACCTGCCGTCGTAGACATGATCAACCAATCCAGAGCCCCCTCTACCAGGCAACTTTACACCCTGAAGTGGCACTTGTTTGCAGATTGGTGTTCTTCCCGGGCTGAAGACCCACAGAGGTGTGCGGTTAGGTCAGTGCTCTTATTTCTGCAGGAGAGGCGGGAGTGGAGGCTGTCCCTTTCCACCTTGAAGGTGCATGTGGCTGCTATCGCGGCCCACCACGACGCAGTAGACGGCAAGTTATGGGTAAGCACGACTTAATCATCAGATTCAAGAGGCGCCCGGAGGTTAAATCCTTCCCGGCCAAGCCTGTTCCCCTCCTGGGGTCTCTCAATGGCCCTCTCGGGCCTTCAGAGACCCCCCCCCCCCCCCCTCGAGCCGCTAGAATCAGTCGAACAAGGCCCTCTCCCTGAAGATGGCCCTCCTGATCACGCTCACCTCCATCAAGAGGGTCGGGGACGTGCAAGCGTCCTCTGTCAGCGACACCTGCCTGGAGTTCGGGCTGAAAGACACTCATGTGATCCTAAGACCGCGACCGGGCTACGTGCCCAAGGTTCCTATGACTCCCCTCAGGGTCCAGCTTGTGAACCTGCAAGCGAAGCTGCCCCGGGAGGAGGCAGGCCCAGCCCTTCGTTGATGTGTCCGGTACGTGCTTTACATACCTACTTGGACCGCACGCAGAGCTCTAGATTTTCTGAGCAGCTCTTTGTCTGCCTTGGTGGAAAGCGGAAAGGGAATGCTGTCTCCAAAGAGAGGCCTTCCCACTGGGTAGTTGACACCATTACATAGGCTTATCACACCCAGGCCATGCCCCTCCCCTTGCGGTAGAGATGCACGGTTAGCGGTTACAGCCGCGGACTCCGCGGATAAACCGCGGATCGGGCGGATGACGTGACGAAAATTATTTTTTTAATTAAATTCGGGCAGGTGGCGGGCGGTTGAACCAATCAAATGAAAAATATATGTATACATTGCTGGTGCGGATGGCGGGCGGGTGCGGTTTTGAAAATTGGTCAAAAACGTTGGTGCGGATGGATGGTGGACGGATGATGCGTTTTGTGATGCGGTTGCGGATTAAATAATAGCCCATCCGCGCATCTCTACCTTGCGGGTCCGAGCACACTCGACAAGGAGTGTTGCATCCTCACGGGCTCTGGCCAGAGGCATCTCCCTGACAGACATATGCAGAGCAGCGGGTTGGGAAACACCTAACACCCTTGCGAGATTTTACAATCTCAGGGTAGAGTCAGTTTCGTCCCGTGTTTTCTCAGGTCCGAGCCGGTAGAACTCGGTAACACGCTGACGCATTGACCGGGTGGACTGTTTGCGCCTAGCGCCCTTTCCCTCGGCCGAGGTAAAATCGTGCACTTTTTTCTCCCAGGAGATCCCACTAACTTGGCTCCCTGGATGACTCCTCCCTAGCCCTGTGGGTCCGCAATTCAACTCAATCCACTGCGGGTACTCAAATCTACCCTGCACTGGAATAGGTCCTCCACAGGTCAGGACTCCTGCGTGGACTTCCTCCTGTGTGTATTTTCCATGGTACGGTCCCCTTACGAGTCGACCCGCGTCTCCCTTAGGCAGTTCCAGCTGCCCTGTGGTCGCCATGTTGTAGCAACTCCCCCCTCCTTGAGGCTGTATCTACCACCGTGCCATTTTCCCACATGTGACCTAAGAGGCCCATGTGATGTATTTCGCCAATTTGACCTCCCCCTTCCTGGGTAGGTGTGGTCTCCGCAGGGTCTTTTCCCCCTTAAAGAATAGGAAACTGGGTAAGACCCCCTTCCCACAATGCGTGTAAGGGCCCCAGCCGTTTGGCTCTATGCGAAAAACATAGAGAGAAAAGAGGCCCAGCTAGGCTCGGCCCGTTCCCAGGTTGGCATGTGTCACCTTGTTCCCCTGTTTAGGGTAACCAGAAGGATTACAACGACTTTTATGGGGCACTGGGGAAGGGTACGTGCAGTCTGACACAGCTGGTCAACTTTGCACGTAAAAAACCTGCCCGCTCCTGTGTTAGCGGTACACGTACATGGCTCAGTGCATGGCATGATTTAAATTGGACCCCTAGTGTCGCTTCTTTGACACAACGTCGAAGTGAGTGACAGACGGGGAACGTCTAGGTTATGTATATAACCTCCATTCCCTGATGGAGGGAATGAGAGTTTGTGTCCTCCCAGCCACGTCGCTGAGCCGAGCCACTGTTGTGGCGGGACAGTTTCCGGCTCCTCTGAAAAATCCTGAATGAAACAAGACGTATTTCACCGCCTTTATACCCATATATCGAGGGGCCAGGGTATGCAAATACTGTCTGCCAACTTCTCATTGGCGTTTTTTCATTGATCAGAGGCATATTTGGCGCTCAAGAGAGACCCCTAGTGTCGCTTCTTCGCCACAACATCTCGTTCCCTCCATCAGGGAACGGAGGTTACATACGTAACCTGGACGTTCTTTGTGGTGAACCTGTATTCAAAATTGTTGTCTTTGACATTTTTCCATTAATGACACACACACACACACACACACAGTTATTTGTAGTTGTTCAACTGCAGTGTTGATTTGACAATGCTGACAATTAATTTGTTGTACAATAATATATGTTCTTTTTTTTTTTTTTTGGTGCAATATTCCTATAGTTGTAATTTTGCAGAAGATAAACCATGATTCGATTTTTCTTTCGAACAAATAATATTGTTTTAAGTAATTTTAGTATCAGCTTATTTTAAGTACTGTACTCTATTTTAAGTATAAAAAAAAAGGATTTACTGTATTTCTTTTGACACGATTAGTGCCACAACTGACATATAGGTGGTGTTCTTTCCAGGACAAATGCTACTATATAAGCCTGTGTTCAGTGTTAAAACATGTAGGTAAGCCTATATGCCAATTTTCATGTTCATAATTAATAGAGGGGTGTGCTGTAAATCTACTGAAAATCTATTTAAATCTATACGGGTCATTTTTGACTGAACATCACAGTTATCTTTTATTTTTAAAACATAACAGAAGGATTTAACAGAATTAACATTATATACTGTATGGGACAATAATAACAACATATTTGTGCCGATGTGAAATACGTTTTACTTTTCTACCATCTCCCACTAAGTTTACAGTCGATGAATAGGCATTTCAGCATGCAGACAGTTTTTAGAGAAAACTGTGCTTCATCGATCTGTAAAAGTAAACTTGAGCAATTTTCTCAGTTGCTGTGACTTTCTCAACTGTGTGTCTGGCTATTTCAATCTAAAAGATATGTGTTTGCCTGATATGGAATTCAGAAAAGCGTTGAGAAATAAAATACAGTGCAGACAGGGGAGAGGGCTGATGAAACAGAATGCAAATGAAACAGGTGAGGTGAGGAAGGCAGAGTGCGAGGACGGTGTAAGAGTGTCTTATCTCTACCGCCATCTGCCTTTCTTCAAACTTCCAGAAACATCCATCCAGAACCGACAACATATTCCCCTCATCAGCCGAGCAGTGACAACTCACTGTCACAGTGCAGCAGAGAGCGAGAGACAGAGAAGGCAAATTACAGACGCCCACTGAGAGGTTGTAAATGAGAAAATGAGGGAAAAGTTTGAGCTTCAAATATGAAAAATTCACACAGACAGACACACTGACTTTACAGACAGAGGACAAATATTTGATAGCCATCCTGTCACTAGTTTTTAACACCAGATGAAATCAACTTGACAGCCACAGCAAAGTGACACACACATTGGAACAATGGACAGGGACCCACACTTACAATTTTGGTACCTTTTTTTTTTTTTTTTTTTTTTTTTTTTAAGAAAGTCAGACTGTGTGGTTTGAGTGACATCAGCACTAACCTCCCAGGTTACACTAACAGACATCAAGGCACCAATCAAGGCTGCCAAAAAGGGCCTGTCTCCCTGAGTTTGGATGGGAGCTTTCCGCTCTGCCGTCCTCGACTGACAAGCACCTTAAAAAGGCCTGTCAGTTCGACATGACGTGCAGTGACCTCCAGGGCCTCATCCAAGAAATTCAAAAATTAATGTAAATGTACTTGAGGGGTGAGCCATTCTTCTGTGAAGCATTGCCAAAAATGAAATATTCAAAGGTGAGAGTTAATACCTAGGAACCAGGCAGCGGTACATGGTGGACAGATCTCCTTTGCTTCCTTTTGGGAAATTTTTTAGCAGAATATATTTCAGCCTCGCCTGATTTGAGAGACAATTTCCAAGCTATTAAATAATTCAGATTGTGAGCGTTTCAAATTGACATGGTCCTTTATCGGAGTAGAAGTGTAATAGGTCATGATGTGGTGCTTTGGGACATAGCGCTATGTATAACGTTAAATGAAATACTTAATGAATGACTTATAGAATAATGTTTTAAGATGACTAATCACTCTTAACCAGTGGTTCTCAACTGGTTTTGCTTCAGGACCCAGATATTACTTTGGACATAACAAATTTGCTTATCATACAGATATAAACCAAAATGTCCTGAAAATCGAATGTTGAAATGTATTGCCATTACCATGCACAGGACCAGCAATATGCAAAACTATGAATATGATGTTTTGATCAAGAATAAATCAGTGTTTTTGAATGAATCTTTTAAGTGAATGAATCATTCATATTCACTTCTATACACTGACTTTTATTTATTGTTCACTGATGTTGCTTCCTTTCGAAGCCAATGAGTTCCAGTTTGAAGCATATAATTGGTTTGAACCACTGAATGAATACTACCCTTTACTGAACTAGCCTGTAATTTGAGGCTGAATGAGATGAGACATCTAATTTGTGAAGGAACTGAATGTACTTACACATCTCCTTTGTGAATGAGGATCTGTTGACCAAAAGCTTTGCACACCTGGATTTGGGGATATTCTTCCATTATCCTTTGCAGATTTTCTCAAGCTTTGTCAAGTTGGATGGGGACCATCAGTGGCCAGCCATTTTCAGGTATCTCCTGAGATATTCAATGAAATAAAGAGGGTGGTGCTTAAACAAAAAATTCGACTGAATGTCTATCTGTGAGGGATGAAATGTCTTAGAACGCCACCTACATTTCAGATCACATTCATCACAAAGTATTTTGTGATGGAATGTGGTAGAGAAAAAAAAAAACTTTTTTTCAAGTGTGTGCTGCCATTTAGTGGAATGAAATAAGACTTTTCAAAGTGCGGTAGAGTGAACAGAACCAAAACTTCATGTTTACAAATTTTGTATTTATTTTTGCCAATAAAACTGTCAAATCTGTTTATCATAAGATTATAACACATACAAAATTTGGGGGGATTTCTGAAATAAATGAGACAATTAGTCTACAGAATGTTTGCATGGTTAGCTTTAATATTTGAGTGTGGAAAAATTTGCGGTGATAGCCCAAAAATGCACCAGAGTTTAAGGGGTTTTAATCTGAACTGCTCACCGTGCTGATGCTTGGTGCTGAAATAAGTGACTAGATTCCCATTTAGCTTCTATGAATAGTGAGTGCCTTCTTTGATGTGATTGGCTATCTCACACAACATTAATGAATGGTGTAAGACCACTGAGTATGCTATAAATTAAAGATGATTTAATCCATGCAACAGCTTCATGACAATTAATCTGTGGTGCATAATGGACTGCAGCAACACATCAACAAGAATAGCAATTATTGGGGGGAACATTTGGCCAGATCTGATTATTGGGGTTCTCCTAATGTCTACTCTAGTAAAATCCATGGATTTTAATTAAGGATATATAGACTTGTTTACATCATGAATGACTGGGTGCTTCTCGCTCAAAACACTACCCGAAAGATGTAAATTTGTCGCCACCTATTAGCGCAAAGGTGTGCACATATACAAAAATGGTAACTGAATGAATCAGTGACCAAATCTGAACGAATCTTTTTGGTGAACAGGTTCAAAAGTCACTGGGATGAATCAAAATTACTACCACAAAAGACAGGGGCTGAATTAGAGAATTGACCATTGGTTTCATGCTCTCTGCAAACAATAATTCACTGCACAAAACACATTGAGGTCACCACAAAATGTTTTTATTCTTCATATTCAATTTAGTTTGGATCATTTTGTTTTTTAACTGTGTAGTTTTTCTTGTTTTTCACTGATATCATTGTTGGCATCTGCCAAATGTGTCTTACTTCTAACAAGTGACAGATCTTGCAGCAAAATATTAAGTTTGTTTGGACACACTGCCTTTGATATAAACAACAAAAATGTATACACAGTTATATGGTTAGTAAAAAAAAAACACACACATTTAATAAAACATCAAGATCCACATAATATGTTATGAAATGATGAAATGGTAATGCATAAAATATTTTGCCTTTCAGACATGCCTAATATTTTTATTTACATTTTAATTTATGAATTTGGCAGATTACTTTATCCAAAGCGACTTACAGTACATTCATGCTATACATTTGACCAAATGTATGTGTTCCCTGGAAATCGAACCTATGATCCTGGCATTGCTAGCACCATGCTCTACCAGTTAAGCTACAGGAACCCTTTATGATAAGAGACCAATTCTAAAGCAGGTTCCAGTTCAGAAGACACATTTATATTCCTTTCACCTGGTCTGCAGGCCCTGTTCCAATTTACTCAACAGACTTCACCAAACTTTTGTATGAGCAGAACTGTCGTTTAATCTCGTCAAACAAAGCAGCTCGTACTCGTATCTCATCTTCCAGGGTGGGCTGAAGCTCTCCTGTGGTTTTCAACATCTCAACTCCACGTTCGGATGAATAAAACAAGATATTAATGAATTTTGGATGAAAGTTTCACATAGGGGGCCGGTGTGGCTCATTAGCAACTATATTATTGATCACAGGATTCCTCTGTGCTCAGGAACGTGTCGCTCTTCAAAAATGCAAATAACCGGCAAATTGAGTAATGCCCTATAAATGAGCATATTATAAACAAATCAGCATCATTGACAGACACCACTGAAATCTAAGTGATTAATGGTGTGAAGATTGTCACGCTTAATTAATGTTTGACTGTGTTTCAGAATTATAGGTCATGCAAAATACATCAGCAACAGAGGAGGTGGGATTCGCAATGCAGTGCCTGGCATCTTCTAAAATGTACTGCAGCTGAATTGTTATGTGCCCTCTCAGATTTTTGAGCCGAGTGTATTTTGAATGCAACTTCCAAAAAACATTTATACCATTGATTATTAAGTTGCTCAATTATTGTAGGTCAAATGTGGCACGTATATATATATATATATATATATATATATATATATATATATATATATAATATCAAAAATGGATCTACAAAAAAAAAAAAAGATTGTGTAAAACGTTCAATGAATTTTCAAGAAAATTAGAAAGTAATAGAATTTTATTTATGTTTTATTTTGATGTTTTACTTTTCATATCAAATAGATGATGCAACAAACATAGAACAGGATTAATTACCTCCACAATTAATTTTATGTTACACATCTTGCAGTCAATCACATAACACATTTGCTAAACATATGCATTCTCAGGCACTTATTAGCTGCTTTTCCACTATCGGGTGAGTGCAAGCCAGGGCCATCAACTGGTCAGCCTATGCCAATAGCCTCAGACCACATGATGTAAGACCAAAATCGATCTGCATTCCCACTATCGGGCCAACAACCCTGCAGCATTGCCATAAAACCTGCCCTTAATATGCCACACTGCTGCCAACGTCTCACACCCCGCCAATTTCACAATCAAGAGCAAAGATCAAGTTGAGGTATCAGACTACGAGGCTATCTAGCCCTCGAAATGAACATGGTGGGGACTGAAGCTGCCATTTGTTTGCTTATTTTGTACTTTACATGGTGGAAAGCAAGAGTTGACTTGACTTTGACATTGACCCTGCCTCAATCCCCAGTTGGTCTTCTTTGGTTCAAGGGAAATCAGCGAGCCAAATCTGTTTGACCATAGTCCGAAGTCCAGAGGAGGTATGATGAAGCACCTGATGTTACAGTGTGAATGTAACTGGCACGCACTAGCATGCCCTCAGTTGGCCCGACAGTGGAAACATGGCTAATGAATTTAAACAGATGTATAACTTACAAAATTTGAGTAGTACACCCAAATGGCAATAGCCATATTATACTGTTCATGTGTTGTACTTGCTTTTTCATCAAATAGCAATATCAAATTTAAATAACTAACTTACAGAACCACCTTGAGTAATAAATAGCATGTATATTACGTATATGTACATGCATACAAGATACTCTTAATTCACAGTCGTTGCACAGAAAATCATCAGGATATTGTGGTCACTTCTGTGAATAGTACTCATTTGTCTTGCAAATATTTCTTTGTATAACCAATGCTGCAGAAATGTGTCAATAGATAATAATTCTAAGGCATGGCCATGATCTCCTTTCAGATCTCGAAAATCTAGATTCACATTTGGAGAATCACAGTATTCTGAGTTTATATCACCATACATGTATTGCAAACGGTGATGAATACTGTATGAATTGGGGGCTCAATATAAACATGAATCTCCTGAGAGACTTATAGGCCCATCCATTGGCCGCTGTTCTCCATCCCTTCTGATGAGTAAAAAGCACAAAGCCTGAGGCAAGGCAGGGAAATTCCACCATAAGTCCACAGACACAGAAAAACACATTGCTTTGTCATTTTTTGGGAGCTGAGTATTCATGACACACATCTCTATCGTGATAGCTCAAACAATCAAATCCTTGAGGTTTATCTTATTGTGTATCAGACACAAATGTTTTTATTACAGAGTGAAGTGGGAGGGGATAAATTACAGTAATACTAATTACAGCATATCTAATGTGTTTTTGTGCTGCCTTTTTAATCATTGGTACTCAAATGTAAATACTGTGCTAAAAAAATCCTCATGTGTTCAGAGTAAAGTGGTAATTTGTTATATTACGGAATAATTTATATTTTTAGCAATGATTTATTATATGTGATAAATGTTGCTGTACACAATCAAACCATCACTACTACTTTTCAATATAGTTCTATTAATTAAATTAGTTAATGCATTAGGCGTCATGAACTTCCAGTAACCAATATATTTTTTTACAGTATTTCTTAATTTTGGTTAATGCTTGTAAGATCTGAGGAGCTTGGAAACAGAAGAAGGTAAGAGAAATTATACAGAGAGGACCCTGGAATTCCTCAACATCATAAATTAAAGACTTGTCCCTGCCGATGCCCAAAAGTCTACCAAAACGGGCATAAGCAAGTTAAAGATGCTTGAAAAGAGTCCATAAAAGCTGCTCTGTTGAGGGGCAACCGTCTTGATAACATAGAGAGTTCTTTGGATGCACCAAGACCCCTCCTGATCCATATTGTAAATCAGAAATGTCCTAAACAGCCCCTCCCTGGTTTTGTATTGAACAGGAAGTTCTTGCCCCTATTTCAAATTTACTGAAGAAGTTAAGTTACACCCCATTGTCTTGTATTTGCACTCGGTAAGGGCACAGAGTGTTTAATTCGTACGTATTGCTGAAACCAAAATTATATATGAATAAGTTCCCTTTCTGCTGCACAGCATGGATTGTGAGGGAGGTTAATATATGCTCAGTGACCTATATGAGAGTGGAGTGTTGAGATCCTTTGAAAATACGGTTAAACTTTTTGGGAATCCCAGATATCAGTTCTTTAGGTATTTACAGCTGTGCTTTCTACTCTGTACTATTTTGGGGAGTAGCATACACCCCTCTAAAGCAGCAGATACTCTGGGAGTGGTGATTACTGCTTTTGGAAAATGTCATGAAGCATCAGTGTATTACTCCCTGCTTATTCAGAGTCTGGGGAACTCATTAGCATCGCATGCTAAAACTCATTGTTCAAGACAGAGAGATTGAACAGACACACGCTGGATCTGAACAGTTTAACTGTTTTTAGTTGGACACAAACTTTTGTTTTCCTTATTTCATCAAAAGACAATTTTATGTTTTTTACAATGCATATATTATAAACTATAACACTATAAAAAGACTCCATTATATCATCATTCTACAGTTCTGAATGTACATAACACAATTGGAATATGCTAAGATGCATCACATGATGCCTAACTGTGGTTGGAATCATAGAATGAGCAATATATAGAACAATATGTAATAATTAGGGCTGTCAATCGATTAAAATTTGTAATCGAATTAATTACATGGTGTCCCTATTAATTAATCGCGATTAATCACATTTAATCTCATATACAAATATTTGCTGAGAAAGCCCCTCATATAAATATAATTCAGTATATAATGATGAAATAATTATACATAGTTATCTTTAAATATTTTTAAATTTTATATATATATATATATATATATATATAAAATATAAAGATATTCAGATAATTAAAATGCATTACATTCTTGGGGCTTAATCATTGATAAGACAATACAAAAAGCAGCTTTAGAATACAATGTATTGTTTACTTCCATGTTGTTGAACATCATTGGCATACAGTTCACAGCAATCCATTTCACAAGTGAATTTGTCAATCAGTTGGAGATTTATTATGAGGGTTTGTTTAAGGACCCGTCAATGAACATCTGCGTCAGACATTCTTGTGTAGTGTCTTGGATGCGTTCTGTCATAAACATAAAATGTTTAGGTCACTGTGTCAAGTTAAATATAGTTTAATACTTAGAACACATCTTGAGATTCCTTAGTTCAATTTTGCGGTACATCAAGTGTTTTGAACGCAAGAACGTAACGCATGTCTGTGTTGTTCTGCTGCTCAAGGGTGTTTTTCTTCACTGAATAAACTGCACATTGGCACACAGCTGAAGTTTCACTTACTGCCCTCTGGAGTAAACAGGTGGTACTAAAAGCTTGCATTTCCAGGAATTTTCCATATTACGGTCTGGGGGCAGTGTGATTAATGGCGTTAATTTTTTTAGCGCATTATTTTTAGTCAAATTAATCACACTGAATTAACGCATTAAATCGACAGGCCTAATAATAATGTATATTAAAAATGTTATGAGTAGTGAAGTAACCATAAAGAGAAAGTATGTTATGTTTCATATGTAAATGCTTACCTGTTTATGCAGAGAATGTTGATGTTAACATATGTAATTTCTCTTACACCGATTTCATTATATAAAATTCAGGATAAATGTATGTTCACTTTTGAGCGGGAAAACTGACAAACCTTATGAACAAAGACTCATTAATCACCTTCAGAAGAAGGGACAGAGAGATAATATCATGATATCTGAAAAGCTGCCTCTGATCAGCTAAGAGTCTCTTTGGGGTGTGACTAGGTTAAAAAGACCAGCCAAACCCAAGACTCACACAAATGACAGGGGAGTTGCGAGTTTCCCTTGTGGGAGGACTCGCTTCAAAGCCCCGTCTGATTATTCCAGCATCTAACTACATGGCACCACAATCTTAACAAAGGTCCAAAACATCGACGGAACAACCAGAACTTAAGTACACCTCCAGAATTGTGCTAGACAGTGTTGATATTTTATTTAAATACTTTGGGTAACCCGATTGCAAATTGCGGTATACTAAATGAAGTATTGATGGCTGAGTGCATGGCCTATAGACTATAGACATAAAGTTAAATTATCTCTGTTACAGACCATTTCATTTACCTTATGTTACAGCACTCTCACCAACCTGTTTTATGTTTGTCTTGACTGTGGTATATTTTGATAAATATTTTCGTCCATTGATTCTTAAAAGCTCTGCGCTCCATGCTCGAACAATATTTCAACATATTTGTGATGTTATTTTCACTGGTCCTGAGAATAGTATTACTGCATCTGTATTAGTACATCTGCTAGCTGCCTGAACTATCAAACACAAAACCCTCACTAAATTATTTAGAACAAATTTGATTACGGTCAAACTTGAACAAAACAAAAATCAAGATAAACATCATATAAATATAGGACTACTAAACATTAGATATCTTTCTACCAAAGCACTAATTGCAAAAGACAGGATATAAATTATTTTGAACTAATAATGCTTAATGTGACACCATCAGATATGAATAAAAAAATTATATATTTAATACCAATCTGTCCTTTTAAAATCAAATTAACAATGTTTGTAGAACATCATTCTTCTACCTAAGAAATACTGCTAAATTACGACCCATGCTCTCTGTTGCTGATGTCGAAAAACAAATTCATGCATTCATGACCTCAAGACTAGATTATTGTAATGCATTACTGGGAGGATGTCCAGCAAGATCAATAAATAAACTTCAATTGGTTCAAAATGCAGCAGCCAGATTGCTGACAAAAACCAAGAATTATGATCATATTTGCCCAATTTTATAATTGTTACATTGGCTACCTGTTAAATTGTCAGCTGTCTCTGCTGACAGCGGCGAATCAGAGTGCTTCACACACTTCTCAGTACAGGAGCTGGTTGACACACCATTCGTGGCATTTATACATTATATTAGCTTAAAATTCCCTTATTCAGGAAATAAAATGTGATTGGAATTTGAATGCCCAATAACCGCAGTTGTCTCAAATAACCACGGTTAGATCACATAACCGCAATCAAATGGTTAATTAATAATCGCGAGAGGTCTAGCTGCAAAAGTATTGTTCATTCTGAGTTCATATTACATTTTGCATTAACCAATGATAACATATTTAACGTAAAAAAAAAAAAAAAATTGTAATTGTTTCATAATTCTGTAAAAAAAAAACTAATAAATACAATGCTGGATGAAGGTTTTAAGGAGGCAAATACAAGTCAAAATCATTATTCAATGTTTAATTATGACTTCTAATTAGCACAAGAGGTTGATTTTTCAGAATTCAGAACAATGATCACTTTACTTGAATCATGTCCTAATTTTCTAC
Source organism: Moxostoma hubbsi (assembly GCA_032164185.1). Lineage (NCBI taxonomy): Eukaryota > Metazoa > Chordata > Actinopteri > Cypriniformes > Catostomidae > Moxostoma > Moxostoma hubbsi. The sequence continues at coordinate 36,168,949 of JAVLUX010000014.1, read as the reverse complement.
TATCCCTCTATTAAGCTAACGCACTAAACACTAGCTATACCATGTCTGTGTGTGTGTTTTTTTTTTCTTCTAGGTGGCTATTTTGTTTTGCTGGAGAAGAGCTTGCCATAAAACATTTAGTGAATGTTAAGTGACTAATGCATTTTCTCAGTCTTGGATAAGAGCAATGAAAAATTAACAATGGAAATAATTAAGATTGATTGCTGCCTACATAAATAAAAACTCATGTTTTGCCAGATTACTTATTCATGCCAATGCAAATTCCTCATTCAGTAACACCCAAAATAACGTTAGAGCGTGTTCTATAAATTCTAGAAGACTTTTAACTTATGTTCCTGCGTGTAGTGATTTCCACATGCTCCCCTGCACATTGCAATGCTAAAATTTTAATTGTTTTTATTTTTAATTCAGCCCAGACATTTAATATGCATATAACCAGAGGTAAACAAGCATTCCGATCAGTGTTTCATTTTGTAACTATTAATGCTTACCTTATTTCTGTCATGTACCAGTGTCGCTAACTTGCTACTTTTGTTCTCCTCTGGCTGTTGACTTGGCAGTGCCTCAAATAAACATGTCGCTTAATTAGGGGTCCAAGCACCGAAGGAACCCTATTTTGTTTGTACGGTTATTTAATAATCGCGAGAGGCCTAGCTGCAAAAGTATTGTTCATTGTGAGTTCATATTACATTTTCCTAAGTATGCATATTACATTTTGCATACTGATTTTCTTCTTATTATTATTATTATAATTCATTTTCTGCAACAAAAGCATATGGGCAGCCAAAACCGTAATTACTAGATACATTAAATTCAGGCGCATACACACTCACCCCCATCTGACTCTAGGTGGTGCTATAATAAGTACCTTTACTTTTTGGCTCATATCCTTGCAGCCGTAAGGGCTAGAATCAAAATTATAGTTACCTCTGATTACTTAGATTTAATTCCCAATTTTACTTAATGGCCTATATCTTCTGAAATGCAAAGTCCAACCTTTACAAAACTTGGAATACTTTGATATCAGAACATTTTGAGGATGCATGCAAAGTTTCGTCCAATTTTGCCAATAGTGGGCGCAACAGCTCAAAATTCCTTATAACTCCAGTTTGAGTTTGAGTAAAACTTTTTAAAATTGGCATGCATCATCTCTGGGTCACGTGCTAATATAACAATTTGTCAAGTCAACAAAAATGGCCGCCAGCAGCCAATAAAATTTCAACAATTGAAGAGCACTATGAAATCCCCATGAAAGTTTTTCCTCAAGCTCAGTTTTTCCTGACTTATTTGTCAAACAATCAAAAACATCTAGGTTACGTATGTAACCTCCGTTCCCTGATGGAGGGAACGAGACGTTGTGTCGAAGAAGTGACACTAGGGGTCTCTCTTGAGTGCCGAATATGCCTCTGATCTATGAAAAAAGGCTAATGAGTAGTTGACAGACAGTATTTGCATACTCCACCCCCAGACATACGGGTATAAAGGCGGGGAAAAACGTCTAGTTAATTCAGGATTTTTCTGAGTAGCCGGAAATGGTCCGGCCACAACAGTGGCTCACCGACGTGGCCGGGAGGACACAACGTCTCATTCCCTCCATCAGGGAACGGAGGTTACATATGTAACTTATACGTTCCCCGTCTGTCGCTCACTTCGAAGTTGTGTTCGGCATGCGCTGAGCCTTGTACGAGTACTGCTGACACAGGAGCGGGCAGGTACTTGACATGCAAAAGCGACCAGCTGTATCAGACTGCACGCACCCTTCCCCAATGCCCCTAAAAAGTCGTCGGAATCTTTCTGGTTACCCTAGACAGGGGAAAAAGTTGACGCTTGCCAACCTGGGAACGGGCCGAGCCTAGCCGGGCCTCTTTTCTCTCTATTTTTCCTTGCATAGAGCCAAATGGCTGGGGCCTTTACACGCATCGTTGGAAGGCGTTCTTACCCGGTTTCCTGTTTTTCAGGGGGAAAAGACCCTGCAGAGACCATAACTGCCCAGAGGGGGGGAGGTAAGAGTGGTGAATACATCGCATGGGTTTTTAGGCAACATGTGTAAAGTGGCACGGTGGTAGATCCCACCTCTCCAGAGGGGGGAGTTACTACAAACATGGCAACCAGGGGGCAGTGGGAACTGCCCAAGGGAGACGCGGGTTAGCTCGTAAGGGGACCGTACCGTGGAAAATACACACAGGGGGAGTCCATGTAGGAGTCCTGAGCTGTGGAGCACCTATTCCAGTACAGGGTAGATTAAGTACCCGCAGTGGATTGGGTCAGTGAGTTCCTCTGCTGAACTGTGGACCCAAAGGGCTAGGGAGGAGTCATCCAGGGATCCGAATGAGTGGGATCTCCTGGGAGAGAAAGCTCACAGTTTTTCCTCGGCCGAGGGAAATGGCGTTAAGTGCAAGGGATCCACCAGGTCAGTCCATCACCAGGTCAGTCCAAAACACGGGACGATACCAACTCAACCCTGAGATTGTAGAATCTCGCAAAGGTATTAGGTGTTGCCCAACCTGCTGCTCTGCATATGTCTGCCAGGGAGGTGCCTCTGGCCAGTGCCCACGAGGACGCAACACTCCTTGTTGAGTGTGCTCGGACCCGCAAGGGGGGGACACAGCCTGGGTGTGAGGCTTTTCCACCACCCAGTGGGAAAGCCTCTGTTTGGAGACAGCGTTCCCTTTCCGCTGCGACCACCACGGAGGATGCCATATGCCCCAGGAGACTCTGGAAAAGTTTTAAAGGGACCGTTGTGCCCAGCCTGAAGGCAGTGTGGCATTCCAGCACTGACTGCGCGCGCTCATTAGTGAGGTGCGCTGACATTGAGACTGAGTCTAAATCCATGCCGAGAAAAGAGATTCTCTCAACCGGGGCGAGCTTGCTCTTTTCCCAGTTGACCTGAAGACCCAAACGGCTGAGGTGCCTGAGCACCTGGTCCCTGTGAGTGCATAGTAACTCTCGGGAGTGGGCCAGGATGAGGTAGTCGTCGATGTAGTTGAGTATGCGGATGCCGGCTTCTCGGAGTGGGGCAAGGGCTGCCACTGCGACTTTCATAAAGACGCAAGGGGACAGGGACATTCCGAAGTGGAGGACTTTGTACTGATACGCCTGGCCGTCGAACACAAACCGTAGGAAGGGTCGGTGTCGCTGCAGAATTGAGACGTTGAAGTACGCGTCCTACAGGTCTACAGCTGCGAACCAATCTAGATGCAATGCAAGTTGATGTGTTTTTGTATGAGCATTTTGAACAGGAGTTTGTGCAATGCCCGGTCGAAAACTTGCAAGTCCAACATAGGTCATAAGCCGCTGCCTTTCTTGGGTACGATGAAGTAAGGGCTGTAGAAACCCTTCTTCATCTCAGTTGGAGGGATAGGCTCTATCGTGTCTTTGAGTAAGAGGGTCGCGATTTCCATGTGCAGGGATTTGGCATGTTTGCTGTGTACAGCGGTAAAGCGGACGCCCCCGAAGGAGGGGGGGTCTGGCACACTGAATTGCGTAACCGAGTCGAATGGTCCTGGTCAACCAGCTTGACGGGTTGGGAAGTGAAAGCCACGCGTCCAAACTCCGCGCTAGGGGCACTAAGGGGACAATTATCTTTGACATACCTGGCGGGGCGGAGCAGGTAATATGGTGCCGGGAGGCACATCCCGAGGCTGTATCCCGAGGCTCTGGTGCTGAGAAAAGACTCGAAGCACTTACCTTGCTCTGCACACCCGGCAGGGGGCGGGTTAGTGGCTGAGGAGGAGGTCCGGTGGAGGCATCCTCTAGACTCGTCAGAACCGGCCAGCCAGGGAACAGTCGTGGGGCTGAGGGTGGGGGGTCCGCGTCCAGCATGCCGGGACTGTTGTGGTGTGGCGGCAGAGTCCCGTGAGAACGGCAGCTCTTTAAGTGCCTTGGTCTGGTGGAATTGCAGGAGGGCCATAGCATGCAGGGCGGAAGCGGCCTGTCCGGTGGCGCTGTAGGCTTTGGTGGTCAGTGATGACACTGTCCTACAGGCCTTGGAGGGGAGCACAGGACGACCCCGCCAGGCGGCTGCGATCTCAGGGCATAGGTGGATCGCAACCGCCCTGTCCTGTGGGCCGCTCCACCGTCGAGGGTACTGAGAGCGGATGAGCGCGTGGCTTTATGACGAGTGGAGAGGGGTGCCCTCCATGAAGTCGTCAGCTCATCATACACCTACGGGATAAACGGGACCGGGGGGGTGCGGCTGTGAGCGGTGCGCAGACCCCAGGAACCAGTCATCCAGCCGTGACGGCTGTGGGGAGGACGGAGGGTTGCAGTCCAGCCCCACACAGGCGGCGGCCCGGGTAAGCATGTCGGACATCTGTGCGTCAGCCTCAGCCTGGCGTGCTGGCCCGAAGGTGGCAGCACAGGGGATTCGTCCACGTCAGACGCCGGACCACTCTCCGATGCAGCGGCGAGCACATCCACCTCGAGCTCTAGAGGATAGGCAAGCTGGCTGTGAGGCGAGCGTGCCGGGGGGCGGGTGCCCCGAGGGGGCGTACAAGGCGGAACCACACCCGCTGCTGTCCCCAGATCGCCTTCATCGCCAGCCGCATCATCCTCAATCCCGTGGGAAAAAGGAATGACGCCGGGGGCGGCTGGAGTGGCGTACCTTCAGTTGAAGGAAAGCAGCGACCGCAACATTGCCATGGTCATGTTCTCGCAGTGAGAACATGAACCATCCACAAACGCTGTGCTTTAACGCTGCTGTGTATTGCTCTTTTAGTGGAAAATACTCTTTTACTGAGAAAATCACTCTTTTAACAATAAACTCTTTTAAGTTTTACGCTGTCGAAGCGCTCAGGGGCAAACTGCACCACCGTGCAGAGGAGGAGAAAGCCGCTGAAGTGCGCCGTAGATCCAACAGCAGAATCAGCTCAGAGGAAGAGGAACAGGTGTGTGACTCGCAGCTCACTGCATACATGACCATCAGCTCCAAAGAAAATTTCTGAATGAACTAGACGTATTTCCCCGCCTTTATACCCGTATGTCCGGGGGCGGGGTATGCAAATACTGTCTGCCAACTTCTCATTGGCCTTTTTTCATAGATCAGAGGCATATTCGGCGCTCAAGAGAGACCCCTAGTGTCACTTCTTCGACACAACGTCGAAGTGAGCAACAGACGGGGAATCTCATTTATGCATGGTAAATCAGGGATGTATTATCACTTTTGTCCACTAGATGAAGCCTTAATACTAAAAATTATTGAAAATCCTCTTTGACTTAACTTTTTACTCTTGTAATGTGCTGTTGTCCAACAATCCAAAATCTATTCTTCTTCTTCTTCTTCTTCTTCTTCTTCTTCTTCTTCTATTGTCAATCTGTAATTTTGCAACTGTGATCTAAATCTTTTGGAAGAAATTTTACACAAAACAGCTGTCCACAGCACCCACAGGATCTATTGTGTCCAATGTAATTATTTTGGCCATGTCCTGGCCATATGTGCTTGGAACCCGATGATTGCTGCTTGCGGCTATATTTGTTATTTGCTTTAATGTGGCACCTGCTCAGTTATGTTTCAGAACCTACAGAACAAGAGGGAATGGCTGTTCCTACTTAAAGCAATTACATTTGTTTTAGATTGAAGGGTCCTTTTCAAAAGCAGTTTTACTTCAAATTGACCACCATATTTGTATGATCAGGTGAATCATAAATTCTATATATTACTGTATTCCATCAAAAAGATTTGGCTAAAGTTTATAGACTTACACCTAAAGTTATTGTTTGCATGCGTCAGAATTGTCTTGGAATTACAAAGATAAAATGCATAAGGACATGTAAATACAGAAGAACTAAACTTATTTTGTCATATTCACCTTAATACATTTTACAATATTATATACAAGTGCAAATTTGAACTGAAAAAAATTACATGAATTTCTAGTATTTTGTATAACCACCCCTTTCCTTAATCACATGGCATGAACACCACAGGAACACTTCACAGGAAGCAAGGAAATCTGACCATTTCCACAAAGTTAACATGGTCAATGCATACATTTTTTAACATTTGATAAGATTTGGTGTTGAGTGTGTAATATCTGTGCCAAAAGCGCGACTCATTGTAATAGCAAAAATAAACGTTTTCTTTCAAACAGCATTCTGAATAAAATTTTTGTTAATTTCCAGGCTAAAATTGGTTTGCGAATCCCATATTTTCAATTTGGTCTGTCTTTTGGACCCACTGTAAATACTGCAAATGGAATATACAAATTTCAGCAATAGTTTAGAATCTTCTCCAAGACCAGTGAGTCTATCTCTATATCAGACTTGACCTTAGAGGCCCAATGCATCTTGGCAACAAATGGATATAAGCAAGAGAATATGTTTCTCCTCACCCCACATGTATTACTAATACATATTCTGTTGGTTGCATCACATAAATACTTTAATAGACCTCCATTTGTAACTTGCAGCAAACATTTCTGGAGATATGAAATATATATTGTCGTTTGTAATGGTCCTTTGTGTCACGGTCTGCCAGGACGGTATTGTTCCACGCAAGACAGAGTAAATTGAAATGGTTTCTGTGGGGAGTTGGCTGAGTACAAAGAAAATACATTTCATCTGACACTGTCACTGTAATTATCCTCTCCTATTATCTTTTATTGAACAGCAAATGAGTCTCGACCAGTTGGAACATGTCACTATGCTTACTAAGGCGACTGTGCACTTGAGATATGATCTGTTAAAAGCAGGTAGCGTCACACAGGGTGGATAGATATGTCAGTGTGTGTGTGTGTGTGTGTATGTGTGTGTGTGCGTGTGTGTGTGTGTCTAAAGTTGTGATATATGCAAAAAACAAAAGTGGTTGAGGTGTTATGTGAAATTCTTCTCTTCATCCATGGAATGCCACAGGATGTCTGTAAACCAACAAATGGAGTACAGTTTCACCACAAGCAAGACGGTTTTAGCAAGCTTGTCCTACATCTTCCTTACAACTAAAAACTAGAATCCATTGCTGCTAGTGGTATGTGAAACATCTGCTCTGCTTGTCGGAAACTTCAGGAAAAGTGCAAATAGATTACAGTTACACAGCTGAGGATGTGTTGGATCAGTGTGTCAAGATTTAATGCTTTTCCACAAGGAAGACCTGTCATGGTGCAACAAGATGTTGCTTTTGTGTGGTTCCAAAATGGTCTTTGGGTTTTAAAACAATGACTTTGGTATTATGTTTGTAATTTTAAAGGAATAGTTTGCCATAAAGTTCCATCATCATTCGACTCACCTTCTTGTCATTCTTTCCATATGATGAAAATAAGTCTGTATTTGTATTCCATAGAATACAAAGAAATATTTAGCAGAATATTCACAAAAGTGACTGGGCACTGGGGCTAAAATCTGCCAATGTGTCAAAAAAGCACCATAAAAGTGCCATATTCATTAGGGATGCCACAATTCTCAATATAATATTGAACCATTTGGTACAACATCCACGGTTCAATACACGCTTGTGAATTGCGGGGGTTTTTTTTTTTTTTGGTTTTGCATTTAAATAATTTCGGTGCATTTTATTTCTCTCCGAATTGGCTCTGTTTTTGTGTGTCCATGAGTCTATGTGCTGAGATGAAGAAACGCCTCCCGCGAGTAAATATCCAATCACTATGCACTAAAGTTAGGGGGCGCTTAACCATGCTTGCAATGCTGGTGTCAGATTTCACACTTTAAAATGGCGAGTGGTGAAGCGAGGTTGCAGTACAAGGAAGCACCACCGTTTTTCAAATCTGTGGCGTAGGGACATTTTGGTTTTGCCGTTGAGTATAATGCTGAGGAAGAAAAAATGGGAAACCAAAAAATTACTGTGCACAAGCATTGTTTTACATGTGTCGCCTACTCAAATGGAAACACATCCTCCATGACAGCACATCTGCGGCGCCATCACCCAGCGATATCACTGTCTGAAAGCAGGATCGCAGAGCAGGAAATACAGTCATCCAAAAAGCAACAGTCCCTCACTGATTCCTTCCAGCATACATACACAACTGGTTCCGAGAGACACAAAAAAATAAGAAACGCAGTGGGGGTGTTCATTGACAAAGATTTGCAGCCATTTTCGGTGATTGGAGATGTGGACTTTTGCCTCCTTATGAAAGCGCTCAATCCGCGTTACAGACTACTGTTTCACACTTTTATCAGCGCCAAGGTAATTCCCGACCCCTATGAAAAGACACGCAAAAGTATCATAGATGAATTGGCTAAAGCATAAAGCCTTGCTCTGACTACAGATAGTTGGACCTCAAGGGCAACAGAGAGTTAACTCACTGTGACTGTTCACTACATATCAAATTGGGAAATGAAGAGTGCAGTACTCCAAACCTGTCCCCTGTATGAAAGTCATACAAGCGCTCATTTGGCAGAAGAGTCGACAAATGCAGTGAATATGTGGAAGTTGGGGAGGCCAAACTTGTTACTCCCAGAAACCACAGATAACACTGCAAATATTGTGAATGCAATCCATGAAGCTGATGGGCTGGAGCCACAGATAAGTTTCTTTATGCTTGTTGTAAACCTTGAAGCCAAGAAAGCAGTCAATCAACATGGTGTCCCACCTCCTGGAGAGGGTCAGAAAAATAGTGACCTTTTTTTTACAAAAGCTCCAAAGCCCACCATGTTTTGACTGTGAAGCAGATGTTAAAGTTAGCCAGACACAAGTTAATCAATGATGTCACAACTCGGTGGAATACAATTCATGACATATTGGAAAGTGACACAGAACAGCAGCCCGCCATCTTTTCTGCCTTTCTGGACAAAGGTCTGAAGGCATCTCTCAAGAACATAACAATGTTGAATGACAGTGAACAGAAACTGGCAGAAGAAATGATTCAGGTCCTCGAATCACTGAAAACACTGACAACTCTCATGAGCAGTGAAACAACCCCCACTATATCGATGATCCTTCCTCTGAAAGAGATGATTCTCAAATCCACGGCACCAGGATACCAGGACAGTGCAACAGTCAAAGAAGCCAAAGCAGCCATTACAAATGACCTGGGAAGGAGGTACACTGACCCTAATTTTCATGATTACCTCTAAATGGCCACAGCCCTGGACCCCAGGTTTAAATCCCTGCCTTACCTTGATGACGACTCTCGAGATAAGCTCTACAGGAATTTCATCGAGCATGAACAGCAGATACTATTTGATTATGTTTTTGTGTTAACTGTGTGTGACTTTGATTGTTTTATATCTATTTAAATGGTTGTTTCGTATCTTGTATCCTTTTCACAGATAAAAAATATTTTCACATTTGTGATACGTTACACTGGAGATGGTTGTGGTTCTGAGCTGTGCATGCATGTGTGTGCATCTGTGTGGGGGAGGTGTAATTATACTAAAGGATCATTCTCTTTGATACACAGGGTCTAGTACAGATTCCTGTGCCCTCCACAGAGGAAGAAAAGCCAACCTCTCCCCCTCCCGAGAAGAGGAGAGCAATGTCAGAGGTATTTTGAGAGCTTTTCAGAACAGAGGAAAAACAGACTAGGATCTTTCCCCAGAACATTGAGTAGGAAGTCACCACATACAAGTTAGCAGACAGTATTCTTCTGGATGCTGATCCATTCGTGTGGTGGAAAACAAATGAATGCAAGTTACCCCATGTAGCAAAAGCTGCACAACAACAACTCTGTGTCCCAGGAACCTCTGTTGCGAGTAAGATAACTTTCTCCACTGCCGGAGACATTGTAAGTGCAAACCACTCTTGCCTTGCTGCAGAGAATGTTGACAGGCTTATCTTTTTACAGAAGAACCTCAAAATACAGGTATAGATAGCTGATATTTCACTTTACATTCTGAGTGAAGGCTACTGTACTGGAGTACTGATTTAATTGAGTTTAAAGTTTAATTGAGATGGTTAATTTATGTTTACTGAAGTACAGTTATGTTTATTTGAAATGGCCAATTTAGGTTTATACAGTATCTCACAAAAGTGAGTACAATCCTCACGTTTTTGTAAATATTTGATTATATCTTTTCATGTGACAACACTGAAGAAATTACACTTTGCTACAATGTAAAGTAGTGAGTGTACAGCTTGTATAACAGTGTTCAACCTCTGCAGCAATGCTGGCAGCACTCATACGTCTATTTCCCAAAGACAACCTCTGGATATGATGCTGAGCATGTGCACTCAACTTCTTTGGTCGACCATGGCGAGGCCTTTTCTGAGTGGAACTTGTCCTGTTAAACCACTGTATGGTCTTGGCCACCATGCTGCAGCTCAGTGTCAGGGTCTTGGCAATCTTCTTATAGCCTAGGCCATCTTTATGTACAGCAACAATTCTTTTTTTCAGATCCTCAGAGAGTTTTTGCCATGATGTGCCATGTTGAACTTCCAGTGACCAGTTTGAGGGAGTATGAGAGCGATGACACCAAATTTAACACACCTGCTCCCCATTCACACCTGAGACCTTGTAACACTAACAAGTCACATGACACCGGGGAGGGAAAATGGCTAATTGGGCCCAATTTGGACATTTTCACCTAGGGGTGTACTCACTTTTGTTGCCAGCAGTTTAGACATTAATGGCTGTGTGTTGAGTTATTTTGAGGAAACAGCAAATTTACACTGTTATACAAGCTGTACTCTCACTACTTTACATTGTAGCAAAGTGTAATTTATTCAGTGTTGTCACATGAAAGTACATCATCAAATATTTACAAAAATGTGAGGGGTGTACTCACTTTAAACATTTTTAATTTAAATTTAAATTTTTTTGCCTATAAGTAAAATTTTAAAAAAAAGAGTATTGCAATAAAAATAGTATTTTTTTCTCCTTAACCTCTTACTGTTCCTGTCACCTAAGCATAGAATATCAAAAACACTCTGATGTGCCAAGCCATCAGAACCGAACCGAAAACCTTGGTTAAAAAACAGAGGAATGTATTGAACCATGGGCTAACTGTATTGTTGCATCCCTAATATACAGTAAGTGGTCCATATGATCTGTGAACTTTATTCAATATATACAATATATAGTACAGACTGTCATATAGACTAATTTTTTGGTACTATTGTGATGCTTTTTCCCCTTTTTGGAGCTCTTTTAGAAGAGTCTGTTCCCATTAAAGGAATTTCCTGGATTCAAAACCATTTTAACTCAATCAATGGCAATGGCATGGCCATGTTGATTACAACAAAAATAATTTTGACTCATCCCTTGATGAGGTTGTTTATCCCAACCTAGTCTTACGTAGAGTTTTACGTGCAGCTTTTCACATTTTGCTGCAGTTTCCTGGTGAAATGAACACTAGAGGCGCTACAACAACTGTGCATTTTATTCACTTTTATAAAAAATACAACTACAAGGGCTATGACATCATCTGCTGATTTAAGATATCAAAAATTTAATTGTATCAAAAATATCAGCCTGAACATTCTTCAAGTCATACAGGTTTGGAACAACATAAGGGTGAGTAAATAAATAAATATATATATATATATATATATATATTCTTGGTTTGTTTATTTATCATGATAAACAGGCTTTTACAGAAAGTAAATATTTGGTCGCATTAAGCTGCTAATACTTGAACATCATCCATACTGTATGTGTCAATGCTATCTTCCAGTTGGAACAGACTGACCCTACCCAATCTATCTCTTAACCCCTGCAGGCTGCTGACAGACTGACAGAGGGGGGAATTTGTACATCTGACCCCTATTTTGGAGAGGCCAAGCGGTATGTGTTCTGGGTTCAGGCAATAGCCTAACATCAGGGAAGAAAGGAGGTTAGGTCTGTCACTCAGCAAGTTTACCTCTGCCTGCTGTGGGCTCCAAGCACACACATACACCCATTCGAGCACACATGCTCAGTACACATAGGCACGCGCATGTGTACACAAAAACACACAGATACACATGGTTTGCCATGAGCCTCATTACTCCTATAGCTTAAACACACAGTGGCCCTGACCCTGGCAGACAGGAAGGAAAGCACACTAACATTGTGTTCAGCTATTATCCGTCTCTCTGGCTCTTTTGCTCTACTCCTCATCAGGTTTATTTCTCAACTCTAGAAGAGCTGACAGATGTCTCAGTCTGGCCCTGAGTACTTGGCACAAGCACACAAGCCCGGATTTGGTGCCCAATCTTGAACTGTTTCACCCATTTTCACCACAGAAATGGTGTTTTGGGTTGGAAAATTTGGCTCCACACTAGCACAGATCTGCTGGTCTTGAACCAGTAACATTGAGATAATGTCCTCACCAAATAAAGCTTTCAGAACAACAACTCTTAAGTCATGCAAGACTTAACTAGATCTCACAAAACTAGATCATTCCCCATTATCAACCCCCCCCCCACCCACCCCCCATAATATCATTATATCTGATATAGTAACAATTACATACATTGCGATATTCTTTTCACTGAATACTATTTTGTTCCTGCCATCCAGTTCCTTGCACCATCTCTCTCTGCTTCTATCAATCTGTATCATTTCGGTATCGCACTCGCACGTTAAATTCTGAAACCGTTCACCCCACTTGTTCAAAATAAACTGTGCTGTGTACTTCCCTGCCATGTTCTGCTGTTTATCTACCTGAAATGCCTCACACTCTAGAGGCCAAAAATGCACAAGTGATGGATGTTATATTAAGATATTATGAGAAATCACAGAACATATGTAACCAAATGCTTAAATTTACTTAAATAAAATTATGGTTATTTAACATATTGAGATATTATTAAGACGTTATAATTACAACTGTAATACAATAATACAAACACAGAAAACCACTTTTAGTGTTTGAATCAATCATATCTCTCACAAACACTGTGTGAAATATTTATTTTTGCCTTATTTTATTAATTTGGCATCTAGGAGTTGATAACAGTTTACTTAATAATCTCATTCCATATTTGGATAATTTCTGCAATATCATAAAAGATCACTTTTCTCCTCTATGATATTGCAGTATATTAGTTTTGTACAGTACGTTAACTTAATAGCCAAAATACTTGGACATCCATGAATGAGAATAAACCTGAAATAGGAATGTGTTTCAGTCACAATGCAAATTATGTAGTTTAGAGATGATTTAGAGACATTTAGAATTTCACAAATGGATTTCTATTTAATTAAATGTTGTATTCTTAAAATTAAGAATCCTCTTGCAGCAATGCAGGACTTTGGCATTTAGAAGCTTCTAGTTAAGGACCTTCTAGTTAAGGAGGAGTCTGTTTCTCAAACCAGAGACTGATTTATTTGTCTTTTTGTTGTGCATCTGGGCCATCCACTTCCTTCTCTATCCTGGTTAAAGATTCTTTTTTCAAAACAGTAATGCATGTAATAGCCTTCATATCTCTAAAATATTGGACTTTAGGAGAAAATATTATTTATGGGGAAATGGGTTTATTTTTGCCTATTTTTTTTAAACCAAAATTTGACTTGCAAGTGTAAAACAACTTGTAAGAACTCAATACCTCAGCAAATGGGGGAAAAAGCCCACTGTATAATCATTTCCGCATAGTAGCGCAACCATTTTCAATTGTTCTAATAATAAAATAAAAAAAATATTGAGTACCAAATTAGCACTCCAGAAAGCTTTTCTAAGGAATAGGTGACAGCATATGTTTGCTGTCACAGGTAATGGAAAAAAATTGAATAAATACCACAAAACAATTATTTTAAACTGTAATAATTTGAAATTAATGATTTCAGTTTAATTCATCTTTTGTGAAAGGAAGCATCAATTTCTTTCATGAACAAAAATGTCTTTATGTTCTAAAAATGGAAGCATATATACTGTAAATAACATATGTGATGGGGAGGAGGGCCGGGCCGGGCTGGGCCGTGAATATGCATGCTCAGCCCCCAATCGGGCTAATCGTCTGAGGAGAGGGATAAGTGCAGCGGGACACGGCAGTTCGAGAGATAAAGAGAGCCACATGCAGCTGCAATGTGTGTGTTTGCTTTGTGTGTATTTTTGATTAAATTAAACATTATTTTGACTGTTCAGTCGGTTCCCACCTCCTCTTTTCCCATCCTTAACCTTACATTGGTGCTGAAGCCCGGGAAGTAGGAGGGATGCACTGTCGTGGAGTCCTCGCCACTACCATGAACCCAAAGGAGCAGTGGGGCCATCCGTCTGGGAACAGAGGACTTCCTGCTGGCCACCTGGATGCGGAGGAATAACTGCCATCCACGAGGGGAGTAGGGGCTTGCTGCTGGCTGCCTGGAGCAGTGGAGCCGCTGCCAGGGGTGGAGGAGTTCCCTATTGGCCGCCAAAATGCGGAGGGGCATTCCATCCTCTATGGGTCGGAGGACTGACTCAGGCCTGCCCGGGGAGGAGCGGGTGTCGTCCGCCAGAGGGTGATCGGGGACCAGGCGACGGCATGTCTGGGAACCGGCGAGCAAGTTTTTTCTCTCTCTCCTCTCTCTCTCCCTTGCCCTTTCCCTCTCCTCTCCTCTTTTTTTTTTTTTTTTTTTCCCCTCCCCTCATCCCCCTCCCCAGCTCTAGAGAGGTGGGGAAAAGCTTGCCGGCAGGAGGGGCTGGAAGCGCAAATTGTCCATTGTTTCCAAAGGTTTGCCAGAGGTTCACCACTACCGGCAAAGAACTGCAAACTTCTGGCAAACATTTGCATGTGAAAATAAAGAGTGGCAAATTTGCTGCATATTTGTGGCAAGTTTGCGGCTAGTTATCAGTAGTTATCTAGTAGTTATCAGTTCTTCTATATCAGGTCTAATGATAAGTAGCAACAGAAATGAAACACTAATTGCAATTGCTTGTGGTTATGATGGTTATCAGACACTTAAATGTAAAAATAATCAATATCGGTTGTAAATATGTCTCTACAGAAATGTAATTCAATAATTTTTTTTACAATACATTTAGTTCCAAAGCAGCTTTACAGAAAATAAAAAAATATAAAACTTCTGAATGTTGCATCGAAAGAAGCTTGTGATGGCATAAAGACACTGAATCTAATTACTTAGGTTATTAAAATATGTTCTCGAAACCCGTAGCACTAGTAAAAGCAGTCCAGGATGCACAACAGCGGTCTCAAATGATGCACTATTCAGTGTGCACTTACCTTATGCACTCCGCTTTTTTAGTGTATGAATGTAGTGTAGTATCATCTCAAATGGATCACTAAACGTTTTTTACTAAAGAGAAGCATTCTCCATTTTACTGCTGATGGAGGTGATGTTTCAATCGCACACGATGTGATGTTGCTAGCTTCAACAGGTTAGCCAACCTCAGTTCAGAACTTATATCTCAAATAATGTACAGCACATATTCAAACATTGTGTGATGAAGTTGTTTTTTGTTTTTTTTTAAATTCACCCTTAATTACAATAGATTTTCAGGCCAGCTTTGCGGCCAGGTAACCACCCCATCCACTATGTATGTCAAGCAGTGAGCCCTGAAAGCACGAAGTGTCCAACATTCCACACTTTTTTTTGGTTAAAGAAGTACATCATCCGCATACTCTTTGCTGCATTTTTCATTGTGAACACACAACTCACTACTTAAACTGCAAAATGCCATAGAATAGTGCAGAAGTATGTAATTTTGGATGCAGCTAATGCTTGATTGTGGGCAGGTTATGTAGTTAAAATCATTGGGCCTCATAAATATATGAGTAAATTCAGAATAATTTGCTCATAATTGAACCTTCCCAAAAACTTTCTGATGGATTCACAAAAGATTCATACTCCCCAGATTTGTTTTTAAATGTGTGTACGCTAGTGAATTCCAAACATTAGTAAATAGGGGGGTTTGTACGTTCATTTACAATTATCTTAATCTACAGGCATGAAAATGCCATATAAAGAAGGCACCAGACTCGTAAGTAAATACTGTTAACATCTATGCAAAACAGATATGAAGTCGTTTTTATGAATGAAGTGCATTCACGTACAAGTGTAAAAAATTTTCAGTTCACACCAGCAGGAGGATGTCCCCCACCATTAACCTTCTCTGGTTCAGTTTGCAGCGCATCGCCAGCATCATTTTTGAAAAACTTTATGATATTATTAATTTGCAAGCTATTCGACAGTGTCTGGGCTTTTTCCCCATTGTATTGTTTACGCACCTGCTTGCGATTGTGTTTATTTATGGGTTTAACAGCATTAGCATTGACCATAATTTATCAACTGAACACAATTTACCAATATCTATATTAAATTATAAAACCTAAATTATAGATCTCATATCAAATAAAAAACTGTCCAACGGGTCACATTAGAGGGCATTAATTTTTTGAGAAAATCAAATGCAGATTGCATCTTTCTATGATCCTTTCACTCCATGTCAAACACTTTTGCTGGAAAAACGATAAGCAGAGTTGGGCAAAAAAATTAATGCAAGAAGGAAAGAAAACAAAGGGTGATTTTTTTTTTTTTATATATATTTTTTACAAAACAATCTACTTTTTTTAATAATTTATGTTTAGTTTTTTTAAGGTTAATTTCACTCATTTAATTAGTAGTTATTTTTTTCATGTATTATTTAATTTCACTTCTATCAAAATGTAGTTCTGCTCGTGTTTCATGAATGAGGCCCATTGTTCGTCTCTCAAGCCAGTGGATATGCGGGTCGATTCTGAGAAAGGTCTGCAGATGTTCCAGCCAAGCACAAGCTCCGTCTTGAGAACCAGCACCATTTCGGTACAAAAGGGGTTAACACACACAAATATAACGATGCCCTCTCTCTCTCTCTCTCTCTCTCTCTCTCTCTCTCTCTGTCAGGACCTCTTACAAGCTCTTTCATCATTTGACAAGAATCAGATTGAGCTGGGGCTAGAGAGTGCTGCTCTGATCGGACTGAGGCTACCGAGAGGTTATCTCGCACCCTTGCCAGCCACACTATGCAATCTCCCCCTCTTTCCCTGCAGGACCTTTATCTAAAGCCTCTTTGATTGGAGGCCCGAACTCACTTTATAGGGCAGAGAGAACCAAACCATCTTCCCAGACTCGACAGGCAGCCTGCCGCTGATAAATGAGGCTAGTCGCTGTAACTCACCGTGGGACCAAGAGTGATGTCTGTTCTGTCGACTTCTCTGACATGAGCTTGTTGCATCTGAGTCATGTAGGTGGATTTCTTGCCTTCTGTCCCCCAAAACATTCCCTCAACCCCTGCAGATTTGCTTTGACCTTGATGGCAGGCCTTCGGCACAGGTACAGTATTTGATAAGGTGATGAGGGGTTCAGTCTAGTGTCCAAAACTCTCAGAGATTAAGACGAGAGAGCTTGGCAGGCGAGATAGAAGCGCCACCCTTCGATTCGGCCTGATAATCTCTTTATCCTGCTATGATAAGTATATATTGGATCGGTCTGGTCTGACCGGAGGCTGTCTGGTGAAACACACAGGGGATGGATAACGTTACAGTTAAACACTTAGTGCCAACTGCCAGGATGAATGCATCTCAAGGCAGGGAGAGCTAGACATACACACGGTGATGGATATTCTGCTAATGGAGAGGAGAGGGGGGGCTGGGATGCTGCTGAGCTGGTGCTAGCTAAAGGTTAATATGTCTTTGAGGGAATATTGTATGGCAGGAATGGTGATCTCTTCATAACTATCCGGTCTGCTTCCATTAAGCCATTTCACCGATTGGCAAAGGGAGGGAGAGAAAAGCGAGAGACATTGAGAGACTTAATCGTTTTAAGAACCCTCTGTGGCAGTCAGGTTTATCACACTCCGTTGAACTTTAATTTTATTTGATGAGTTAATGGACTGGGATAATGTTAACAGTGGGAAAGATGCAGCGCTTTGGTTATGAATGTATTAATAAAAGGGGATGAATATTTCGCCAATGGAAATTGATTCAGACTTAAAGAGATCAAAGTTATAGATTTGCTTTACAATCATACAGACAGTTCAAGTCCAAACAGATTATAAATGCTTAGAAAATGATGCACCTAAATAAAGAATGAATATGTGAAAATGAATGCTGGTTCAGTGTTTTGTATGTATAAAATGGTCTTACAAAAGCTCATATTTTCAGCTTGGCTTATATTGAAGTGATGGTTTTGTGGAAGGTACTGCAGGTGAATAAGCTAAAATTGTTTCCTTTAATCAAAATTAAACTTTGGTGTATACAAATATGACAAAAATAAAACAATTGTTTTGTTTTGTGTCTATTCATTTACAGTGTTGTACTGCCAAGTTGTCAAAGTGGCTGGAGTAAGTATTGGCAGTTAGGGTTAGGAGTTTTTCTTTGTTTTTTTTGCAAGTTAAGTTCAATAGTAAGTGCATTTGAATTATTTCAAATGCCAAATAGGCACCTTCTTTCTAATTATGCACACATTTAAATTAAGTAGCAAAATAGACAAGTTATGGTCTGTACTTAAATCAGAATGTCACATTATGAAAATGGGTCATTCAAATTGTTATTTTGCCTTAGTGACCAATGTTAGCTATGTGAGTTAGTTGATGCATTAGTTTATACACAAATATCCATGTTAATGATGATGTTCTGTTCACTGGATGCTGATTTTATTTACAGGGACTGTAATGTAACCCACTCAGCATGCAGTCCACGCACTGTGTTCGATAAGTTTCCATGGGAGCAGTGCCCCACTCCTATCCAAATGCAGATGCAGGCAAACATTACAGTCACTGACAAATTAACTAACAGACAGTTCTCTTTATTTATTGGCTTGTTCTCTCTAATAAGTGTTATTATTCACTGAAATGCAAATGTAGTCTCAATCAATTTGGAGTGTATCTCACATAATAAAAGCTATCCATTTCACAAGGCTCCTTCTGTGTATCTAACAAGGTCCTCACACTGAAACTACCATCTTCCTGGTCTGCTCGAGAGCCTGATAACACATGCAAAGTAGAGACTTAACCAATAGTCAAATTTAATTAATGACTTTCCCATATGCATCAGGAGGATAATTAAGTATTCACAGGTGAACGGGACAGATAGGAGTGGCCTTCTTGGACATATCAAATGAGCCATGATAGTATCAATGGCTTGTCTCATTTTTTTCATCCCTTTTTTCCTCCGTTCTCCTGCTAGTGTCCTTTGGTTATCGAATTATGAACAAAATTTGTCTACCATCCTTCGGCGAGAAAAGAAAAAAAAACTTTAATTATGGTTCTGTCTGATGGCAGGTCATTAATAAAACATAGTTATCTTCATTCAGAGCGCAGTGAAGGCCTCTCGCCAATGCCTTCCTTATCTCATCAAGAAATTTGGGATTTTCCACAAGAATAATTCAAGATGGTATCCGGGCCGGATATTCAAAATGTTGTAACATGATAATCATTGTGTAATGGAAAACGTTCATGTGTGTGTTCTGTGGACAAATGTGCTGGAATTACATGGCCTGGCTTCATAAACATTGATGGATCTTACCAACCTGCGAATGCAGATAAGGACCAAATCACGGCCAGGTTTAGGTCTGGCAAATTTATATTTAAGGGCCTATAGGTTACATATGCATTACTTATTCCTTGGCCACATACATCAATGCCATGGCAGAGAAAAATGAATCTGCAATAATAAAGCTCTACCTTGGTGAAAGCTCCCTGACCGTGCATATGTTATTCGCAGTGCTATCACACAGATATCGTTTATAATAGTAATTTCATTTCCTTCTCTCTAACCTCTATGGCCTGTATGCTGCAACTAACCAGAGATTGAAGCAGTGTTGTATATCAACCCATGGAACACAGAAATCTTGTTTAACCAAGTGTCATCTATCTCTTACGGTTGATTCACTAAGGACCAACTACTATGCATTTGTTACTAGTTGCAAATTATTGAATCACTATTTGAGGTCTGTAGGATACAGAATTAGTATCCATATTAGATGTGTGGTATTTGAAGCTTGGATTTCTAAAAATATTCAGACTACAGCACAGGTTGGACAATGATTCAAACCTGCTTCGTATTCTGCATTCTTAATTGAGCAATGGTGTACAGGAGTTTTCAAGTATAAAATAAGGCAATACATTTTAAGGTTTGCATTACATAACCAACTACATTTACAAGCTTATTCTAGTATGATACAATTTTGCGATAGCTCAGCTGATAAGAGTGTTTCACTTGTGATATAAAGGATCGGTGTATGAGTCATGAAGAGCACATGATTCGACTTGTGAGCCAAAAGTGTCACAGAATCATCAAAAAATGAAGTAGCTGCTTCAGCAATTGCATTTTTTCATCTCACATTTGCTTGTTATGACACTATAAAAAAAATGATTGTTAAAGTTTAGGGTAGGAATTTAAAACTTGATAGAGTATTACCCTTAAAAACATCATCTGTTTGGGAGAAAATTTAACTCGCTATTAGTGCCACACAGTGGACATTTCACCTTGGTACTGCTCCAATACTCATATTGAACCACTTAATATCATTCTGCAAAAATGACACCACAATCATGTAACTTTCATGAGCTCAGGCTGGAAATTTAATCTTTGGGTGAACTATTCCTTTGAAACTAACCCTAAAATCTGATTGGTTGATAGGAATGTTGTTTCAGAATTAACAAGGATGTTAATCCTGGAGCATTTCCTGCTTGGTGAAATCCCGGTAACTACGTCAGCAGTAGCTCGGTTTCCATCCAACTATTTTAATCCATATTTTGAAATTATGCTCAAGAAATCCTGAATGGAAATGCTTGGCATACGAATAAACTCAAAATTTGCTTCAAATTTAAAGCGCTAGGAGGAGGTGGATTTGCACTTATGCATTAGTTCAAATGTATATTATGGGGATGAAAACATTTGTGAACGAGTTATGAGTTAGCAATGGCTTGATATGACTGGCCCAATGAAAGTTCCGACATTGGCGCAGATTCATCGAAACATAACCCTTGTCAATTGGAAGTGTTTAACCCACAGATGGTCATTATATTGGATCTTCACGATCCACCAGAACAGTTTTGAGAGCGGACAGTCCCAGGTTTGCAGAGGCTAGTGCCGTGTTGGCATCGCAGCAGTTTCAGATAATTATTTTGGTTGATTTCGTTTTTTGTTTGGTTGTTTTTCTTTTTGGCGGGGGAGAGAGTGTAAATTGTACATTCATGTTATGAAATCTGTCATTTGTGTCAGTGCTGCCTTCTTGGCATATAAAATAGATTTTATCTCAATGAGTTATCCTGGTTAAATAAAGGTTACTACTACTTATATCAGTGTGGAGTGGCAGGCAGGACAGAGTGATGCCAGCACGGAGTGAAGCCGAGATGTGCACCTGGGGTGAATGATAACCAGCTGTTTGTGATTGTGGTGATTGCGGGCGAGAGATATAGCCGCGAACAGAGCTGCAGTCGAGAGAGAGGCACTGGCAGAAAGAGCAACACAACGCTGTGTATGTGCATAAATTTTTTATGTCTGTGCTTTGTTGAATAAATGTCGAACGTTGGATGTGCAACCGACTCCCGCTTCCTTCTTACCCAGACAAACAAGAGTTCCGTTACACTGGTACCAAAACACGGGAAGGAGGAAGAACAAGCTGTCCTGGGTGTACTCGCCGCTGCCATCAGCCTGGGGGCAGAAGAGCCTGCTGCCGTCTGCCAGGAGGCAGAGGAACCACTGCTATCTGCCAGGGGGTGGAGGAGCCATTGCCATCTGCCAGGAGATGGAGGAGCCACTACCATCTGCCAGGGGATGGAGGTGCCGCTGCTTTCCGCCGGGAGGTAGAGGAACCGCTGTTGTCCACCAGGAGGAGAAGAAGCCCACTGCCGTCCGCCAGGGAGCAGTGCAATGGCTGAGATCTGGGTGAGCGGCATACCTGGGAGCCAAGCAGTGTTGTTTTGTCACGCTTTCTTTTTCTCACTCTCTCCTTCTCATATTCATGCCTCTCACTTCCCTCACATCTCTCCTTCCCCTAGAGCTGTTACTGGAGGCAGGGAAAATCATTCGGTGCTGGGTCGGACTGAATTGGGCAATGAGGGAGTGTGGCGAGGCAGGCAGGGCAGAGCGATGATGGTGTGCCCCAGGTGTACATCGCCCGAGATGTACACATGGGGCGAATGATCTCGCCCAGTTGTTAGTGATTACGGCGATGGTGGGCAAGGGATAAAGCCGCGACCAGAGCTGCAGTCGAGAGCGAGACACCGGGAGAGAGAGAAACAACGACGCTGTGTATGTGCGTCAATGCTTTATGTCTGTGATTTCTTTAATAAATGTTGAATGTGCACCCGGCTCCCACTTCCTTCTTACCCAGATGAACAGAGACCCATTACAATCAGATATTACACTTGATTCTGTGGCGTCTCCTGGGAGCACAATGCTTCAATTGCAAATGAAACTCTCCTCAAAGCAAGGAGGTCATTCAGCTGCTCTATCATAACAAATCGGCTTCCTCAAGATAATTTGCATGACGTAGTGGGTGGAAACGTGCAAAAATTAGTGTTTGAAACAAATCTACTTTTTAGAAATGCAAAACATTTAGATGGAAATCTAGCAAGTGTTTGCTCTTTGTTGTCTCCAATTAGGTAATTTGCTGGAAGAGACATGTCAGTGTTTTGCACTAAACTGCACTCAACTGGATTTTAAAAAGTGCTGCTTACTGAAAACATTCTTTCATAGTGTATTTGTGGGGAAATTTTGGCAACTGGGGACAGTGTTTTGAATTTTGGTAAATTTTGCCGATGCACTCCTGATGAAAATATTGTTCCAAAAGGTAGGCAGCATGATTATACTGCCTTCTTAGATAACTTTTTGGCTAAATTGCATAATCACGAATATTCTTTGAGAAGAAGGCAAGCTAATAATTATTTTATTTTTTTAATTAAGATGGCTGATGTATTTAGAATTTAATAACAGCAAGTTCTGTTAGATTGCTGCTTGTTGCACTTAAATCTGTTTTGTATACTATTCTGATGATAGTGATACGTTGTAGTATGGCACTTTTCGTAACACTGTCTCCTTAAGATGATTCGCTTATGTTTTCCTCTTTTGTAAGTCGCTTTGGATAAAAGCGTCTGCCAAATTAATAAATGTAATTGTAAAAATAGGTGTAGGACGTCATGAGTATTGGGTAGAACAGATGAAAAAAATACAATAAACACTGTCCTATCGCCACATTTTTTAACTGCGATGTATCATGCCACGATAAACTGTTACACAACTAGCAAGAACCAAATATTTTTTTCATGTACTTGACATTTAGCCTTGTGCAATATGTCTTGAAGCAACATATTTGAATATATATACTAATATGATTGAGATTGAAAGTTACGATTGAGGGGAGGATTTTCAGTAATATCTATTAAAATTGTAATTCCTGCACACCGCTATTGACAACATCCATCTCCATTAAAATAATCATTTGGAAAAAGTAACCAACACATTTTTTAAAACATCTTTTTATGTTCCACACAATAATAAATAAAAAAATAATATGGTGTAGAAATGACATGATCCATTTATACTGCATTATAGCACCTGTGTATTCAGATTCCTATACATTTTCAACAGTTTTTAAACTTCCGCTCTGCACAAGTAAAAGTAAATTAGCCCCATTTGAGTTATAAAGGCTTGTTTCCTGACACTTCGCTTCAGGCCTCAATGACACTCCCAAGTGAAATTTTAAAATTGTCCAAGTGGAAAATGTGTTGGCTGGTGAGGAGAGGCATTTTGATCCTTTATTTATTGTCTGGAGAGTGACTAATGTTGTTGATTAGTTGATAGAAATTCTAATGCATTAAAAAGAAAATGCACTTGTGCAAACCCAATATATAGACTGGCATTCCTGAGTGTTGATGTGCATATGGCATTTAAGCAAATTCTTATCCTATGAGACTATTATTTGTGATTTGTTTTTGTTTTTTTTTTGCCAAGGCTTGCATCCAATTTACTATTGTTGATTTGAACAAACCCCTAGCTCTAAGTATTAAACTAATAAATGG
Source organism: Moxostoma hubbsi (assembly GCA_032164185.1). Lineage (NCBI taxonomy): Eukaryota > Metazoa > Chordata > Actinopteri > Cypriniformes > Catostomidae > Moxostoma > Moxostoma hubbsi. The sequence continues at coordinate 36,145,138 of JAVLUX010000014.1, read as the reverse complement.
ACTTGAATGACACCTCAAATCATACATTCTTGTTGAGAAGAGGTGTGCTATCACTTTATAAGTAATTGTTCTTAAGATTTTTGTTCAAATGGGAGAACAAATTACATATACTTATATTGAAGGGGGAACCCGATGCATATCTAGGAGACCAGAATATCATTGACTTGGGGAGGGCTCTTTTGCACCAGTAGCAACCATCCAGAACACCTTCCAACCCCATAGAAATATGTAAAAACCTTTACAGAGCACCTAAGCAGCCACTAAAGTTTCCATGTAAAAGTATGTTAGTCTTCTGTAATGCTTGTGGGATGATGTTTTCAACATGCTAATGATGTTGACTATGCTTCCAGTTCCCAGGTCTGATTTATTCACCGTATCAAGACTACATCAAAGAAACAGTATTGGAGAACAAGGATAGGAGTTGTCTGTGACCGGAGCAAAGGGTCGATGCTGATTAAAAGATCAATAGTAGGTTCTGTCAAGTGCTTGTTGTTCAAACTTCCCGATCTATAGCCTGTGTCACTTCTCACAGCTATTGAGTGAGCTTGCATTTGTTGGAGCCAGTTTGAGGATATGCAGGACCTGAATCAAACATCTATGAGAATGAATGTTTAATTGGGACTGATATAGAGGTTTAAAGCTGAAGAATTACATTTTTAAGGCTGTTTATTTGACACGTAATTCTGTGATTAATTATATAAAAAAAATACTGCAATTAATCATGCCCCTGGGCTGTAGCAAGGAGCATTCTTACCATCAGAGCAAGTACCACCTTTATGTTTTAACAAATCCCAGTCAGTAGGGGGCAGTTACTGCAACTCCAGCTGTACATTTAACAAATCACACTTACTGATAGCAGACAACACAAAATGTGTATTCCAACAGAGCTGGACAGAGAGCAACTCTGAATGCATGGGTCTCGAGATGTGTTTTTCTAAGTCTAAACACAGACATTGGACAACAGATAATTGGAAAAGAGTGTTATGGATCTTAACCCCACTGAGCTTTTGGATCAGCTAGATTATAAGGTGCGTGAGAAGTGCTACAGGAAGTGTGGGGTGAAATTTCACTTGAGTATCTGGACAAACTGACAGCTAGAATGCCAAGGATCTGCAAAGCTGTCATTGCTGCACGTGGAGGATTTTTGGATGAGAATACTGAAGTAATTTAAGAAAACTTAAAATTGTAATAGTAATTTTTCACATTCTAACTATATGGAGTGATCAGTTGAATGCCAGTTTGGTGAATAAAAGTACCAATTTCTTTCAATAAGTCAATAAGTCAATAACAATAAGTTTCAACGTTTGGCCACCAGTGTATATATTTATATAGACGAGCCAAAACATTATGACCAATCACAGGAGAAGCGAATAACTTTGATCATTTCCTAACAATGCCACATGTCAAGGTCTGGGTAGATTAGATGGTAAGCAAAAAGTCAGTTCTCATAGTCAATGTGTTGAATGCAGGAGAAATGGGCAAGAGTAAAGACATGATTGACTTTGACAAGGGCCAAATTGTTATGGCCTAACGACTGGGTCAGATCATCTCTGAAATGGCAAGGCTTGTGGGGTGTTCCCTGTCAGCAGTGGTGAGAACCTACCGACAGTGGTCTGAGGAGGGACAAACCAAAAACCAGCGACAGGGTGCTGGGTGCCCATGGCTCATCGATGCACAAGGGCAACAAAGGCTATCCCATCTGGTCCGAAATGACAGAAGGTCGACTCTGGCACAAGTCACAGAAAATATGAATGATGGTTATTGGAGTAATGTGTCTCAACACACAGTGCATAGTACCCTGCTGCGTATGGGACTGCATAGCCAGACCAGTCAGAGTGCCCATGATGACACCTGGCCACCATCGAAAGAGCCAACAATGGGCATGCGAGTGTAAGAACTGGACCTTGGAGCAGTGGAAGAAGGTCGTCAGGTCCGATGAGTCCCGTTTTCTTTTACATTAAATGGACGGCCGTATTTCATCAAATTGACATATGCCACCTACCTAAACATTGTTGCAGACCAGGTACACCCTTTAATGGTATTGGTATTCCTGATGGCAGTGGCCTCTTTCAGCAGGATAATGCGCCCTGCCACACTGCACACATTGTTCAGGAATGGTTTGAGGAAGATGATGAAGAGTTCAAGGTGTTGCCCTGGCCTCCAAATTCCCCAGATCTTAATCCGATTGAGCATCTGTGGGATGTTCTGGACCAACAAATCCGATCCACTGAGGCGCCATCTCACAACTTACAGGACTTGAAGGATCTGCTGCTAATGTCTTGGTGCCAGATACCACAGGAATCCTTCAGTGGTCTTGTAGAGTCCATACCTTGCCAGGTCGGCACTGTTTTGGCAGCATGCAGAGGACCAACATCATATTTGGAAGGTGTCATAATGTTTTGGCTCATCAGTGTATGCATAGTCACCGACCACTTTATTAGATACACCTGTTCACCTACTTTTACATGCAATTATCAAATTAGCAAATCATGTCAAACCTTGAGGTGGATGGGCTATAACAGCACAAGACCACGTTGGGTTCCACTTCTGTCAGCCACAAACAGAAAGCTGATGCTGCAGTAGACACAGTCTCAGCTTACTGGACAGCTAAAGACTGGAAAACATCGCCTGGTCTGATGAATTTTTATTTCTGCTGAGGTACACAGATTGTAGGCCCACTAAAGCCTCAGCTTTCTGTTCTTGGCTGACAGAAGTCAAGTTGTGCTTTCTGAGATGCTATTCTTCTCACTGCAATTATACAGAGGGGACAATCTGACTGCCCGAGTGAATTCACTTTGGTGAGGTTAATGGCATAGAAATGACATACCTCAGCTTTTAAATGTGATCAAAAGTGGCCTTTGAAATAATTAAAACCAGTGGTTCCCTCAATTTTGTGATCCAAAAATTGGTCGCAGGTCCAGAATTGGGTTCAGCAAGTAGGGTTGCCACCCGTCCTGTCCCAGTTTTTGTCCATCTGTCCTGGAAAAATAAAATTCCATTCCTGGACACAAAATGTCCAGGAATTTCAAGATTTTCCTATGCGTGTAAAATGAGTCTGATAAGCCCCTTGGCTCATGCCCATGAATGCAGGGTAATGTTCCTTCTGCACAGCACGCTACTCACGAAGCTGCGCTTAAGAGCCGCAAACCTCAATTTAATGCTCTGCACAAAAAAAAAAAAAACAAGAGCAACAGAAACTAGTCGATCAAATAAAACACAAGATATTCTGATTGGCTGCAAGTCTTTGAGTACTGTGTCTAGATGCTTGATTTAGAGAGAACGAATGTTGATTGGTGAGCTTAAAACACTGAATTCAACATGTTTTATAGAACTAGATGTGTTCCTAATAGGATATTCATATTAGTGGTGGACAGAAAATGGGTTTCAGTGGTCTATTCTTAAACCAGTATAATAAACGTTAATTAAATTTATTGTATTAGTGTTTACTACAAAGCAAGGGAAAAAAAGAAAATGCATATTCATTGCTTTGTTTGCGTTTTAGCAATGGCTATAATTTATTTTAACATGAATATTGATAGTAATAAAATAATGTAATTATATATAAAAATGTGTTAAGGATATGGGACTGTTTATTTTGCACTCCCTTGTTGTGATTGCTTTATTTGTGAAACATTAAATAATTAAGGAAGGAAGTTTCAAAGTTTGTTAATTTACTCAGAGCTAAAGGTTAGTCTCAGTTGGATTTTTTTTATTTTACACATTTCAATTTCATATATATATATATATATATATATATATATATATATATATATATATATATATATATATATATATATATATATTATATTTTAAGTTTCATTCATTTAGTTAAAAATTACACAATTCATTTTGTTGGATTTTGTTATGTAAATCAAATCTGTATCTTAAAAATAGGATAACATATTTTTGAAGTGTAGTGATGTTACTCTTTCATTGAAATAAATGCAATGCATATAGTAGTTTCCATATCAAACAAGGAACAAGCAATCATAAATAATATTTTATTTCTTGTATGATGGCCAGCAATACATTTTTCAGTCATTGGTCAACCCTACCAGCAACTCTAACAGCAAGGGAAAACGATGTTAAATGCAAAAAATAAAAAGTTAAATATACACCTGGGTATTATTAAGAAATGGCTTATAAAATAAATTATATTTTATATATTTAATAATGGCTTATTAACTTTGAACATATTTTTTGTTGTTGACTTCACAGGCTGTGCTTCCAAACTCCACAGTATTTTGTCCCAAATTCATCTGTCATTTTGTAGAAGCTATCCAGATTGGTAGAAGGTAGATGCCAACATGGACAGGTTGCGTGACATGCTCCAATCTTTGAACAAATCTATGTTATGTAAAAAAACAGCCCAAACTTCATTACATCCAGGTTAATTTGCAACAGAATAGATATGGTTTATGACAACCACAATGTATTTTGAGCATTGACTTATTGGCTGCTAAGAACATAAATTCATCGAAATGAAGTTACATTTACAAATGAAACAACTGTATTATAAACACTGTAAACCACACTTTTGCTGTCATTTATGCATTTAAATAATTGTGAATTTTGCTGTTCAGCATCATATAAATTATTTTGCTTATTGTTTTGCCTATGCAACTCATGGTTACATTAATACATAATAATACATTTTGATGTTCAATTGTAAGCATTTTTTATTATTATTATTTTACTTTAGTACAGTTAACAAGTCTGGTACTCTGGACATCAAGTGGTGACTTAACAATGTAAAATCTGGGCCCTGAACCGAAACCATTTATAACCACTCATTTAAATCACCCATCCTGCCCAAAACAACCCTTTCTCAGATGTGTAAAAAAGACTGTCCTATACTGTTTTATCGTTTCATCACAGGAGTGTTCTACCCTCACAAAATAATTTTCTGTTAAAATAATGGATTAAATGATCTGTGACACAGGTTTTGTTAGACCAGTCCTAATCCCCATGTGGGACTGAAGTATTGGAGGGAAACACATTCAAACCCTGATAAGGAATGAGACCATTCTGTGTCATTCCATACAAAGAGAGCAAGCGATCTTTGGAGAGGCCCTATCAGCTTTTAAACAGAGACGTTGTATGCACGTGAGATTGATGATTAGCATTTGTGGCCTTGGGAAAGCAGGCCGCCTGCACCAGCGATAATCAGGAAAAGAGAGAGGAGAGCGTAAAAGAGATAGACTCACCCTTACCAGCATGGAATGATTTTCTCCCTCCTTTTTGGCAAACAAATACACAGTGAAGCTTGTATGCCATTGTCTTGCAGTCTGTGTAATCTGTAAAAAGTGGACAACAGGGAATCCCTTGAGTCACAGCCTTAGACTTGTATGAGCAAGATACAAGCTAGTTTAACACGTATCATGGAAAGGAAAAATAAAGTGTTTAGTGTGTGTGTGTGTGTGTTATTAAGTTCTATAACATTAACATGACAAGCATGCATGTATGATTTGTTTGTTCAGGTGATCCCAGTAGGTATGATGGTGATGACGATGGTGATGATGATGATGCATATAATCTAATTTAAGCACCCAGTTACACACATGAACACGAAAATAAATGTATAATCTGTTGTCCATTCTGATAAGATAATACGATTTATTCATTTAAAACATTAAAAATGTCATGCATACAATGACATTAATATACATTTTCTATGAGGACAATTGTCCGGAGATAAAGAACAAAAAAAGATTTTAATAAAATGTTAGTAAAGTAGTTTGTCTTTGTCTTTTTTTTTTTATAATTTCTTTTTATTTTTTATCATTTTATCATTATTGTTCTAATATTATTTTAGTTTAGTTTATTTCTATTAATTTTTATTTATAAAATGTCTTATTTAAAATTGACCATTTAAAACATTTATATTATAGTTGGATGGATTGATACAATTTTGTCCCACAATTCAAAGTCAGTTGGGTATAACCAACATACTCAGGAACTCATTTTTTGTCATGTCACGAATAAAAAAATAATAAATATTATTAAAAAAAAATACACACATATATTTAGTATGTAAGAACAACATGTTATTTTACTGGATTATTACATTAATGTGATATTTTAGAGTCATAAAAAATATCACACATCTAATAACTTGGCACTTTTGATTTAAACTAATTATTTTGTTTTAATAATCTTGGACATGCCTATTTGCCATTAAAGGTGCTCCATAAAACAAACAATAAGTATTCCCCTTGATGCTTATTGCTAAATGTACTTATGCAGTGCAAGAAAGTTAAAGTGACAGTTAAATCTTCTCCCACCATAATATTGTTGCTTTCCTAAAAATACAGCAATTAGTTTAAACTAATCAAATGAGCTTCTTGTGATGAATGACAAAATATGGCAGATACTACACTGCTTTGGTAATTAACAGGTTTTGAATTTCATCAGAAGCCTAACTTCTGTCTCAACCATGAGGTGAAAAGGTTTGAGGTGATGCCTGGATTATATTTTTGGTCTTTCGCTCTGTCCATCTGTGGCTTTCTTTCTCTCTTACCAAAACGATAGAAAAAACATCACTAGAGCTCCTCCATCTGGTGTCTATCAGTACTGCAATAATAGGACATTTGGCTACTTTAGCTTCTGTCAACTGATATTCAGATCAGGAACATTTTGCTTATAAAATTAACTTATTTTATCAAAATGCCTTCAAGGAAAAAGCTATGTGACGTTTTCAAGTATTCTGACTAAAATTGTTCTTAATGTAACTGACAGGTCTTGAGTAGTATAGCAACATTGACTGCTAATACCTTACCAAAGACAGGCTACATCATGTAACCACTAAATCAGTGGTTCTTTACTGGTAAGTAGCCACTTATAAGTGGGCTACAAGTCTGGGCCCGTATTTACAAAGATTTTTATCTTACCACTAGAAGTTTTCCAAAGAGTTCCTAGCTAGGAGTTTATACTCAAACCTTATTCACAAAACTGCTAAGAGCAAGTTTTAGTAAGGAAATCTTAAGATAAGAGTAAGGCGGAGTTGACCTTGTTGATATGGATGATGTCACGTTTTATTAGCAGGCTCTTTTAAATCACACATACTGATTGGTATATGCATACATTTGATAGACAGACAGACAGACAGACAGACAGATCATCATTATCCAAATTGCAAAAATGTTTGAAGTTTGGCCAACATTTGAATAGATTTTGTGACTGAACTTTACCCAAACACACTGGTCTGAGCGGTTGAGAGAAGAAAGTGAACAACAGCCCTTGAGAGCCAAATAAAAGTTTTATTTTTTTATTTTTTGAGATATTTGAGCCCGCGGGAGGAAATGCGGTAGGAATTTCATCACTTTGATACAGCACTCATCACCACAGATGCTTTCCGCATTAGACCAAACAGCATCTGCCTCTTGGCAGCATTCTTTGTGTGAGATAATTTCCGCCAGGGCACATTTGTCGCCATGTTGACGGACGAAGTGATGGTAAAGGGCACCTTTCCTCACTTCCTGGAAACATAAAAAGGAACAAATAGGGCAGCCAGGCCCACTCACCCAATCAAAGGCAGTCATTTTGTTGTTGCCGCTGTCTTTTTGATCTAGCTTGTCGAGCAAGCATTTGTGGTTGTTCCGACTTTTTTCTGCTTGTTTGACATTGGGGTGTCTGTTGACAAATTAGGCCGCTAGCCTTTGATGCAGGGGTATAATTATGGTAAAGCTGCCTGCATTGACTGATTGTGTTACTTGTGGTGTTGTTAATTGTCCTTATAGTTGCAGGAGCTCTGTAGATTTGAGCTCTGGTAAATCGCTGCATAATGTTCATATCAAATCATCCAGCAGCAAGCAATTGAAACAATTAGCCAAACACCACATTAAGATGATAACAGCTTCAACAATAATTGTTTTAGTTCAAAAGCTTTGTTTCTGAACTGTTCTAATCTTTGAAAGCCTATTAAACACTTAAGTCACCATCATAAGATAAGGCAGCATACAAAACAAGTGCTGTTTTGACCATTTCAAAAGCGTAGATGACTGCAGGATGTAGACAAACTCAAGCCATGGATGGTGAGAGATGAGGGGACGTGTTCTAGTCAAGGACTAAAACTCCTGATAACCTTAAAATAACAAATGATGCTCGGGTCAATTGCCTAGACTCTTATCGGATTTTAGGATGAGGTGAAGATCTGTGCTCACTGTCAGCTAACACATGGCCCTGTCGATAACTCATGAGCGTTAAACATTTGCACTAGATCATCCATTTGCATTCCGCATCCGTTAGCCAATGCACTTAAATCAGTGCTGCTCTGTCTATCGCAATATTTTTGAGCAGATTTTTAAAGAATGACCACACCATGTATTGATTTGCTGCTTGCTACTGCTAGTCAAATGTAGGTGCTAGAGTACAACAGTCTTGTTACGGAAGTAAAAATCCCCTTTTTTCATTTTTAACGATAACAAATAAACCTTTAAAGACAGACCTGCTGTGAGCTCTGAGGTTGTTAATTGATGGTATATGCTTCCTTTGAAGCCATCATTGTGTGCCATTTCAACTTTGTTTTGCAAGTTTTTTGTTTTGATAATATCAGGGGTTTTTTTTTTTACTCGGCACCTTACAAATTTAGTTTTTGGTGTGTGTGTCCTTTTAAATGTTGAAGAAATACAGTACCCGTGATCCTGATGAGAAACACTCCACCAGTCAGAGAATCATGATCATAAAAGTTTACCATTAAGCTCTGTAGCGAACAACCATTCATATGACGTACTGTTCTAGCCTTCAGTTTTAAAACTACTTATTTTATTTGCAAATACAGAGGCAAGAAAAAGTATATGAACCCTTTGAAATTAGCTGGTTTTCTGCATTAATTGGTCATAACATGTGATCTCATCTTCATCAAAGTCACAAGTTTAGACAAACACGATGGTGCACTAACAACACATAAAAATGATGATCTTTCATATCTTTATCGAACATATCCCATTAAACATTCACAGTGCTGTGGAAAAAGTGAGTGAACCCTCAGAGTTAATAACTGGTCAATCCTTCTTCGGCAGCAATAACCTCAAACAAGCATTTCCGGTAGCTTTGGATTAGACCTGCACAGCCTTCATAAGGAATTTCATCTATTGGGTTAAGGTCTGGGCTCCGAATGGGCCACTCCAAAAGGTAGATTTTCTGTAGTAAATTTAATTCAATGTTTAGTTTACTTCAGCTGGCACAAAGCCACCCTGGAAGCATCCTTTAGGATATCTTGATAAACTTTAAAAAAGATGATGGCAAGTGGTCCAGGCCCCGAAGCAGCAAAGCAGCCCAAAATCAGAATGCACCCTCTGACGTATGTGATGCCCCTTTTTATGTCACACGTAGTGCTGCATGTTCTTCCCAAACAATTCAGCCTTAGTTTCATCTGTCCACAAAAACATTTCCCAGTAATGTTGTGGAGTGTCAAGGTGGTCTTTGGGAAACTTCAGGCGAGCTGCAATGTTTTTGTTGGAAACCAGCGACTTCCTTCGTGGTGTCCTGCCATGTACACCATGCCTGTTTAATGTTTTCCGTATTGTAGACTCATGAACAGAGATGTTAACTAGTTCCAATGATTCCTTCAAGTCTTTAGCTGTCACTCTAGGGTTCTTTTTTGCCTCACTGAGGATTCTGCTGTACTAAATCGTCTCCATTTATAGACAGTTTGTCTAACTGTGGATAGATGAATGTCTATGCTCTTCGAGATAACTTATTAACCCTTTCCAAAATTACACAAAGCAACAATTCTTGATTGAAGTTCTTCTGAGATCTCTCTTTTTCGTGAGGTGTGGTCCATGTCAGGAGAGGGCTCTTGTGAATAGCAAACACAAAATATTCTTTTCAAACTATTCAAGAGTTCTTTTTATAGGTCAAAGTAGCTCTAACCCACACCTCTAATCTCGTTTCATTAACTGGATGCCAGGTTTTCTAACTCCTGACTGTAACTAGCAATTGTTGGTGTCAATAGCATATGGGGGTTCACATACTTTTTCCAACCTACACTGTGAATTTTTGAATTATGAATTCAACATGTAAAATGTATTAGTTATTAGATAAAACAGAATGTGTTTGTTCATTATTATAACTAAGATGAAGTTCAAACCAGATTATAAAACACATTTATACATAAATTCAGGTAATTCCAAAGGGTTCACATATTTTTGCTTGCCACAGTGTCTGCATATTTTGCAATAAAATTAAATTGTATTTTTTCTTATAATCAACAACTCTACATCAATAGTTTTATATTTATCCATAGTTTTTAATTTAACGTCATTTGCACTGCTTCATGGGATTGTGGAGCATGCCCTGTTGAAATGCATTAATTAAACAGTCTTGTACCTTTGTCTTTTTGCCTGATTTTCTAATTAATTTATTTTATTTTATTTATTTTGCCCTAAATGAAAGATTGTTATGTTGTGATTCACCTCAGAGCTTGTTGGTTTGGTTCATGGCTTAGAATTCTTTCATGAAGCATTTTATTAAATCCCTATGCAAGAAATGAATAAAAGAAATATTCCAAAAAGATGGCTCAAAAAGTATGTGCCCAATTCATTGTAAATTGCAGACTCAAATGAGCCATTCATTTGTCAATCTGACGTATTTACTTCTGATTAAAAACTGGCCATAGTAAACATCGGGTCCATGGCATGGTGTAGCGGTGTAGCTTTTCAGAGTGCTGAAAAGCTGCTTGATTTAAAAACTAGCAAAGCTACAACCTCTCTACTTAGAAATTTAGTTTAGCCAAAAACAGCAATTTGTAGCGAAGCTACTGACCATCACTGCATTTACAGTATATCTGTCTAGATAATTGAATTTAAGTTCCCCATCTGTTGCTCACTTCCACGTTGTGTCAAAGAAGCGACACTAGGGGTCTCTCTTGAGCGCTGAATATGCCTCTGATCTATGAAAAAAGGCCAATGAGAAGTTGGCAGACAGTATTTTCATACCCCGCCCCGGACATACGGGTATAAAAGCTGAGTTCATTCAGAAATTTTCTTCGGAGCCGATGGTTGTGCATGCAGTCAGCGCACCTGTTCCTGCTTCTGTTCCTCTGACGCTCTGCCTGCTGTTGGATCTACAGTGCACTTCAGTGGCTTTTCTCCTTCTCTGCATGGCAGTGCAGCTTGCCCCTGGGCGCTTCGACAGCGCAGAAAGCTTAAAAGAGTTTATTTAATGGAGTGATTTTCTCTATAAAAGAGTATTTTCCTCTAAAAGAGCATTTGCACAGCGGCGTTGAACGTCCTTTTCAGGACACGTCTTTATAAAGATGCCATTACGCCCCTGTGTAGTTCCCGGATGCGGTAAAGTGCTCTCCGCTTCTGATGGCCACAGGCGTTGTCTTGTGTGTCTGGGCAGCGATCACACCGAGGCAGCGTTTGTGGATGGTTCATGTTCTCACTGCGAGAGCATGACCATGGCAACGTCGTGGTCGCGGCTCGCTTTCAATAGGAAGCACGCCACTCCAGCCGCCTCCAGCATTGCTCCTTCTTCCCACGGGATTGAGGACAATGTGCCTGGCGATGGAGGAGATCTGGGGATGGCAGCAGGTGCAGCTCCGCCGGGTACGCCCCCTCGGACCACCCGCCCCCCCAGCACGCTTGTTGACTCCCGTCTGTGCTCGAGGCAGCAGCGGCTCGCCTCACAGCCAGCCTGCCTATCCTCTAGAGCTTGAGGTGGATGAGCTCACCGCTGCATCGGAGAGCATGGCGTCTGACGCGGATGACTCACCTGGGCTGCCGCCTTCGGGCAAGCACGCCCAGGCTGAGGCTGATGCGCAGATGACCGACATGCTTTCTCGGGCCGCCGCCAGCGTTGGGTTGGCTTCGTGGTTGGATGACTGGTTCCTGGGGTCTGGGTGCCGCTCACAGCCTTGCCACCACCCCCCCAAAGTCCCGTCTTTCCTGGAAGTGCATGATGAGCTGACATCTTCGTGCACCCCTCTCCACTCATCACAAAGCCACTCGCTCATCCGTTCTCGCTACCCTTGACGGTGGAGCGGCCCACGGGTACATGACGATTCCCCAGGTGGACAGGGCTGTTGCACTCCACCTGTGCCCCGGGAACACTACCACCTGGCAGGGTCGCCCTGTGCTCCCCTCCAAGGCCTGTAGGACGACGTTTTCATTTACCGCCAAAGCCTACAGCGCTGCCGGACATGCCGCTTCCGCCCTGCATACCATGGCCCTCCTGCAGGTCCACAAGGCCAAGGCACACAAAGGTCTGCATGGGGTAGCCCTGATCCCGACGTGTTGCAGGAACTGCGCTCAGTGACCGACCTCTCCCTCAGAGCCACGAGGGTCACAGCGCAGTCACTCAGGCAGGCGATGGCCACACTCGTGGTCCAGGAACGTCACTGTAACATAATAAAATGGCTCACGGGCAAGGAAGAGGCGATACCGGCTTAACGTATAAATAATGGTTCAGTGAGGAACTCAAGAGACAAACACATAAGACACCCTCTGCGATCGGCCTTTATCCCTCTCAGCGGCTTGATTAGCCTGATACGGGACTGGGTGTGTCGAGTCACGAGCCGGCCCTGCCCTCCACCCTGCCACAGTCACCTTTGGCTGAACTTGGTCGAGATGCATGAGACTGACAAGGCTCGTTTCCTCAACGCCCCTGTCTCCCAGTTCGGCCTCTTCGGCGACACCTTTGAGGACTTTGCCCAGCAGTTCTCCACAGTGAAGAAACAGACGGAGGCCATTTCGAACATCCTGCCATGCCTGCCATGTCCCGTCTGCTCACCGAGGGCGTCCTCCTGCGGCGAATAAACCCCCTGCTCCGCCTCAATGACACAACGTCTCATTCCCTCCATCAGGGAACGGAGGTTACATACGTAATTTTTAGGAGAACTCTAGCATATAGATGTCCTCAAATCTAACAAACATTGACTAAAATCCCTAAAACTCCTACTTTTTTTTTCATGGGACCTTTAAGAGCTATTCAATAAAATGAGTGGTGCTTGTCCATGCAAAACTCGCCACCATGATACATTGTTAGGTGGTTAGCAGGGTGTTGTGAGTGGTTTTTGGGGAATACTAGGTGGTTACTTAATGACCCATGTCAGCAGAACTCTCACGATAGTCACTATGATATTCTGCATTATAGACCTGTTTACTTCTTATATTAAGATGCGTCTCGGGTAAACAAGTTTAAAATTCTGAGATTTACCAATCATTTAATTTCATCACAGTCTAAAATAACATTCAAACCTAGTTTGGGTATTTCTTACTAGCAAAAATAATTTTGTGTGCCCTCTACTGTAGAAACACCAAAATGGTTGTGTCATAAAGGTCAAATAAATATGCAATGAAATAACCCTATCTTTTGCAGTTAAGAAAATGCATCTACTTTTTTTTCCAGCCCAGCACACTGCTAGGTGACTTAGTTTAGTGATAGCAAGTAAAATTGATACTTTACTGTTTTGCCAGACTCGCACATGTCAGTCGTCCATGATTTTAGTTTTTCTGTTTGTTGGTTTGTTTTTCGCAGTTTAAAACATAATTTGTATTTAAGGTTAGATGCATAGGGAGTTTTGATTCTGATGGTACAAGTTCATAAGCTTTGATGACAGGTGTCAGACATCCAGTTTGGCCAAATAATTTTACACATTCACACGCAGTAATTTCACTCACATTTGCTCTCTGGGTGTGTGGGTAGCTCTCTCTGCTTTACTGGCATCTGGCTCGCTCCTAAATCCATCTCCAACTCACTGCAATGACAAACAGCTGTTAGTGACCATCATTGCCAGGTGATGATCCTTACTGTTCTCATCTCCTGATCTCGCTCTCCATTCACAAGCCGGTGCTCAACCACGCCCCTTCCACTACAAACATTTGTAATAAAAGGGAGTTTTTTTTTTACAAAATTAATTGTGTTAAATATACATATTTATTATTTATTATTATATTATATGAATGTATGTGTTAGAGAGGGGGAACGCAAAAGGATGTTGAATGTTTGGAGGGGTACGGCACTGTAAAGATTTGGGAACCACAGCTATATATTACCCATGGTTAATCTAGTGCTTACTATAGTGTAGTAAAATCAAAATAACCACAAATATATTATTGTTTACCTGTATTATTGCGATGGTTTTACTATGAATATCAAGTATAAAATATGCTTATTTTAGTAAAACCATAGTACATTTATTATGAGGACACACACAACAATTTCAGAAATAATCCCGCCCTGTCTTCTCAGGTGTTCCATACTTTTCAAGTGCTTTTTGTGTATTTGACTGTTTTAGCCTTGTCCCAACACAGACTTTCAAAATGAAACTTTGAGAATCCAGTATAAAATACAAATTATTAAAGTATGATCATCTAAACAAAGTGTTAAATAAATATAAACCATTTCCATACTTATTATGAAAAAATATATATTTCTATAAATTTGTCAAAAATATATATTTTTTTCTTTCCAAAAGTTTGTTATCCAAGTTAACAATAGTGTCAAACCCCAGGGATAACATATCATAAAATCTAACCATGGACCTAAAGGGCCTCAAACACAACACACAGCTGACCTCAGAGGAGTTATCTTGCTGTGATGTTCCTCAGTGACACCTGTGAGAGCTAACAGAGAGGTCCCTTGCCCCTTTTATCTGTCAAACTAGTTTTGCCATTTCTAAGCAGTTTAAAATTACACAGCGCAGGTGTTTTTGAGGCAGGATTGGGCAGACAGACAGGTATGTCAGAGCACAGCCAATCACTTGTATTCACCACAAAGATCTTTCTTGTCTAACAACAACCTTTCCACTGTAACATCATGGCTTTGGTTACTGATATGCCCCTCCATCACACACATCCGAGCGCCGCCGGGTGAGTTTCAAAGCATGTAGGTACTTTTTAGGAGGTCCTGTTTGAAACACAGAGCACCTGTCACCGACAAGGCCCAATGCTTGGATTTCTGGCCAGCAGCCTTCAATCCTTAAAGGGGCTGCAGATAAATGTTTAAACAGTCCTATCCTCTGTAGCATCCTCAGAAGTTTTTTTCATGAAATGTGAGGGTGATTGTGGTCAAATGTCTTGTTTGTCCCTCCCACAGGAGTCAAAAAGAAGACGAGGTATTTCTTTGCATTGAACTGAAAGATATTTCTTTTATTGTATTTTCTACAATGTACGGGGTCAAACTGACTCAAACTGACATATAATTTCTAGACCTGGTATATTAATGCATTGATTCAGTCTTATTTCTGAGTGCATTCCTTCCTTGTGGTAAAACAAAGGATTAAATTTCAAGAACATCTGCCAACTGGATTTTGATTAGGTTTGAGAAACATATGAAAATAATCTGAATTTTGAAGCTACAGTAGGCTACTACTATTATTAATATTCTATTATTATTATGCTAACACATACATTCACTGTTTGTTTTCATATTTTTCCAACACCAACGTTACAGTGTGAGAAAATTTTGTGAAACATGTTTTTTGTAAAAACAAAGGCAGGAAACACATGCCCTTCAAGCAAGCACCCTTGAGGCTGCATTTCATGCAGCTAATGCATGTTCATATTTGTGTTTGGATATGTTTGGAACATAGCCATGTTTGATTGACACCAAGCTGTGGTTGGTAAAACACGTTCTACTGTGAAACAACAACAATCAGTTTGTCAGTAGCCCTTCATTGTGACCTGGGTGTTCAGCATTATGCAGCTAAAGCATGAACTTCTACAGCGCAAAAATATATCTAGAAATCCATCTCAGAATCCATTTCATAAATGTATTTATTTGTTGTAGAGTTTTTTCAGCAGTTTTGCAATGATGGATAAGCAACACACACACACACACACACACGCACAAATACTGTTACAATGTTCATTGTGCTTTGTAATGAAACAACACACACAAACAAACAAATGTCCGTCGTCAGCGTCCATCAACAGTCGTGGGTAGGGCCTGTACAAAGTGACGTCACTTTGTACAGAATCTGCGAATGGCTTTTTCTGAGACTTATTCTTATAATTAATGGGGATTCCAAAAACAATTACTGGGTTTTTATCATTATAGGGTGGTTGTGTACACACTCTGCCAACCCACATTTATGTTCAAACACCATGTAAAAATGTATTTTGCACAATAGGTCCCCTTTAAGACCTGTATGCACTTTGTATTTGCTGTTCTCTTTTCCCCATATACAGTACATGTGGCTATAGGTAAGTTTCCTTTCTAACGTCATACTCCAGGGTTCCCCCAGCGCATACGAACATGAGCACTCTTCAAAAACCTAAAAGAACACTGCTATCCATTTACATGGCCACATAACCTGAATCCATTTATTGGCAAAAAGAAACTGGCCGTGGACGATGTTTCAGAATGCCACTTTCTGCAAAAACCTCTGAATAAGAAGATTCCTTAATTGCAATGACATAAGGTCTTATGACTTACAGAATTATATATACAGTATACAGTATACACCATAAACAAACATGAAACTATGCTTCTAACCACAGGTGGAGAACTGTAGTTTCAAACTCATAATTTTGTGATGCTGTTTGCAAATATTAATTGGAACTACTGTTTTGGGAAACACCAAATCTTTGAACTATGTTGGTAATGATTGAACTATTGTGGGCTAATGATGCTTTTTACACAGCAAACTTGGCTCAACCATGCAAGGGCATAGATTTGGTTTGAACATTAATGTGTGAAGCATTTTATGGGAGGTTCCTCTATATACAGGTATATGCTATAATTGAACACAGTTTTGATTTATTTTGGATTTTGTTTAGTTACAACATAACTTTTGACCGGTAGTGTGTGTGTATGTATGTGTGTGTGTATATATATATAACAAACGTCCAAATGCAACCAAGTAAATCCAAGTAGGGCATGCTAAGAATGCATTTGTGTCAGTAAATAAATGTGGTACAATAATGAACTAAAACTTAAACACAATAAAACTCTTGCTTAATTTGATCAATGTTCCATGAATTTATTACAGCTCACATTCATTCTCTGGGAGCCAGCTAATAAGCAAGCACGGTTATTGCATTCCTGGCATTGGACAGACACTCAGACACTCCTCAGAGGTCAAATACATTAATGACCTGAACCATTCATTATTACACATACACAGTAACTCTCGAGAGTGCGTTATAATCAGCCAGTAATCGAGGTAGTTCAGTACGCGAATGCCCACTTCGGGGCAAGGGCTGCCTCAGCGACCTTCGTGAAGACACGAGAGGACAGGGACAAGCCGAAGTGGAGGACTGTTGAACGCAAACTGTAGGAAGTGTCTGTGTCGAGGTAAAATCGAGACGTGAAATTACGCGTCCTTAAGGTCTACCGCCGCAAAACAATCTTGATGCAGGATGCACGTCACAATGTGCTTTTGTGTCAGCATCTTGAACAAGAGTCTTTGCAAGGCCCGGTTCATAACTCGCAGGTCCAGGATTGGCCACAACCCACCGCCCTAGTTATGATGCATTTATTTGAAGTAGCTGATAACAATTTTTTTCCTGGAAAAAAAACGTGACCAGCCTCTTCTTTTTATATAAATGTTTTTTGGCAGTTTCTGTGAAAATATTATATTTTATTTACTGTGACGAAAACTTGGACGAGATGGATTCAATTGCAGAAAAACAGGTTTAATCACAAAAGTTTGTACAAGAGGGCAAATCCAAAGAAGCGTCGTTAAAACGTGAGCAGAGTCAAAAGCCAGGTAAATACACAAACAAAGTATAAGAGACGTTTAACTAGAAGACTAAAGCACAGGAGTTAGTTTAGCTGTGTGTGATAAGCAATAACCAACAAAACTAAGGTGCGTGGGCAGGGTATAAATAGAAACAATACAGGTGAAACTAATATTCAGGTGATTGGGAATGAGTGTGGGAACTGGAAGAAGCGGGGTGGATAGTGGAATCGGAGTTCATGACATTTACACATATTTACACATTAAGATTTTATATTTTATTTAGTACATTTTTTATTTTTTTTAACGCTGTTCAGATTTTTTTTTTTTTTTTTTTAAAGCTGTTCAGACCTGCCTGGAAACTGGCTTGTAGTGAGATAAGTTATCTAGCTTATTGATTTTACCATGTAATAAAAAATGTTAGTTCCCCGTCTGTCGCTCACTTCGACGTTGTGTCGAAGAAGTGACACTAGGGGTCTCTCTTATGCGCCGAATATGCCTCTGATCTATGAAAAAAAATGCCAATGAGAAGTTGGCAGACAGTATTCGCCACTCTTAGCTCCCCCTCTCTGGGCAAGTTGTGGTCTCCGCAGGGTCTTTTCCCCCTGAAAAACAGGAAACCTTTGCTATTTCCAATTTAAATTGGACCCCTAGTGTGGCTTCTTCGACACAACGTCGAAGTGAGCGACAGACGGGGAACGTCTAGGTTACGTATGTAACCTCCGTTCCCTGATGGAGGGAACGAGACTTTGTGTCTTCCCGGCCACATCGCTGAGCCGAGCCACTGTTGTGGCCGGACCATTTCCAGCTCCTCAGAAAAATCCTGAATGAACTACACATATTTCCCCACCTTTATACCCATATAAGGGGGTGGGGTATGCAAATACTGTCTGCCAACTTCTCATTGGCCTTTTTTCATAGATCAGAGGCATATTCGGCGCTCAAGAGAGAGCCCTGGTGTCGCTTCTTCGACACAACATCTCGTTCCCTCCATCAGGGAACGGAGGTTACATACGTAACCTAGATGATATCTTTCTATAATTTAGCAAATTATAGCCTTTATTATTATATTATAGTGTGTAGCTTTCTGTACACAAGTGTGAGAGGGCTGTTTGCAGTTGGACACTCTGATTAGACTATTCAGAGTACAGATTTGTGAAGGAAACACTGCTGGCTACCAATTGTGTACTTTTTTTCTGTTGTAGAGATGGATAGAGACTATGGCTCCTGGTGTAGTGTGTGACCTAGGTAGTATGTGTCGGGCTGTGCGGTTAACCACCAATATGATGTTGAGAGAAATGTACTTTTTCATGCTGTTTTTACTAGTTGCTGAGATATAAAGCTTTACAAACCGTCAGTGGAGGAAGCTTGTCCTTAACTGTCCCTCATATTCCAGCTACCAAGGAACATGGATGGAGGTGACCCCCAATTCATTTTTCTAATTTGTTGCATTGCTCATTGACATGGGGTTTTCAATTCTCCCCGATTCCCATTGTCATTGGGGAACCAAGTCACTTCTATTTTTATGTCGTATGACTACTACAAAGCACTTTTAGCAGCTCTACATGTTGTAGACCCTACTACAGAGGATAATCATGATCACCTTAGGAAGTCGCGTTGTCTTATGGACCACCTCAAACAAAAATGCTAGCAGCTCTTTCAGCCTAAACAAAATCTCACAATAGATGAACATATGGTCAAGTCTAAAGCTTGGTCAGGATTTAAACAATACATGAAGGGCAAGCCTACTCAGTGGGGTTTTAAATTATGGGTAATTGCAACATCAGACTCTGGGTATACTCTCGAATTTAATGTTTACACAGGTAGTCATGATGGACGTGTCACTGACTTGGCCACCAAAGTAGTTGAATCATTACTGCAGCCATTCTAAAAGACTACTTTTACACATCCCCAGCTCTTATGGTTAAGTTGTTAGAAATGGTACCTAATGCCTG